>JAULUF010000007.1:2065000-2272500 GCA_031834385.1 Semotilus atromaculatus | reverse complement strand
TTTTTTTCTTTCTTTATAACTAATCTATCTTTCTTTCTGTCTTACTAATCTTTTTTTCTTTCTTTCTTTCTAACTAATCTGTCTTTCTTTCTTTCTTACTAATCAATCTTTCTTTCTTACTAATCTATCTTTCTTTCCTTCTTTCTTTCTAACTAATCTATCTTTCTTTCTTTCTTACTAATCTTTTTTCTTTTTTTCTTTCTAACTAATCTATCTTTCTTTCTTTCTTTCTAACTAATCTATCTTTCTTTCTTTCTTACTAATTTATTTTCTTTCTTTCTAAATAATCTATCTTTCTTTCTTTCTTACTAATCTTTTTTTCTTTCTAACTAATCTATCTTTCTTTCTTTCTTTCTAACTAATCTATCTTTCTTTCTTTCTAACTAATCTATCTTTCTTTCTTTCTTACTAATCTTTTTTTCTTTCTTTATTTCTAACTAATCTATCTTTCTTTCTTTCTTACTAATTTTTTTCTTTCTTTCTTTCTTACTAATCTATCTTTCTTTCATTCTTTCTAACTAATCTATCTTTCTTTCTTACTAATCTTTTTTTCTTTCTTACTAATCTTTTTTTCTTACTAATCTTTTTTTCTTTCTTTATAACTAATCTATCTTTCTTTCTGTCTTACTAATCTTTTTTTCTTTCTTTCTTTCTAACTAATCTATCTTTCTTTCTTTCTTACTAATCAATCTTTCTTTCTTACTAATCTATCTTTCTTTCTTTCTTACTAATCTATCTTTCTTTCCTTCTTTCTTTCTAACTAATCTATCTTTCTTTCTTTCTTTCTAACTAATCTATCTTTCTTTCTTTCTTTCTAACTAATCTATCTTTCTTTCTTTCTTACTAATCTTTTTTTCTTTTTTTCTTTCTAACTAATCTATCTTTCTTTCTTTCTTTCTTTCTTTCTAACTAATCTATCTTTCTTTCTTTCTTACTAATCTTTTTTTCTTTCTAACTAATCTATCTTTCTTTCTTTCTAACTAATCTATCTTTCTTTCTTTCTTACTAATCTTTTTTTCTTTCTTTCTTTCTAACTAATCTATCTTTCTTTCTTTCTTACTAAACTATAAACTAATTAAACTTTAAACTTCTTCAAACTTATCGGTCCAAACTTTCACAAGCCAACTTAAAGTTTGTCTCGACGAACTTTTTCTAGTTATTATTATTATTCTTCTTAGAAAACTGTTGACTTTAATGCGGCCTAGACCGTTAACTCCACATACTCCAAACTCGGCTCAGACCTTTGACCTATTCTGAAGTTAGTTGCTCTGTCTTTTCAAACTGATCGGACTTACGGTTTTCCTAAAAATGACGATCAAAACTCGGAAAAACTCCCATTGACTTAACATTGCGGAATTTTCAGATTTTCAAACTCCCCAACTGTCAAAAATTCAAATCAAAATCCCTTGAAACCCTAGACTAAATCAAACTGCCATTCTATATACTTAATGAGCCATTGAGACTCATTTAAACTAATAAACTTTGAATTAACACACTTATAAACTAATTAACTCATAAATTAATAAACTTTGAACTCTTAGACTCATTTAAACTATAAACTGAACTCTTAAGACTCATTTAAACTTATAAACTCTAAACTCGTACACTTATAAACTCATCAATTTATACACTTGTAAACTCTAAACACTGTAAACTTGAGTGTGTGTGTGAGCGAGTTAGTGTGAGTGTGTGCATTTGTGAGTATGTGCATGAGTGTGTGTGTGTGTGTATGTGTGTGTGAGAGAGAGTTAGTGTGTGTGTGTGTGTGTGTGTGTGAGTTAGTGAGCATGTCTGTGCGTGTGTGAGTTAGTGAGTGTGTGTGAGTCTGTGTGTGTGTGAGCAAGTTAGTGTGTGTGAGTGTGTGCATTTGTGAGTGTGTGTGTGTGTGTGAGCGAGTTAGTGTGTGTGTGTGAATGTGTGCATTTGTGAGTGTATGTAATTGAGTGTGTGTGTGTGTGTGTGTGTGTGTGTGAGTTAGTGAGTGTGTGTGAGTCTGTGTGTGTGTGTGAGCAAGTTAGTGTGTGTGAGTGTGTGCATTTGTGAGTGTGTGTGTGTGTGTGTGAGCGAGTTAGTGTGTGTGTGTGAATGTGTGCATTTGTGAGTGTATGTAATTGAGTGTATGTGTGTGAGCGAGTTTGTGTGTGGGTGTGTGAGTGTGCATTTGTGAGTATGTGCATGAGTGTGTGTGTGTGTGTGTGTGTGTGTGTGAGTTAGTGAGCATGTCTGTGCGTGTGTGTGTGAGAGTTAGTGAGTGTGTGTGAGTCTGTGTGTGTGTGAGCGAGTTTGTGTGTGTGTGTGTGTGTGTGAGTGAGTTAGTGAGTGTGTGAGAGCGAGTTAGTGTGTGTGTGTGTGTGTGTGTGTTAGTGAGCGTGTCTGTGCGTGTGTGTGTGTGTGTTAGTGAGCGTGTCTGTGTGTGTGTGTGTGTTAGTGAGCGTGTCTGTGCGTGTGTGTGTGTGTGTGTAAGAGAGAGTGTGTGTGTGTGAACGAGTTAGTGTGTGTTAGTGAGCGTGTCTGTGCGTGTGTGTGTGTGTGTGTGTGTGAAAGAGAGAGTGTGTGTGTGTGAACGAATTAGTGTGTGTGTGTTTGTGTGTGTGTGTGTGTGTTAGTGAGCGTGTCTGTGTGTCTGTGTGTGTGCTTGAGTGTGTGTGTTAGTGAGCGTGTATGTGCGTGTGTGTGTGTGTGTGTAAGAGAAAGAGTGTGTGTGAACGAGTTACTGTGTGTGTGTGTTAGTGAGCGTGTTTGTGCGTGTGTGTGTGTGTGTTAGTGAACGTGTATGTATGAAAGAGTTAGTGTGTGTGTGTGTGAGTATGTGCGTGTGTGTGTGTGTTAGTGAACGTGTATGTGTGTGTATGAAAGAGAAAGTGTGTGTGTGTGTGGACGAGTTAGTGATCGTGTCTGTGTGTGTGAGTTAGTGAGCGTGTATGTGCGTGTGTGTGTGAGAGAAAGAGTGTGTGTGTATGTGCGTGAGTGAGTGTGTGTGTGTGTGTGTGTGTGTGTGTGTGTGTGTGTGAAAGAAAGTGTGTATGTGTATGTGCGTGAGTGTGTGTGTGTGTGTGTGTGAATGAGTGAGTGTGTGTGTGTGTTAGTGAGCGTGTATGTGCGTGTGTGTGTGAGAAAGAGTGTGTGTGTGTGTCTGTGTGTGTGTGTGCTTGAGTGTGTGTGTGTGTGTTAGTGAGCGTGTCTGTGCGTGTGTGTGTGTGTAAGAGAAAGAGTGTGTGTGTGTGTGAACGAGTTAGTGTGTGTTAGTGAGCGTGTCTGTGCGTGTGTGTGTGTGTGTGTGTGTGTGTGAAAGAGAGAGTGTGTGTGTGAACGAATTAGTGTGTGTGTTTGTGTTTGTGTGTGTGTGTGTGTTAGTGAGCGTGTCTGTGTGTCTGTGTGTGTGCTTGAGTCTGTGTGTTAGTGAGCGTGTATGTGGGTGTGTGTGTGTAAGAGAAAGAGTGTGTGTGAACGAGTTAGTGTGTGTGTGTGTGTGTGTGTGTGTGTGTGTGTGTGTGTGTGTGTTAGTGAGCGTGTCTGTGCGTGTGTGTGTGTGTGTGAAAGAGAGAGTGTGTGTGTGAACGAGTTAGTGTGTGTGTGTGTGTGTGTGTGAGTATGTGTGTGTGTGTGTGTGTGTGTGTGTTAGTGAACGTGTATGTGTGTGTATGAAAGAGAAAGTGTGTGTGTGTGTGTGGACGAGTTAGTGATCGTGTCTGTGTGTGTGAGTTAGTGAGCGTGTATGTGCGTGTGTGTGTGAGAGAAAGAGTGTGTGTGTGTGTGTATGTGCGTGAGTGAGTCTGTATGTGTGTGTGTGTGTGTGTGTGTGTGCGTGTGTGTTAGTGAGCGTGTGTGTGTGTGTGTGTGTGTGTGTGTGTGTGTGTGAACGAGTTAGTGTGTGTGTGTGTGTGTTTGTGTGTTAGTGAGCGTGTGTGTGTGTGTGTGTGCTTGAATACACACACACACACACACACACACAGGAAAGAAATCTTTCTTACTAATCTTTTTTTCTTTCTTTCTTTCTTACTAATTTTTTTTTCTTTCTTTCTTACTAATCTTTTTTTCTTTCTTTCTTTCTTACTAATCTATCTTTCTTTCTTACTAATCTTTTTTTTTTCTTTCTTTCTTTCTAACTAATCTATCTTTCTTTCTTACTAATCTTTTTTTCTTTCTTTCTTTCTTTCTTACTAATCTTTTTTTCTTTCTTTCTTTCTAACTAATCTATCTTTCTTTCTTTCTTACTAATCAATCTTTCTTTCTTACTAATCTATCTTTCTTTCTTTCTTACTAATCTATCTTTCTTTCTTACTAATCAATCTTTCTTTCTTACTAATCTATCTTTCTTTCTTTCTTACTAATCTATCTTTCTTTCCTTCTTTCTTTCTAACTAATCTATCTTTCTTTCTTTCTTACTAATATTTTTTTCTTTCTTTCTTTCTTACTAATCTATCTTTCTTTCTTACTAATCTTTTTTTCTTTCTTTCTTTCTTTCTAACTAATCTATCTTTCTTTCTTACTAATCTTTTTTTCTTTCTTTCTTTCTTACTAATCTTTTTTTCTTTCTTTCTTTCTAACTAATCTATCTTTCTTTCTTTCTTACTAATCAATCTTTCTTTCTTACTAATCTATCTTTCTTTCTTTCTTACTAATCTATCTTTCTTTCTTTCTTACTAATCAATCTTTCTTTCTTACTAATCTATCTTTCTTTCTTTCTTACTAATCTTTTTTTCTTTCTAACTAATCTATCTTTCTTTCTTTCTTACTAATCTTTTTTCTTTCTAACTAATCTATCTTTCTTTCTTTCTAACTAATCTATCTTTCTTTCTTTCTTACTATTTTTTTCTTTCTTTCTTTCTTACTAATCTATCTTTCTTTCTTACTAATCTATCTTTCATTCTTTCTAACTAATCTATCTTTCTTTCTTACTAATCTTTTTTTCTTTCTTACTAATCTTTTTTTCTTTCTTTCTAACTAATCTATCTTTCTTTCTGTCTTACTAATCTTTTTTTCTTTCTTTCTTTCTAACTAATCTGTCTTTCTTTCTTTCTTACTAATCAATCTTTCTTTCTTACTAATCTATCTTTCTTTCTTTCTAACTAATCTATCTTTCTTTCTTTCTTTCTAACTAATCTATCTTTCTTTCTTTCTTACTAATCTTTTTTTCTTTCTTTCTTTCTAACTAATCTATCTTTCTTTCTTTCTTACTATTTTTTTTCTTTCTTTCTTTCTTACTAATCTATATTTCTTTCTTTCTTACTAATCTATCTTTCTTTCATTCTTTCTAACTAATCTATCTTTCTTTCTTACTAATCTTTTTTTCTTTCTTACTAATCTTTTTTTCTTTCTTTCTTTATAACTAATCTATCTTTCTTTCTGTCTTACTAATCTTTTTTTTTCTTTCTTTCTAACTAATCTATCTTTCTTTCTTTCTTTCTTAGTAATCAATCTTTCTTTCTTACTAATCTATCTTTCTTTCTTTCTTACTAATCTATCTTTCTTTCCTTCTTTCTTTCTAACTAATCTATCTTTCTTTCTTTCTTACTAATCTTTTTTTCTTTTTTCTAACTAATCTATCTTTCTTTCTTTCTTTCTAACTAATCTATCTTTCTTTCTTTCTTACTAATCTTTTTTTCTTTCTTTCTAACTAATCTATCTTTCTTTCTTTCTTACTATTTTTTTTCTTTCTTTCTTTCTTACTAATCTATATTTCTTTCTTTCTTACTAATCTATCTTTCTTTCATTCTTTCTAACTAATCTATCTTTCTTTCTTACTAATCTTTTTTTCTTTCTTACTAATCTTTTTTTCTTTCTTTCTTTATAACTAATCTATCTTTCTTTCTGTCTTACTAATCTTTTTTTCTTTCTTTCTTTCTAACTAATCTATCTTTCTTTCTTTCTTTCTTACTAATCAATCTTTCTTTCTTACTAATCTATCTTTCTTTCTTTCTTACTAATCTATCTTTCTTTCCTTCTTTCTTTCTAACTAATCTATCTTTCTTTCTTTCTTACTAATCTTTTTTTCTTTTTTCTAACTAATCTATCTTTCTTTCGTTCTTTCTAACTAATCTATCTTTCTTTCTTTCTTACTAATCTTTTTTTCTTTCTAACTAATCTATCTTTCTTTCTTTCTTTCTTTCTTTCTTTCTTTCTAACTAATCTATCTTTCGTTCTTACTAATCTTTTTTTCTTTCTAACTAATCTATCTTTCTTTCTTTCTTACTATTTTTTTTCTTTCTTTCTTTCTTACTAATCTATCTTTCTTTCTTTCTTACTAATCTATCTTTCTTTCATTCTTTCTAACTAATCTATCCTTCTTTCTTACTAATCTTTTTTTCTTTCTAACTAATCTATCTTTCTTTCTTTCTTACTAATCAATCTTTCTTTCTTACTAATCTATCTTTCTTTCTTTCTTACTAATCTATCTTTCTTTTCTTCTTTCTTTCTAACTAATCTATCTTTCTTTCTAACTAATCTATCTTTCTTTCTTTTTTACTAATTTTTTTTTCTTTCTAACTAATCTATCTTTCATTCTTTCTAACTAATCTATCCTTCTTTCTTACTAATCTTTTTTTCTTTCTAACTAATCTATCTTTCTTTCTTTCTTACTAATCTTTTTTTCTTTTTTCTAACTAATCTATCTTTCTTTCTTTCTTTCTAACTAATCTATCTTTCTTTCTTTCTTACTAATCTTTTTTTCTTTCTTTCTAACTAATCTATCTTTCTTTCTTTCTTACTATTTTTTTTCTTTCTTTCTTTCTTACTAATCTATATTTCTTTCTTTCTTACTAATCTATCTTTCTTTCATTCTTTCTAACTAATCTATCTTTCTTTCTTACTAATCTTTTTTTCTTTCTTACTAATCTTTTTTTCTTTCTTTCTTTATAACTAATCTATCTTTCTTTCTGTCTTACTAATCTTTTTTTCTTTCTTTCTTTCTAACTAATCTATCTTTCTTTCTTTCTTTCTTACTAATCAATCTTTCTTTCTTACTAATCTATCTTTCTTTCTTTCTTACTAATCTATCTTTCTTTCCTTCTTTCTTTCTAACTAATCTATCTTTCTTTCTTTCTTACTAATCTTTTTTTCTTTTTTCTAACTAATCTATCTTTCTTTCGTTCTTTCTAACTAATCTATCTTTCTTTCTTTCTTACTAATCTTTTTTTCTTTCTAACTAATCTATCTTTCTTTCTTTCTTTCTTTCTTTCTAACTAATCTATCTTTCTTTCTTACTAATCTTTTTTTCTTTCTAACTAATCTATCTTTCTTTCTTTCTTACTATTTTTTTTCTTTCTTTCTTTCTTACTAATCTATCTTTCTTTCTTTCTTACTAATCTATCTTTCTTTCATTCTTTCTAACTAATCTATCCTTCTTTCTTACTAATCTTTTTTTCTTTCTAACTAATCTATCTTTCTTTCTTTCTTACTAATCAATCTTTCTTTCTTACTAATCTATCTTTATTTCTTTCTTACTAATCTATCTTTCTTTTCTTCTTTCTTTCTAACTAATCTATCTTTCTTTCTAACTAATCTATCTTTCTTTCTTTCTTACTAATTTTTTTTTCTTTCTAACTAATCTATCTTTCTTTCTTTCTAACTAATCTATCTTTCTTTCTTACTAAAATTTTTTTCTTTCTTTCTTTCTAACTAATCTATCTTTCTTTCTTACTAAACTATAAACTAATTAAACTTTAAACTTCTTCAAACTTATCGGTCCAAACTTTCACAAGCCAACTTAAAGTTTGTCTCGACGAACTTTTTCTAGTTGAGGATTGTTGAGCACTGAGGGCTGGCCGGTGTTCGGGTCAATGAGTGGGTTACAATGGAAATGACACATTAACACACCCTTTGGTGAAGGCTAGTGTGTGTAGATCTGTAAAAGAGACTGATATTAACGTTCATGTGTCAATATGAAAGTGTGTGTTTGAGTTATGACTGTAGTGTGAACTCATTATAGTGCACATGTGTTAATTGTAGTAATGTGAATATGTGCTAACTGTGCTAACATTGCATCCGGTTCCTCGTTAGCCTGTCACATTAAAATTCCTCTTAATTAGAATTAAATCATTGATAAGGTCCTAATGAGGTTATTAAAAGATAAGGCCTAATTCTACCACACACAGGCTACACTTTATGTCAAAATAGACTTTAAATAAACTCTGAATCCTGATTGGATGAGCCATGTTAATTTGTCTGGCAACTATAAAACGTCTAAATGAAGGCTACTGAACTAGAACAGATGCTGTACTTTACACTGGTGTTGCTGCGGTTCAGCTAAACAAACCCTGGCAGTGGATTCCTGTGGAAAGAAAGGAACAAAAGGACATGACAGTTCAAGAGGTAAACTAAAAATAAACAAAGCAGTTCAAGAGGTAACTGTACAAGAAAAACTCCCATGAGTTAAAACAGCAGGTTTATAAACCGTCTGCAAACCCCTAAAGCCAACGCATGCTGGCTTGTGATGATGACTTTATCTGTATGCATGTGTAATCTGTTTTAATTATGAGTTAACTAATGAGTTCATGGTACTAAGAAGCAGAGCCGTCTGAAAAGCCATTTATCAAGGGTTCATCATGTCAAACAAGTAAAACAGTTTTCATAAAACGGACTCTAAAATCGGATCAGTTGATTTCTATATTAATTTGCCAACTGTAAAAATAGTAAATTTCTTGCCAATGTTACATTGACACCAAGTTATGAAAAACACACATATACACACACGCATGCACGCACGCACACACACACACAGTAGTGGCCAAAAATGATGTCCAGAGGGGATATTTGTTATTAATGAGCCTACAAGTTCAATTAAACCCTCAAAATGTGAGGAATTATTTTATATATTTTTTAATATTTTAGATATGAGGGGAAAACAAAACCATAAACTTGGTTAAGGTATTTATCTGGCAAAATTATTTACCAAAACAAAAGCAAACTACAGCTACAGGTTTTATTTTACTATACAAATAAAATGCATAGAAAAACAAAAAGCACACAGGAAAAAAAACACACACTCAGTTTATTCATTTGTTGTTGGTTCTCTGTTGTTTTTGCATGTGTTCATAATATCTTTATTACAGCATGACCAAAAAATTATGTTGGCATAATTTGTCATGCTTCATTGCGTTATAATCACAAATAAAACGATATACTCCAAGCACTATACAAAATATGCTTACAAAATCTTGAACACATTTTTAATATTAGTAATAATAATAATAATAATAATAATACACACGCACATACTTATACATTAATCTAAATATATTAAAAAATAAATATAAAATTATATATAAATATTTATACATAAAAAAAATATTTTATATATATATATATATATATATATTTATATTTATATTTGTTCCCATTTACTTACTATATTTTAAATAATACTTTACATTAGTATTTGTTATTTAGTATTCCAATAATAATTGATAAAAGCGCATTTAGTAATAATGTAATATCTTTTCAAATGGGCTTTTATTTAGTAATAAACACCCTGTATTAATATCTCACACTGTGTTAGGAGATCGTCTGGTCTTCCCGGCGATACGGTTGCAGATGCTTCTCTCAGTCCCGCAGGACACTGTGGCACACATGCTAACCGACACTGAGCTGGTCACATTATACACACCATGTGCACTCTCTGTGAAGTGTGTGTGTGTGTGTGTGTGTGTGTGTCCCCGACACGCAGGCACTAGAGACCTCACGGAACAAACACACAAATAACAATTTGCACAACTGATATCTGTATAATTAAACCTGTATCTGCAGTATAATTAGATATGTAAACACATAAACGGTTCAACTATACGCTTCTGTGTTTTTACAGCTTGTCTGTACAAAAAGTAATGGAAATCTAATTGAATTATCAGTGAGTTATAATCCACATGACCACAATCACCTAAATTATAGTAGCATTTGAGGTTTAAAGGAATAGTTTAACCAACAACGAAGAGTCTGTTGTGCATCAGTCTAATATATTCATATTTACAAACAAAATCATCAAATCAAACTAAAAAAGGCACCTGCTTCATAGTGTAGAATGACCCACAATGGGAGGAGGTTTGTTTATTTGCAAAGCCATTAAATGTTCCTTGTGTCCTTTAAACGTGCAGCGGCTTCATAAGAGGTCTGAAGCAGCCTGGACTTTGTGGCGAGCGTCCATCAATTAGACTAATGGGCTCTCTATGGGCACAAACCGGCGCTTTTAAAATCCCTCTCTGTTTATTTGCTCCAAAATATCTTTTTACTTTTGGGAATCTGTCAGATATTTTTTTGGCAGCCTATCATCAATTACCGGTGTTCATCAACTCAAGCAAACATACATTAAATGCTGACACTAATCTTGCATGCATCCCTTTTAAAGCCAAAACACATGATAGCATACACTTACACACGCAAACACTCTCTGTCTCGAATACACATATGCTTTCGGAGAACTGTCTGGGTTTGCCGTGCTACGTAACATGTGCCAGCAAATTATCATATTCTAGGATGATTTTATCCCCATATTTCTATATATGCATTGCTAAAAACATTAAAGTCTGGCGTAGTGAATGCCAGGGTGAAGCTAATGCCATGTTTAGCTAATTCACACCGCTGTGGATAATGCATGCAGGCACAAAGTTCTGGCAAAATGTTCTCAAAAAAAGAAAAAAAAGAAAAAGACCTTTGGTTTCTTGAATCAATTTTAGGGTGTGTTCACACTTGGACCAAAAAAGAAAATGATATATTTAGTCCTGGTTGACTTAGCATTTATTCACACTATAATTTTTAAGACCGAACCTAAAGATACAAAACACACACACACACACACACACACACACACACACACACACACACACACACACACACACACTTCATCAAATTTTACAACAGAACTTACTGAACATCCAAAACAATTATGTGTGCTGGTCTAAATGTACTCATTGTGCATATGATGTATTTTTACCAGCTGAGAACTCACAAACAGCTTGTAAATGTGTAAATATGAACACACAAAAGCAGACCAAGACTCCCTTGATCCGCTTGTTTGGTTCGTACTAATGTTTAGATGGCAGAAAAGGTTCTAGATATGAAGCACCTGAAATAAATAAATGCAACAGCCTTGGAGACTATTATGCTAAAATCGTTGAGCAGGAATAACACACACACACACACACAGATGGAGAGGTAAGATAGTGAAGGAGAGTTGTCTGGAGAAAGCGAAGCACCCTGCTGAGATCTCCTAGGAATTACCACTGAATATCGCCAGATAAACTCTTCTGCTAAACACATTAAAACAGGACTATAAAATCACACACACAGACTATTGGAGCCATTGCATAGATTTTGTGTGTAATTTGTGACTTTATTAGCCTAATAAAACACTAAAGTTTTACATTTTCTAATGAACATGTGAGCGATGCTGGACGATGCATGATGCTCATGCTTTCCAGGTGGTTGCTTTAATATGCTTAATTATACATAAAAATAATGCAAAAATCTTAAAGGGATAGGTAAACCAAAAGGTTTAATTCTCTCAAGATTTACTCACCCGGTTTTAAACCTGAGAAAATTCTTTCCATATAACAGAAGTAAATCAGAGCTGTCAAACTTCAAATCGACAAAGAGGCATAGAATTATTGTAAAAGTCGCCCACATGACTGGTGCACTACATCACTCGGGTGGAAATAATGGATAAAAATCTGCAAAAGTATTGCTCATTCAATAATGTTTTAAGAGTAAGCAATTGACAGAATTTTACATTTTTCATATGCCATATATTAAAGGGGCACCAGGCAACCCTGAGTGTTTTTTCTCTACGAAGCTCCCCCTAGGTCTGGTAGTAAATGCTTTCAAACACACTGCCGTAAAAACGCATACTAGTGCATACTAGTATTTTTACGGGGAACGAACGATATGAACGTGGAGAACTACTTTCGTGTTTTTTTTTTTTTTTGGTTGAGTGGGCATGAGCATAACATAATATATCGGAGGCTAATTTGTCTAAAGTTATATTAGCAAGGTCTATAAGTTCATCTGGTAGAATGACGGTTTACCTTTGCTTGTCTAAGAAAACATCAGAACGTTTTTTATAGCTCGATCATGATATGTGCAACATTTATTGCCTATTATCAGACACGTTGACTTAGGCCCTCATAATTCAACTCATGTAATTCAACTCATATATGTAAAGTAGGTTACCTCAACTGTTTTATATTGAAATTTAAATATTAAACACAGTTTATTCCAAAGATACTTACAAGTGCAACAGCAAGAAAGCCAGGTCAGCATCCGTTTTGCAGGCTTCTGTTTCTCTCAGTTCTCTGGATTCTGAAAATGCCGGTCCGATGTTTACTCTAGTCTGACTTCTTGCTCGGTCAGTCTCCCGGTTCCTCTTTCGCTGGTCCTCTGTCAAATTTTTTTCTCGCTTTCTGCTTCTTTTTTACAGGCTCACTCAGCCATAACGCAAACGATCGTTGCCCTTCGCTTATAGCTAGCCGGTGCTTGAATGGGAGCGTGTACGTGTGTAGTGCCGTAAGGCAATTCGTTACATCGCAAGACCTGATATCACGCGATACTTCCTGACGGCGAGGCCGGCCCGCCGGACCAAAGTTGCAAGTGGGATTTTTCCGCTCTCGGGCACCAGGGGGGTGCGAAACCACCACGATTCAACCCGAAATAAGTCATATGACCATTCCACTGACTCCGAAGCTGTTCAGTTAAGGTAAAAAAGTTACTTAGAGCACCTTTAACTAGCGATGCTGTAACGGTCACCAGCTGGAGTGCCATTGAGATCCACCAGAGGGCACTCCACACCTGACTATTATCACTCCCTCACAAACTACATTTCCCATAACTCACTGCCCGGACTCTTCATCACTGATTGCATTCACCTGTGTCTCATTGCCTTGTTTAGCTCACCCTTTATAAACCTGGTTTTCACATTCACTCACTGCGAAGTTGTGTATGTTGTTGCACTGCATTTCTGAGCGGTTTCCCTGGTTTCGTGTCTCTTGGTTTTTGGATTTCTTGCCTGTTCCATGGATTACTCTTTTGCCTCTGACCCCTGCCTGTTTTGTTTGTTTGGACTGCCTTCCTGTGTTTTGACCTATTGCCTGTATATTGGATTACGTGTCTGGATTGCTCCTTAATTAAAGCTGCATTTGGTTCTCAACCTTCGTGTCTCGGATCAGTTCGTAACAGATGCCTTGTTTATAAATAAATAAAAATAAATGCTATAGAATATTTCATATAAACAAACATATAGGCTACATATAGTGAAATACCTGCATTTAAAAAAAAGTAGGCTATTAAAATGTATATTCTAAATAGCCTACAATATATTTAAATTACATATGTAGGCCTATGTGTATATATATTTAAATGTGCAGCATATATGTTTTACATATGGTAAAATATTAATATAAAATGTATTAGCTAAATTAAAGTTTTTAATTGTAATATCCTCTTTTGTTACCTTAATATTTACTTGAATATATATATGGAAATATAGGATGGCAATCTGTTATTGTGTATGCATCACAGGTGACAAATATCTTGTTCTGTTTTCAAAGGCGAATACACAAACCCAATGTTTGACAGACACTGCACATCCCACACACACTCGTTTGCCCTTTACACACTAATGACACACATTTGCCCTTGAGTCGAAGGGAGCAGGGATTCTCCCACTGTTCACTGCTAGCGTTCATCTGCAAATACACACACACACAGGATTTTAGATGTATCTAAACATTCCCGCATCTGCAGAGGCACATGATTATTGATTGGCAGCTGCTGCTGCTCATGGACAGGAGAGAGGCGGAGTTTATCAATTAAGGAGACAGTCAATTCTCTCTCCTACTTTAACGCTTGACAAGAGTGGAATTCTGATGAGGGCCAATCTTAAATCAGCAGAGCGCAAAGTGACACTGCAGACTGACCGCCTCGTACACACACACACACACACACACACACACACACACACACACACACACACACACACACACACACACACACACACACACACACACACAGACACACAAACACATAAACACACACACTCGCTTACATAAACATCAGTTGTGGGGAAGATAAATTAGTTCAACTTCAAGCTTTTGAAAAAGCAGTTGACTACACATAATGAAGCTACTCTGATGCTAATTAAGAGTATAATATTTATTAAATGATAATCATTATAATAAAAAAAAAACCATAATAGGCCTAATACAAATAAAAAAAATCTGGCTCAACAAAAATTGGCATCTCGTGATAGCATTATATAAATATAGGCTAAATACAACTAATAAAATGTAATCGAAAATGCAGTAATAGACATCAGTATTTCATTATGCAAATAATGCAAGTGAAATGACCATAAGGATTTAGGCCTATGTGAACGCTACTGAGTGATGACTTGATTGAATCAAGAAATCATGTTTTGATATGAACTCAGAGCAAACAGATTCATCAAAAACTAAACATTGTGACTCAAATTAATTATGCATTTGCTTTAGGGTAACAAACATTTAAATAAAAGTTGAATATTCTCCCCAAAAAAATTTGCTCAAATTAATCAGTGAATCTTTTTTTATAACTCATTGAAATGAACTGAACTGATTCATTAAAAACAAACAATCAGACAGACTTTTGCGAACATTATTAAGTGATCACTAAAATGAATCAGCAAATTCATTTTTTTAGAACTGGTTTATTAAAATTAACTGCATTGATTCACTGTACAAATCGACTTTTCTGAACTTACTGAGCGTTGGCTTCAGAATTCCAAATCTATAGAATCAATTTTACTAAAATAAACAATTCTGAGACAATTGAGTAAAGACTCATATTAATAAATTTAAATATTTGAAATAGTTGAAAATGAATGAACTGATTGACCAAAAAGACTACTGCTGACACAACTGAGCCAATGAATCAGCAAATGTATTTTTTTAAAGGTTCACTGAATTCAGGTGTTCATCTGAATGATGAAGATGAAGCGTTTGTGGGGATGAGAGAAGCGTAGCTGCCATGGTAACAGTAAAACCTGCTGCTAGTCTGATGTCCACCGATGAGGGTTGTTTCAAAGAAAGACTGACGACAATGCTTTTTCTTTAGCGTTCTTTAGTGACCTTAGTTTTGTCATCCAGCTCAAGTGGACATGAGAGGCTCTTGACGTGGCTGCGCTAATGCTAATGGTAAATAAGCGTATTAATACAAGGCTAAAAGCTAAATATTGAACCCAAGGTTTAGCCTCTTTTTTAAATCTTTAATTATGCATTTTTTTCAATAATTTTACATTTTTCCTTTTTCAACTTTCTTTAAACCTATATAACATTTCTCTCAACTGTTTCTCATATAGACAGCAGTGAGATTAAATGAAGTGCAAATTAAGGCTTTTGCTTTGCTTTTTAATTATTGCATAATTTTATCATTTCTTTAAAGCAAGTTAAAAGCAGATAAAATGCTTTACAGTGTCACCACTTCAGTCCACATGAGTATTCGTATAATGTTCACTATTTTATAAGTTAATTTGACTGAAAATCTACAGACTTTATTTAAACAACAGTAATCAAGGGGGCGGAGCTTAGCAAAGGGAAAATTGCCCCATGTCGTAAAAAAAATGATTACTAATCTATTTAATATTATTATTATTGTCACGATTTTTGGTTGTTTCTCAGACTCGTTAGTTTGAAGATTATTTAGTTTTCCTGTTTAGTTCCTGTTGTCATGGTTACTAATATGTTTTTATTTGTTCACTTAGTAACTGATTATGTTCACCACCTGTTTCTTGTTCAATTCTTATTTCTTGTGTATTTAAACCTTTAGTTGGTTCTCCATTTGTTTGTTGTTGTCTTTGTTTTACAGAGCTGTCACGGTTTCTTGATTTTGGATTATATTCAGTCACGGTGATCTATTTTAAGTATTTATTCCGCAAGCACACGTACCAAAATAATCCAACAAAGGAAACATATACCCAATCAGGAAGATGAAGATCATAACAAGAAACGCAGCAGCTTTACATAGGTAAGGAGGTGTCATGGAAACAAACAAGAAAGCTATGGAAACAAAGGCTAACAGGAACTAAACCATAGGAAATGACAACCAGACACATCAAGACCAAAGAATATCAAAATAAGAGTCCTAGAACATTAAACACAGTGGAATCATGACAATTATTAATATTATTATTCCTTTATTCCAATATATTTTTAAACATTTAAACCACTTAACACTCAGGTAAGAAGCTAAACAGTTTAAGATGTGTTTAACTGTGTTTATAGAATATTGAATTACATTTTAAGCATAAAACTACCAAATGAAAGTTAATGCTAAAAACAAGAAAAAAACTGATTCGTCAGTAGGGTGGAAAAATAAACATTTACTCGAGAAGCTGTAATGTGTCTCAATAAAATACATTACCATTCACAAGTTTGGGGTCAGTATACGTGTGTGAGTTTTATACGCTGATTAAGTTCATCAGCAAGGACACATTCAAATCATAAAAAGTTCTATACGTCAAAGATTCCTGAAAAAGAAAATGTATCACGGTTTCCAAAAAGTATGAAGCAGCTCAACTGTTTTTAACATTAATAATAATCAGAAATGTTTCTTGAGCATCAAATCATCATATTAGAATGATTTCTGAAGGATCATGTGACACTGAAGTAATGATGCTGAAAATTCAGTTTTGATCACAGAAATAAACTACATTTTAATATACATTTAAAAAGAAAACAGTTATTTTTAATTGTAATAATATTTCACAATATTTACTGTATTTTTGACCAAATATATCAAACATTTAAAATGTTCAAAGCATTTTAAAAAAATCGTACTGAATATTATTTTATTTTTTTGCAGTACATCAGGTCTATTTTTCTTTAGGATAAACATTTAAAATGAAGTTGAAAATGAATGCAACACAACTGAGAGCTGCATATTTCTCTGTATATCTGTTGTTCCCTCAAATGAACATCTGAATTGAGTTTCCCTCTTGCCCTTTCACTCTCCCTCACGAAACACAAAGAGCTCCAGTGACTTTCTCTTCGATCGAGTTACCAGAGAATAAAATTGGCTCTCGACTGGCTCTCCAGAGCCCAGAAGTCCTCTAATCCCGACCAACCTTCAGCCAGCAGGGTCTCTCTCCTCTCCTTAGCTCTCTATTCCTTTCGCTCCTGCGCTCTGATTCACATCTGATCCGTCCACCAATTTCATGGCTGCTTTACCACCTCCTCCCTCTCCTGAAAATTCCATCACCGGGTCTCAATAAAACAAATCCTGCTCCAACTCCTCTGGAGTCACACGCTAAAACTCCTGGATAAATATATCCCACTGCACTCTCTCAAAGTCTCGGAGGAATCAAACACGTTTAGTGAAGGTCATACAAACACAATGTTTGAGTTACAGCTGTGTGAATGTCAACGAAAGCCTTTCGTTTTGGTCAACGTGTTTGTGTCAACGCCGTTCAGGACGTACAATTATCCCAAAAACTCAGCTAACAGGATTTAGAATAATAGGAACTTTTAAACTAATTTATGGGATATATGAACTTTGGGTAATGCATTGCAGGGTGTATCAATATGGACTCAAGAACATGCTGCCAAAAAGGAGACAATGAAATGAAACAAATTAAACAAAAAAATTAAACAATGAAAAAAATAAATCAGTCCGAAGTAACACTTACATTTTTAAGTACACTCAACTTAAATGTTTAAGTCATTTCAACTTAAATTACATTAAACTGACTTAAAAAATGAGCTGTATAACTGTATTTTTGAAAAAGTTGAAAATTGCTTAACTTGTTATTTTTATAAGTTAAAGCAATGTAAAAACATATGTTGTCATAACTTATCGATCATATACTTTTTCACAGTGCAAATTGAATTAAACATGACATTTTGTTGTAGAATAAAAGGTTAGAGGTGTTGACAGCAATGCCATAAAAACCCTTTCTGGTTCCCCAAAGAACCTTATAAAGAGAGTAGATAACACTTTAGCAGAATAAGCCAACTTTATACAAATTTAGTTTTTATTTTATATATCATGTTGGATTATCACTGATTCGTGAGTCCCAAAACTTTATCTGCCATTAGTTTAAAAAACAAAAACATTTCCACTTGATGATTTATGATTAAGATTAATGATTATATAAGAACACAAATGTAGCATTTGGTCAATTGTTTGGCCTGTATGTTTGCGACGCTGTGCCGTGTGAAATCTCATCAAGAGTTCATGCCAGTTGGTCTGAAAAGGCTTATG
Organism: Semotilus atromaculatus; assembly: GCA_031834385.1. Lineage (NCBI taxonomy): Eukaryota > Metazoa > Chordata > Actinopteri > Cypriniformes > Leuciscidae > Semotilus > Semotilus atromaculatus. The sequence continues at coordinate 2,254,281 of JAULUF010000007.1, read as the reverse complement.
AATGAGTATTTTAGATAATGAGAGATAAAGAGAGAGAACTGTAAATCCATTTCATAAAGCTGACAGCCGTCCCCTGCTGTCTCTCTCTCCTCACTCACCTCTGCTCTCTGAGCTTAATCTGGGGTTAATAACTGACCCGTAATATTAATAAGGTTACATAATACCAAACCACATGCAATGAGAACACACATCAAACAAACAGACAAACAAAGAAAGAAAACAAAGAGATAAAGAACAAAGACAAAAATACACACATTTACACACCAAAATAGTGAACTAACGTTATTCTACACTGTAAAACATATTATATAAAAAATGGTATAATAAAATCTTTTTAATTGTTTATACTTTTTATTTAAATAGACTTATAGTTTACACTTTACATTAAGGTTTCATTTGTTATCATTAGTTAACTATAGGCTATTAGTTAACATGTGCAATGAACAACACTTCTTACATTTCAACATTTAATACAACATTGTAGTATTTGTTGTAAAAATTGTATTTGTTAACATTTGTTAATGAATTGAGCTAACATGAACAAAGAATAAATCAGTTTGAACTAATACTCAAAGTTAATAAATGCTTAAAAAATAAATTGTTCGGTGTTTATGTAAGCTGATGCATTAATAAATGTTACAACTTGTAAAGTGTTACCACATATATATATATATATGAAGAGTTCAGATGCAAAAGCCTCTAAGTGCCATCTGAAATTTTCTTCTAGAATGATCATTATTATCAAGCTCGTATATTTAAGTTCAGTAATTTCACTTAAATGGCTATGAAAATTACCTATTAATTGTCATTTAAGTGAAATTATTGAACTTAAATAAACAAGCTTGATAAAAATGATCATTCTAGAAGAAAATTTCAGATGGCACTTAGAGGCTTTTGCATCTGAACTCTTCATATATATATATATATATCTTTTTTTTTCTGGTAAAATATTGTTATCAATTTGTTCATGTTTTTATGAAGTATGAATCACCTTATAATTTATGTAGAAATGGGCATTCAATATATTGTATGACCCACCACATTTTAAAAAGTGAAAGCTTAAAGTTAAAACATTTGTATAATATTATATCATAATGATGTACAGAGTTATGAACTGTACAGTATAAAACATCACCAAAATCTACATCCTAAATACTATAATGCCTGAAACTTTAAGATAACATTCTGCCAATCACAACTGCCAGTTTTGAAATGGAATTATAATAATCATAATAAAAATAAATAAAATAAATAGTTTACAGTACTGATTCACGTTTCATTTTGTTCTAAACATTCATCTTTGGTAATGGAAAAATATAAACAGCATGGAAAACACACACACACAAACACACACACACACACACGCACACAGCCAATTCTTATCACAGCGCTGCATAAAGAAACACACAGATGCACAGAGACTTTACTGTCCTACAGCAAATAAACCGCAGCCAAATTAGTTATTCTGTACATATATGAACACAACATTTCCACTCATATTTATCTAGTATACTATCTATCCAGATAAGATAAGATAACTTATATTATCCAGTCTAGTATACATGTACATGTCCACAGTTAAATGCATGCACAAACATACAGTAACAAAGCAAAAAGAAATTATCATCATGTTTTTGTTAACTATCTGCAAAAGCTCGTTTCATCAGTTCTATAGAAACGACTGGAGTCATTCATGCACAGATACACACACACACACACACACAAACACACCGAAGAGTGCAAACACATGCACACTACGTGCACAACCTGCATTTATTTGAAAAAGAGAACAGATGCTGGACAGGGCGCAATGGATGTGAAAATGTTGATTGTTTACACAAAATGATGTTGCAACAAGCAATGCAGTGTGAATTATGTTATGATGAAAGTCGCCACTGTGAGCTGGAGAATCAGATATGCCCGTCTGTGGAATATATGATGTTATACTGATGAAAATACATTACATTCAAAGTTTCTGATATATTCATCAGCTTCTATAGAGGACAAAAGTAGAATTCAGCCTATTATAATTATAGTGAATTGGAAATTTACTGAAATTCTTAAATCCTAAAAAAAAGTGTTGATATATTAAGGGCTGAGCTATAGATTGTGGCAAACCATTTAAAGTAGATATAACACAAATTTCCGAACAAATCAAATAAAAAAATGTTATAGGAAACCTGGCTTGGTAAGAATTGTTGATATGATTTTATAGGTTTCTATGAAAATGTTATCATTTGTACAGTTTACCAAAATCAAGCATATCTGACTGAAATAAGATTGTCATTCCTGAACAAATCTATGCCAGTTTATCTAAGCGAGACTGTAACTGGGCAAGTTGCTCCTGGCAAGTATATTTATCTTGTTTCAAGGACATTTAGAACAATAAGACAAAGATGCTGATAATAATAATAATAATAATATGAGCAGGCAACGTGAATAAAAATCAAACTCTCTTCATTTGTCATGGGCATAAGCATGTCTTATTATATCAGTTTGTATTCTCATAGACCTTATTCACAGCAGCGCCATCTTTGATTTTGAACAGGAATGAAAGCGAGGCTGTGAGGGATAGACCTCCATCTCTTCAGTGGGTTGTACTGCTATTAAATGTGTTTGTGGATTGTTCTGCTGACGAAACCATGCAAAAATATGTTTCTGAGAAATTCCAGTAGACCAAATAATCCAGACAATATGATCTGTTTAAAATTATAAGTGATCTAGGAGCTTTACACAGCTTTTTAAAGCGGATCCCATTGAAAACACAGTAAGTCTATCCCTCACAGCCTCACTTTCATACCTGTCATGGCGCTGGTCTGAATAAGGTCTATAGCCTAGAGCAGCGGATTTGTTTGTTCTAAAAGATTTAGTTTCTAATGGATAACATTAACCAACAACAGGACAAACACTAGCACAGATCATCCATCATTTACCATGCAAACAGGACCGTGTCACACACACACACACACACACACACACACACACACACACACACACACTCCTGTACATGCGGTTATATAACACAATAGAGGTGAAGGTTACCAGGACAGCAAACAAAGGCCATCTGCTGGGGTAAGGGTTATCAAAGGTGACAGGCTGTGTGTGTGTGTGTGTGTGTGTGTGCGTGTGCATGTGTAATAGTTCCATTTCAATAGGAAGTAAGTGATATCATGTTGTCTTTAATACAGTTTATTATGATATTTGCATCACTCTCCAGTCTCGATTATTGCTGTTGATCTTCTGTAAGCCTATCATGTCAGCTTAGAGAACATTGTCTTTATCCGTGGAAAAACATCTTATCTGGTCTGGTGCGTGGAGATGCCGGTGTGTATGTATTTCGCCGTCTCTTGAATGTTGGATAGCATTCTCGGTCCAGATAATCGTCCTGTTCCCGATCTACTATCATGACCTCATTTTGCAAGATACAGTCTTGCAGGTGAATCTTTCTCATCTCCAGTGGAGTCGTTTGGGAGCAGCTCACCGCTATATTTATCATTTCTGTCTCCCGTTTTCAACACTTGAAGACTTAGTTATCGTAATTCATCCTGAGATTTGCCAAGAACCTCCCAATTAACCCGCCACCCCTCTCCGGGTGACCTCATCAGTGACAGCATTACAAACGCACGCTCACTAGGGTCTCTGAAATGTGCGCGTGTGTGTGTTTGTGTGAGTGTGTGTGACGTTCTGAGAAACCAGGGATGATTATACTTAGATAGATTATATTAACATAGTATATAATATATCTATCTCTCTATCTATCTATCTCCTGTCTGTGTCTATCCGTCCATCTGTCTGTCTGTCAGAAAAGCTACAGAGAGGTCAAATTGGTAGACCGACGCTGATAGCCTACACAAACCGTTTTGAATATCAATCCTTCTGATCATCACATTCTTTATTTCACTCAGGAACACTCAGATGACGTAAAACAGCCTTCTGTCTTTTTGTATTATTTATTTTTTTACTTCTATGCTCGCTCAGCCTCGCTGTTTTGCTATGCTCGTGCACTGACTCATTCACTAAGTTGAACAGCCAATCAGAGTTCTCTCTCCCATCAACGGCCTGACGCTGATTCGGCCCAAAAAAACCTGATGGCGTCCGACTAGAGCTAATGGTGCAGAACACACTGAAAAAACCACCGGCCAATGCACAAAATTAGCCCGACGGCCGATCGCCAGCTTGGTTAGAAAAGTTAATAGTAATCTGTACTATTCCCATATTATGGATTTTTACTCAGAAAACCCGAGATAAAATTAATTGATTGGTTTTGGGTGCCATTTTGAGTGCCAAGGGGAAAAAAGTTTTTGAGGCAGGGCAATTCTTAATAGACTTTTCACTCATTTCCTCCACTTCTGCAGTTATTTTATCTGTTTGCATTCACTGATTTCCCAAAGTCAATTGTCAATGCAACTGGAAATTTTGAGAGAACATCACATAAGCTGACTTCATAAATTGATGTTGATTTTCCTAAAATGTTTTTGTTTAAACTCACCATTGTGGTGATCAGTGCTTCCTTTGGTTGGGCACTTGGAACTTCATTTATAATATTGTAATTTTCTTCTTATCGATGCAGTGATGCAACAAGAAATGCACACAGACTTCAACATTCAGCATTCAAACCACAAGACTAGTAACAACTAAATTATATTTAATCTTAAATGATATTTATCACTTATCAATACTCTCTACAGTTCTTTTTTAGTTAGAACTCTTGTGTAAGTGAACTATACTAACTAAGCATTTGTCAGTACAGCATACTATTCCTATTTCACTTTTTGCTTCTTTTTTTTTTTTTTAAAGTAAGTCTAACTAATTAGATATTCCTCTTGATGAATGAGTCACACGTGTTTCATGTAAACGCCCCTGTGCAGCTCTGATTCCAACCTCTGCTGTCCTATTGTGACACTGGGATATTCATATTTGCCAGCGAAAGAGAAGCTAATGACAAGAAAAAGCTTTCCTGGGGTTAAAATGAGGGACGGCTTTGTGTAGACAAATTACATGTACAAAAGGAACACGTGAAGGTGCTATTTCACCTCATTTGACCATTAACTAGTCATCATACTCTGAAAAAGAACATCAACTTTGGGGTGCCAGAGAGGTGTGCTTTTACAAACTTATCAGATTTATATTTTTCCCTGCCAAATGATACAAGACCAGATGATGGAGATTTGAGGATGAACTCTTTTGACTTGGCCCTGAAAGAAACCACCTAGCAACACCCTGGAGACCATGACCGTGGTGGTGGTGAGCATTTCTTTAGAAAATGTGAAAATCTACTTTGAAATACATTTTATTTTGCAAATGTATATATTTGCATGCACACTATTGAAAATTAGGGCTGTACGATTAATCAAAATCAAACTGAAATCGAGAAGAAATTAAGACCGCCATAAATATTAGTTAAATAATAATAGTACTGTAATTTCACAGTTGCAACATAAAATAATTAATATTATTGTTATATTATTTTCTTAAATGCTTTTTATTTTACAGTGAAATATTAAAATACTAGTATTTCTTATGTTTGATTTACAATATTTTTTAATTAATAATAACAATACTTACATTTATTGTATTAATATATTATTATTATTTTATTGCCATATTGTTATATATAATCACAAAATTGTGTAATTTTGAAATTGTATTTTTATCCCAATTAGATTTTTTGTCCCCAAAATGTAATGCCCTAATTTAACGTACTTCTAGGCTGGTTTTTAAGTATATATTTTTAGATATTGATCAGTGCAAACCATCATCCACTTTCACTTAATGGAAAAGAGCAGCATGAACATCCATTGATCTGAACTTGTGAGGTCATACGGATTTGGAACTACATTAAGCTGAGTAAATTCTAACACTATTGAAATGTTTCAGTGAACTCTTTAAATATAGGCCTAATACAGTACATACTAGGCCTATGTTTTGAATATAGCTTACGTGTTCTTCTACTGCATGTGCATGATTGAATCTGTCAGCGGCTGACGCCTGCAGCTGTATGAAGTGTGCATGTGTGAATACAGTCAGCAGTGGTGTGGGATCAGACGGAGATAATGAGAGATTAATCACAGGGATGTGATCATCACAACTGTCTCTGTCTTTACAGCGCAGCAGGCGGACGATGCTCTTATCAGCATGTCCCATTTTCTTAAGTCATCACCCCGTCCCTCCATCCCCTCCCCTCTTACAGCAAGATAAGAGAGATCGTGGAGAAAAAAAATGGACAATAGATAGAGCGTACATGGGACAAATGGAGAGGGAGAGAGAGAGAGAGAGGGGCGTACAGACGCATGGCTGGCTTTTATTCAATTATGCTTGGTGACGAGCATCGGCAGCTCGAGCTGATAAGATACAGAGGCGGAAAAGGCCTAGTTAACATGAGTCTTCTGCTCTGGAGGTTGTTGCCACAGTTCCTGCTCAACTGCCCCTCACACATCCCACAGTCCCACCCTCGGCGGCCGCCCAGGACCACCCTGTTGTTCTTGATAAATGCTGTAGCTGCGGTGTGTGTGAGGTGGCTCGGTCCCGGCTGGTCGTCTGTGGCGTGTGCCGATAAGAGCCCGTGTGCTAAAGCAACACCCTTTGAGTGCTCGCTTTGTACTGCAATTTGTTGCTGCTGGTGTTGGAGGGAAACAAATATTACACTTTCTGTCACCCCAGGAATTAGCCGCGGGGCCAAAACAGAAATCTTCCCATTTAAAACATACGAGCGATTAAGTGAACTAGAGCATTGTTGTTATTGCACCGGCACTTCAGCGCTCTGGTGGAGGGTAGGCCTATCATTAACGCTAATATGTAGTTTTAAACACGAAGCTGATTAAATGTCTGCGCTAAGCAGTTATTTATTTCTCTTGAGCTGCCAGGCATTATAATACAATAAATGCTGATGATAATAGAATTGTTTATTTGACTGAATTATCAATAGGTCTGGCGCGCTGCCACGCTGATGGTGGAATCCAGTTTGGCTGCGTTCACACTGTGAGTTTTTGGGATTGACAACCGCATTTACTTACAGGTGTGAGTCTCAAAATGTCCTGGTAACAAAGCAAACGTACAAAAGCGTATTGTCTGTATGAATGTGCAATGGGAATATGTTACCATAGCGACCGTGACCAAAGAAATCAAATGTGGCGACATCCATAAAATGGAAGTCTTATTTGTTTTGACACTTCAAATCAAGTCAAATTTCACCTGCGAATTCATCCAACAAATCTTGATTAACCAACAGCAACATTTGAGTCGCGCGCAGACGTGACTGGATCTAAAACCTTCAGATGACACAGTTCATATATCCGTCGCTGTAAGTTACTGAAACCACACATGAAACCCACACAGTCCACATGATTAAGTGTTCACACTCGGCATGTTTGGTTGGATTAAAAGGAACCCTGATGCGATTGCTCTGTTAGTGCGGTTCAGTTGAATAAGTGTGAACGCTGCCAAACAACAGGACCGAGAACACTGAAAAGATTAGTCTCGGTCCACTTCCAAATGATCCCTGGTGTGATTCGACTGAAATGTGAATGCAACACAGAACAAAGACATCTAAACCAACCAAAAACACCCTAAAAAGGACAGAATGCTCAAGCGTATCTGTTCTTTCTCTTCATAGTCTCGATGTTGCTCATCACAGTTCAGTAGACATCAGAACCGTGTCTCCTCACAGCAGATCTGTGTGTGTGTGTGTGACGGAGGATTCCTGACACTGTTCTGACTCCTTTACACACTTTATAAGCTCTTCAGGAGTTCTCAGCTGGTCTAAATACCACCATATGTAGCTACACACATACAACAAGCTCATTTAGCCCAGAACACAGCATTGGTTTGGATGTTCCTTAAAGCTACCACTGTGTCATTTTGATTGAGTTGATTCTTAGCAAAAAAACACTTTGTTCTTTCAAAATGATATGTGCTCATTAATATGTAATTACTTCTACCAACTAATCAAGTATTCTCGTAAGCGTAGAATCTGCCATTTAGAATACATACGAGAGAGCCGCTCGAATGGAGGACGCCATGTTGCGCATCCATCTTGAAAATACATTAGCCAAAGAGGGACATACCTGGAAATTTAAGCTTCGTCTTTCACGTTTTTATGCTCAGTGGCACCGTGACGAATGCAAAACGGAGATTACTTGTATGAGTTAAAACAAAATACGTTTTTTTTTGTCTATAGGTTCAGTCAGAGCCCGTCTACGGAGAGCCTGGCCACTCCCTGTTAAGTCCTATTGTACCGAATTTTGGTTGTAGTTCCACCAGAGGTCCACTGGGGGCGATCACCCGAGTTCAAAATGAATGGGTGTCTATGGAGCTAGACGGCTAAATTTGTCTCTTTCACCCGATTGCCGTTGAGAAACCATTGTAGGTTTTGCAAGTTCAACATATGTTATGGGTCGAAAGTTGAATGAACGAGTACTTATGTCCTTTCGATTTCTTACAGGTGAGTTGTTGTTGCCCGTAACACGCTAGCATTCTGCTAATGAACGCTGATTGGTAAGTGAAGGACTGATTACGACAAGAGATACCGAAAGAGAAAAGAAAGTGCAGAGCGCAAAAGCACCAAAGTGACTGAAGGATTGCCGTAAAGCAGTATCTCTGGTCATACGATGTGTATGACGTCATTGACATTTTAAAAGACTTTTTAAAGCAAATAAGTGACTCTAAAAAATCTAACACCCAGCAATGTGTAATTTCTTTGCATCTCCTTTCGAATACAACATTCAAATTACTAGACAAAAAATGATATCCTGAGAAAAGTGAATTTTGAGGGGTATATCTCCATAGACCTCCATTCATTCTGCACTCGTCCTGTGAGCGCCCTCATATGGAACAGAGTGGAACTGCAACTGCAGTTCAGAAGCCGGAAGTTTACTGGGAGTGGACGTTCTCCCCTTATTAGACATTCTCTGGTTCAGTCTTAAAAATGATAGTGTGAACGCTAAGTGCACTAGGACTAAATGTTTTCTTTTCTGGTTTGCTCTGGACCAATAGAACCAAGATAACTGACCTGTAAGTGTGAACACACCCTAAGTGATAAAGGAAAAAAATAATAAGTGATCAGTCCGTTAAGGCCTCTAAGTTGTTTAATGTGACGTCTATTTAAAAAAAATAATAATAATAAAAAAAAAAGAGTAGTTAGACTACAAAACAACGCCATATTTTTGCTCCAATAATGTTTATTTATATTGGTGCAAAAGCTATATCTGTGGAGGAGTAGGAACACACTTTAAAAACATTTGGTAAATCACTATTTTTATTAGAAAAGGATTTTACAAAAGGATCATTTTACAAATTAAGAAAAAGTAAATATTCTTTTAAAACGCATGTTTATAATAAAAAGTCAACTTGTTAAAATATTATTACATATTAATTATTTATTTAATATGATTTTGTAAAACAATTAGGACCCCATAAAATCAAAATTCATATTGAAATGAAAGTGGGTGTTTTGTGTCTGCGTCTGTCACCTCTGAAGCAGTGTTATTTTGGTATTATTTATATTTAAAACAATTTGTATTCAATATAATATATAATAAACTATTATATTTCAGTTTAAACTAGTAATTTTAGTACTTTTACTTACAGTAAACTTATTTTATTTCAGTTAGTTCCTTACTGAATTGCTAACAATTCACGGTCTTTCTAACCATTTTAAGGTCTCTTAAAGTGTTCATTTGTTTGTTAGTTCATGAAAGTAATTTTATTTATTTAAAAAAATGATTGTGCCATGCCGTTAGACGTTCATAAACATTAGGAGCTAATATTTTTTATTATTATTTATGAAACAGTTCTAGTTGTTCAGAGTTGAGGCTGAATGCACACAACAGGGAGGAATGCTCTTGCTGAAGATCAGATGTGTTGTTATTTGTGTACTCATAAGAGTTGCTTTTGTCTGGAGTTGAGTTCGACTGGTCCGAGATCAGTTTTTCGTCACAGACCCCGCTGGGTCTCGAGCGCAGACGGCCGAATCATCAGCAGGGATGCTGCTATAATGTGGGCCATAATTGTAATCCTTAGAGCCAAAGAAAGAGCTTGTTATGTTTGTTGATTAAAACCGCAATCAAATTTCTCACTTTAACCGCCTGCAAAAGCAAATCTCTATGCAGTTCAATTCAATCATTCCTACAACACACAAACACCAGGGAGAAGAGAGTGGAGGGGGCAAATTGTGTCACATGCTAGTCTATTGTGAGATTTATTGTTCTCACTTGCTAAAATGGGTTGCAAGAGAGGTGTGTGTGTGTGTGTGTGTGTGTGTGTGTGTGTGTGTGTGTGTGTGTGTGTGTGTGTGTGTGTGTGTGTGTGTGTTCTAACATTACAGTAAAATTAGCTACCCTACCTGGACAGCATTTTTATATGCATTAAAGTTACCCAGCTGCTACCTGTTGACAGCTATAAACCTACACTCTTAAAATAATGGTTATTTATTTATTGCCATCGATAGTTCCATGAAGAACCTTTAACAGCCGTGGAACAAAAAGGTTCTTTATAGCGGAAAAGGGTTCTTTAGATTATTAAAATGTTCTTATATTGAGAAAAAAATTGTTCTTTCAAGATCTGTGCACTGAAAGGTTCTTTAGGAATGCAAAGTGATTCTTCTATAGCATTGCTGTGAAAACAACACTCTTTTAAAACCTCTATTTTTAAGAGTATAGCTAAACAGTTGGGAACACTTTATTTCAATGGTCCACTTTAGATATTCTACTAACTATAAGTAACTTTGCAACTTACTCTACTAACTCAGACCCTAAACTAACAGTTTACTAATACTCTAATGAAAGTTAGTCGACATGTAAAGTTACTTACTTAGTAGAATGTCTAAAGTGGACCACTGAAATAACTAAGTTTAACTAATCTGCTTGGACAAAACTTTCTATTTAGTCTGATCTTGACATGAATCTTAAAGAAGATGGTTTCATTTATAATAATGGCCGCTATAGCGCTCTTCGTGACATTGTTGAGAATGCAATGTGCATTTGGATAATGTGATGAATAGCATTGATACATTTCATTTGCATGACATTGAACTTGTGTAGCCACAAGCATCATGTGCTTACATAATATTTGGGGCCCTGTATCCTTCATAGCTATCCCAGAATGCATTGCAGGATGGCAAGATTTTAACGTCAAACTCATTTGTAATCAGGTGTGAGTTGTTGCTTATGTAGAGCCTTCTAAATCTGTCACATTCCAGTTTTTAGTTAGAATGTTTAAAGCGGTATTAGATGGCAGCTTGCTTTTAGATCAGAGCCTTATGTGCATCCGCATGCAAGTGTGTGTGATTCCTCAGAGTGTATTGATTGAGCTGGATTCGATTATTTCCTTTGAACTGCTGTGTGATTTTACACAAGAGCTGCCATTACATATCTGCCTGCCTCACTGAGGAATCCCCCCCCCCCCCCCCCCCACACACACACACACACACACACTTCACTCAAGGTTTTTGCCATTTCAGACAGTATTTCTCGACTATCTGTTGATGTTGCGGTTCCCTATACATGTCCACAGAAAAAAGCAAACCAAATATTTAGGAAACGTCATGAATCAAAACATGATTCTTTAACATGCAATGCATACTATAGGAATATTTAGGGAACATTATGAGCTGTGTTTATTTAAACCAATGTTCAAAGCATGTCTTTTTAGTATGCACTGCATGCTCAGAACATTTACAGAACATTTAAATAAGGTTTGTTTAGAATGCAGTATATACTAGAAACATTCAGCCTATGTTCATGTATTTAGTATGCACTGCATGCTAACAGCAATCTATATTTTTCTAGTGTGCACTGCATCAGACGCAAGCGTCCATGTGGCGACAGATTGCGGTCACTCGAGGTTAAACCCATCTCAATCAGAATTTGAGCTTACTTGAAGGACGAGAACCAGCACAAGGGCTACTTATACTCCATCCCTAAAAATGCTGCATTAGGTTGCTTTATAAGAAATTGCGTAAAACACAGATATAACCTTGAGCAGGCAAGCAGACAGAATGTGAAAGTCAAAGTCACAGCTGCGAAGCACTCAGCATATGGCAAAGACTGCTGGCTATTACTCACTACAAAGGGAATAACAGGCAACCCACTTTCGCAAACATCCCACCACAACACAGATGCATTACCTTCGTTGCCCATTTTTAGGTTCAAAACACCAAGCCTGTCATTAAAGCTCTTAGAGGGCCAGGAAGATGAGGTGCTCAAACTCTTGAAAGGAGAAAACTTGTGAAGCGTTTGGCCTTGACAATGAATATTACACATCCTGAAAACATGGATAGATGACTCCACCATTCAGAATAGTTTAAACCTTTTGCTCTCAATGTTTATTGCACCAATTTGCTTCAAGAAAACCACCAGAGTGTCACATTCCCAGCCAAGGCGTCATAGGTGAATGATAAACACGCAGTGACATTTTCAGGGTTAAAGTGGTGATAAAGTGTAGATGTGTGATTTTATATGGTTACAGAACGACTGGCAATTTTTTCCATCAGTGACGCAGGCTCACTTACTAGTCCTCATACAACACAGACAGATCTATCAATGACACCATCTCTGAGTATTTTTAACTTTTACACGTGAGTAGTTTTATATTTCTCTATCCCCTTTAATTTGATTATGTTGTTTGCAATGCTTCATGGGATTGTAGAGCTTTCCCTCAATAAAGCCGTTAAGACACAGTCTTGTACCTTTGCCTTTTTGTCAGATTTTGTAAAACTTTTTTTCTTTCAAATCAAAGTTTGTAGAGTTGTGATTCACCTCGTAGCTGATTGGCTTGTTTCATATCACTTTAACAATGATTCTTTTAAAATCCCCATGGGAAAAATGAAGGGGAAAAATACATCTGGCTGAAAAAGGGGTCGAGCACTGTTGCACTCTATGGCAGACAGACACCTGTTTGGAAACAATCATTATTTTGCAAATCCATTTGGAGATTAAATTTAACCAATTTAACTAAAAAAACTTCACCTTAATAAAGCTAAACTTTTATGCAATTTTTTGGATTATGCAAAGCATCCAGATCCAGAACACACTTGCTGATGAGCGGCTAAACTGGGGTCTCATTAATACAATGCATATAAATAGATGCTCTTCAATTAAAAATGTTCCCAAGAAAAAAAAATTCTTGTATGTGCAGTCACTGCAGTGATATAAGGTGCCTACATAACAAATTCGCAGCATGCAGAGCAGGATTGGTAAAAAAATATAATTCTAATCAGATTAAATCTGAACACTGGTGCTCTTAAACACTGCTGTCTTACCAGTACCTGTTCGCTTCACTCACTTATGAGTGTTCCCCAACATGCAGCACCAGCCACGAGACCAAATTCATGATGAAAGCAGGATAATTGAGCTAATCAATCACAATGATGAGAAGGCAGGAGGTGGCGGAACTGACAAAGTGGTGCCACAATAACAATCTGCTGCTGATTGTCAACAAAACGAATGAGCGCACAAAAGATTTGAGATGACAGACCTACTCACTTTAGCATTAGTGCTAATAGTTTACAGTGAAAACTGTTAATGATCTCAGGTTATATCATGAAGCAGTAATCCACAAGCGGATGTGCAATTTCTTGAGCACAGCAGTGCCTAAAACCCCCTTGTTGTATCTTACTGTCATACCTCTGAAAAATATGTGAAACTCTTTGCTACAGCATTAAGTCAACTCTGATTAGCATGAAATGATGTTTAAGGGAGCATGAGATATTGGCTGGTGTGTAAATGTCTAATTTGTGTTTAATTCTCCTGACACACCTCTAGTGCTTCCAACAAAGCCTTTGAGTTATCATTCATATCTGTATAGCACAGGGATGAGTTACATGCTGCAGTTTAATACCTAGGGTTAGTGATGTGAAGTAACCTCTGACCTATGAGTAATTGTAATAATGATGTTTGACTTGACAAACAAAACTAATGAATACCATTGGTGTTCCTGGAGCATTTTAAGAGCAGCCAAAAGTCAATGGCTTTTGTCTCTCACTCCATTCAGTTGTCAATACAAACTCTTTCTCAAACACACACACACACACACACACACACACACACACACACACACACACTCTTCTCATTTCATAAAAACACAAATGAAAGGCCCCTGCCCTCTCCAGCACTCGCTGATAGTGGCACATGTATAATTGCATTGTGCAATAGTGCGCACCTTAGAGGAAATAATTACCACCATAAAAAGAGTAATTACTAACCTGGCAGAGAGCAGCCGTGGATTTTAATGCATCTGCTTGGTGACGGCAGCTCATACAAATCTGTGTGTTTATTTGTCTGAGTTACAGCATTGACAGACATGAAAAAATAAAAAATAAAACCTTCAAGTCACGCCAAGCAGATGTACCAAATCAAACCAAATGTTTCAAGACGTGCAATGAAGGCACTTCACACTCCACGTTTTGCTCTTGCTCATAAAGATTTTATTCCAGCGCCAAAAATAGAACTTGCGCACAATGGGTACTATCCATTTTCGATTGAGTTGAGGTCGTTCAATTCATCTCACTGTACTAAAGCTTCTACAAATTGGAAGTCATTGTCAGAGGGTAATTCGTTTTCATCTTAAAAACCCTAGCTCGTAATAAAGAATCATTTAAACGATATGAACGCACGACTGAATGGTTTCAGTAATTTGCATCACAAGCAGCGGCGCAGGCCTCGGGTGCCGTGACACAAGCAAATGAAAAGAGCGTAACGAGAGCTCCAGCGCCCGCATCCGGTCAACGAGACCAAAGTGCCCCCCCCCCCACCACCCAAATAAATCACGTTTTTGGGGGGACGATTCTAGTAGATTCCCACTGTCAGAAAATTAATCACAATCTGCTATCTGTCCCCATTTGAGGAAACGTTCATCAATCAAAGACCTCTTCGCATTATGATGGCTGGAATATGACTGTCTGCGATTCGAACCCTTTTGAGGTTGAAAAATTAAAAACTGATTGATTGTAAGAGGCAGTTATTAAAGGTCATCGTTTGTAATATTCTCAGGGAACATTAGCATGGTGTCGTCTTTCAGTCGGAATAACAATGGAGAAGCTGACAGGCTCGGAGAAGAACAGTTCATTTATTAGGTTCCACTGAGGAAAAGGAACTCTACTTTTTACAGCCTACTAGGTAATAGCGGATGGATGGTCTTGGCTTGTCGGGGTATTTGCTAAGAGAAACATCACTATTGATATTAATAGATTGGGATATTGTGCATATAGGCTAATACAAATATGTTATTGTTAACCGATGCGCTAACTGATTACAGTTACAAATGATTTGCACTTATCTCTCTATTAGTGTTAATGGATCTTAGTGCTGCATTTGATACTAACAACCACTAACAAACATTCTTTTGAAAAGATTCGAAAATGACGTTGGCATTAGTGGATTTGCATTGGCATGGTTCAAATCATACTTATCTGACCGGTATCAATTTGTAGCGGTAAATGAAGAGATGGCCTATCGATCACAAGTTCAGTATGGAGTACCGCAAGGCTCAGTACTAGGACCATTGTTTTTCACCCTGTACATGCTACCCTTGGGAGACGAAACATGACAAAACATACCAATTAACGGAATTCATAGTTGATGTAACATTGAATGATTAGAAATTTCCTACTACTTAATTCTCTAAAAAACAGAGGTTTTATTTATTGGACCAAAAACCTCCACACGTAATAACCTAGAATACTGTCTAACAGTTAGGAACTGTTCAGTTAGGAGCCGTTTTTTTTATATACACACACGTGTGTGTGTGTGTGTGTGTGTGTGTGTGTGTGTGTGTGTGTGTGTGTGTGTGTGTGTGTGTGTGTGTGTGTGTGTGTGTGTGTGTGTGTGTGTGTGTGTATTTGTGCATATGTATATTAATATTTTTTACCATAGGATCCCCCTAGCAAACACATGGCATTGCACTAAACACTCAGAACAATGTATAGTTTAATTGTGGCTAGTTTTATACTGGCAAAGGTAGTCTGTATTGTTTTTAGAAAATATAAAAATCAAGTTTTAACAGTTCTTATGATACATTTCTTACTCAGTATAATTTTATCTGTCTGGCACTGTCTGAGTTGTGTTCATAGATCACTTTAAATTCACTGCAGCCTCCATCAAATCAAAGCAAACTCCAAAAAATGCCTTAGCACAAGCAACACTGTCAATGTAGATTATGCTGTTGATTGATGACTGTAAAATATGCTTACAATACGTGTTATGGACACAGTGTAAAAAAGAAAACCTGTGCTGTTGAAAGCACAACTAGATGTTGAAAGAACATTTTCACTTTCACAGGGCAACGGCCGTCAATCACACTGCATTCGGCGCCGTGAAAGTCACTATAGACTTCCCAGTGTGACTGCACTTGATCTGGCATGACTAGAAGTTGATGACTATAGAAATCCAAAGGGATCAAGGTTTGGCTAGTTAGTATGTCCTAGTTAGCCCCTGCTGGTAGAGGTTGTAATTACAGCATTCTGCTAGTGATAAAAATAAAATAAAATAAAATAATTCATTATATTATAGTTGCATTATATTATACAGCGTTGGAATATCACATAAAAAGCAATTCAAATTAAAATGATAAATCTGCTCAGAAAATTTCTGATTTCTCAAACCCATTATAACAGAGACAGCTGTTACTCAGTTTTCTTACAGGCTAAGGTCAAACCGCCACTGAAACAAACACACACAAACAAACAAATAAACCCGAAGCTACGCCCGCGGTTGGCCGCGGTACCCCAAGAGCCGGAGATCTGACAGATTGCACTCTGGGTTATGGAGCCATCAGCGTCTCTCGTACTGGCTGGTGTAAGTAACACAATCTGGTGTCTAATTTCCACCAGCTGTTCACCAAGCCACCGGAGAGGAGCGGGTAGCGACCAGGGCAAAACACCTTGATGATCCGCGGCCAAAGAGATGACAATGAATTTTTCATACTGAGCATATCACATTAAAGAGGGACATGAGAGCGCTTAGCAAGAGGAGGAGTGGAACCAAACAGATGGATGGGGACAAATACACACAGTGATGTAAACACACACTGCTGGGTGTCGATACATACAGTCGCACACAACACATTAGCAAACAGCAGCTAGAGAACAAGAGATGTATGAAGGAGCTTGCACAAATTCAGCCCATTATTTATTTTGGGATAAACTGATGGAGTTTTTAAGTTGAATTCAAAACACTTCAGCAACTGCATAGCAATGCCCCAACAACAACCCATAAAACCCTATCAGTGCTAATATAGCTAAGTTAAACCCATTCTGAACACTTCAGCAACTGCATAGCAACACCCTAGCAACCATATGGTCATAAAACTATTCGAACACTTCAGCAACTGCATAGCAACATCATAGCAACAGTATGGACTTAAATTCATTCAGAATACTTTTAGCAACTGCATAGCAACACCTTAGCAACTGAATGGACTAAACACCATCCAGAATACTTCAGCAACTGCATAGCAATACCCTAGCAACTGTATGGACCTAACCCTAACACCATAGCAACAGTATGGACTTAAAACCATTCAGAATGTTTTTAGCAACTGCATAGCAACACCTTAGCAACTGTATGGACTAAACACCATCCTGAATATTTCAGCAAATGCATAGCAACATCATAGCAACGACCCATAACACATTATAGCAAAGTGACAATGAGTTTTTAATAAGAGAAAGTGTAACTAAAATTTAATAATTTTTGCAATTGCGTTTGACGCTGCAAGTAGATTATTTGAACATTATTTGAACATAGTGGCTTTAATAAAAAGATATGTCTTCTTTCTCCCTCTATTTTCTAAGTGTTGGCAAGTTAGATGCAGATTGAAAAAGTCAAACGCTATTTGAATACCGCAGGCCACATATTCAGTAACAGTCTGAATGATTACTCGTGGAATTGCAGAAGGAGGAAATTGTTTAATGCGTGAGCAACAGTGTAAATTCATAATGAAGCTGTGTGGGTGCGTGCCCTTAAACACGAAGGAAATGGAATACTGTAGACAGAATGTGCTCGATGAAGCTAATCTGAATGTGATATTAGCATGGCAGGAACATCGGAAACATACAAAAAAGAAAACCACACAGTGCTTGTGTGGTTCAGCCCCTTGTTAAGTGTATTTCCAGGGGTAAATTGAGTGTATGACACTGTATAATTTACTGGCTGAGCGGTGGGCCGCCTGCTTGGTCACACCAATTCAGTGAAACAGTGACTGCACAAAATACATTCCACTAAATGTTCCGTTTATACAGCAACACATTCCATTAGAACCATATTGCCTAGCAACGGTGACAAAAGGCACTTATAGTAACATTAACATCATAGTGTCCATAAATACAATTGCAAAATAACACTGTAATTGCCCGATAAGAATGTGCAATACTATTAAAAGCTGGTCCACAAAATTAGTACATTTAGCATATGACTTTGAAATGAAATGGAAAAATCTAGTTCAGAAAAAGACTGTATTGTTTGTGGTTTTTAGTCCATATTTGTTAGATCTGAGGTTATACGTTATTATACTCTTAAAAAACAGACGTAATAATATTAAACAATGCAGTATTTTAGAAAAGGATATGAATGGTGTACAGTTTTATTAATAAACAAATTAATAAAAAAAAGATCTATTGAAGCGATAATTATTTTCATACTGATAACTGATAAATAGATGATTTTTTTTTAAATCTATATTGTTTGTTACAAATTTGTCTAACGAAATAAAACATTGAAAACTGAAATAATTGAAATCCATAGCTTTTTTATGTCAATGTTGTAATGCCATATAAAAGTGAATTTAAACAACATAAAAAAAAGTATTACATGAAATATTGAGAACTACTCATTTTGAAAAACAAATCTATAAAAATCTATTTTCAGTGAGGCACTCACTATATATATTTTATATATAAAAATTGTGCTCTTAAAGGGTAAAATCTTGACCAGATAATACAAAATTCAGTCAGTGCTAGAGAATGGCAAAAAATACCACTAATAATAATACATATTGTAGTGACTAACCTTTCCATATTACTATCAAAACACATAATCATGATATCCATCCATATACCAAATGAGGTCAGTAAAACAATAAAAGTCATTTGAGAATATTTACGGGGAAAGATAAACCAAACCTTTCATGTTGAAATCAAATAAAAATCAATAAAATACATTTGAATCGAGTACATTTGCAGAGTCATAAACACCTCAATAAACAATCTGCCATAATTGATTCTGCTGGATTTTTCCCATCAATATTGTGAAGGATTCTGGATGATTGGTGCGTGTATAAGGGGATCGACGAGTCAAAGGTCACCATTAACACCCACTCACACTAATGACAGTGGGACGCCACCTACAAACCCGCTCTCAAACATAAAAACTGTGCTATCACTTCACACGTCATTAAACTGCACCGAGCTGATATCGATTTTGCAAAGGCTACTTGGGCAAAGCAGGAGACTGATGCGCTATATCATTCTAAATCATGGGGTGAGCCGGACAGCACCATTTCCCAGTATTTGTAGAGCTGCGGCGCTCATCGTTCTGGTTGATATGTGGCAGAGAGCGGACTGATGTGTGTCCAAAACTCTCCAGCACGAAAAGCAATCAAGCTTGTGGTAAAACAAGGGTGATTAAGAAGCTGCTTGTTGATTATGTTCAAAACATTACAAAAAAAGATGCTTTCACAAGCAGTATACAGAGGTAGGACAACATAAAGGCACAAACAAATCTCACATTTGCTGTGAGTATCCTATCATTCACTGCCAATATGATATCCCACAATCCTGTGTGTACCGTTCAGGAGCTGTTAATGTATAAATATTTAATGAATGATCAGGGTAAATTGAACTTATTTTGTCTTCTTGGGAAGCATCCCCTGTAGCTTCTGAAGGGCAGTATGCAGTGCTACATTTTAAAAATGATATAAAAATAATAACTAGAAAAAGTTCGTCGAGACAAACTTTAAGTTGGCTTGTGAAAGTTTGGACCAATAAGTTTGAAGAAGTTTAAAGAAGTTTAAAGTTTAATTAGTTTATAGTTTAGTAAGAAAGAAAGAAAGATAGATTAGTTAAAAAGAAAGAAAAAAAGATTAGTAAGAAAGAAAGAAAGATAGATTAGTTAGAAAGAAAGAAAGAAAGAAAGAAAGATAGATAGATTAGTTAGAAAGAAAGATAGATTAGTAAGAAATAAAGAAAGAAAGAAATATAGATAAGTTAGAAAGAAATATAGATAAGTTAGAAAGAAAGATAGATTAGTTAGAAAGAAAGAAAGAAAGTTAATTAAAAAGAAAGAAAGAAAGATAGATTAGGTAGAAAGAAAGATAGAAAGATAGATAGATTAGTTAGAAAGAAAGAAAGAAAGATAGATAGATTAGTTAGAAAGAAAGAAAAAAAGATTAGTTAGTTAGAAAGAAAGAAAGATATATTAGTTAGAAAAAAAGAAAGAAAAAAAGATTAGTAAGAAAGAAAGAAAGATAGATTAGTTAGAAAGAAAAAAGGAAAGAAAGATAGATTAGTAAGAAAGAAAGAAAGATAAATTAGTAAGAAAGAAAAAAGATTGATTAGTAAGAAAGATAGAAAGATAGATAGCTTAGTTAGAAAGAAAGAAAAAAAGATTAGTGAGAAAGAAAGATAGATTAGTTAGAAAGAAAGAAAGAAAGAGATTAGTTAGAAAGAAAAAGAAAGATAGATTAGTTAGAAAGAAAGAAAGAAAGTTAATTAAAAAGAAAGAAAGAAAGATAGATTAGGTAGAAAGAAAGATAGAAAGATAGATAGATTAGTTAGAAAGAAAGAAAGAAAGATAGATAGATTAGTTAGAAAGAAAGAAAAAAAGATTAGTTAGAAAGAAAGAAAGAAAGATAGATTAGTTAGAAAAAAAGAAAGAAAAAAGATTAGTAAGAAAGAAAGAAAGATAGATTAGTTAGAAAGAAAAAAGGAAAGAAAGATAGATTAGTAAGAAAGAAAGAAAGAAAGATAAATTAGTAAGAAAGAAAGAAAGATTGATTAGTAAGAAAGATAGAAAGATAGATAGATTAGTTAGAAAGAAAGAAAGAAAAAAAGATTAGTGAGAAAGATAGATTAGTTATAAAGAAAGAAAAAAAGAGATTAGTTAGAAAGAAAAAGAAAGATAGATTAGTTAGAAAGAAAGAAAGATAGATTAGTTAGAAAGAAAGAAAGAAAGAAAGTTAATTAAAAAGAAAGAAAGAAAGATAGATTAGGTAGAAAGAAAGATAGAAAGATAGATAGATTAGTTAGAAAGAAAGAAAGAAAGTTAATTAAAAAGAAAGAAAGAAAGATTAGTTAGAAAGATAGATTAGTTAGAAAGAAAGAAAGAAAAAAAGATTAGTAAGAAAGAAAGATAGATTAGTTAGAAAGAAAGAAAGAATGAAAGAAAGAAAGAAAGAAAGAAAGAAAGAAAGAAAGAAAGAAATATAGATAAGTTAGAAAGAAAGAAAGATAGATTAGTTAGAAAGAAAGAAAAAAAGATTAGTTAGAAAGAAAGAAAAAAAGATAGATTAGTTAGAAAAAAAGAAAGAAAAAAAGATTAGTAAGAAAGAAAGAAAGATAGATTAGTTAGAAAGAAAAAAGGAAAGAAAGAAAGATTAGTAAGAAAGAAAGAAAGAAAGATAGATTAGTGAGAAAGATAGATTAGTTAGAAAGAAAGAAAGAAAAAAAGATTAGTGAGAAAGAAAGATAGATTAGTTAGAAAGAAAGAAAGAAAGAGATTAGTTAGAAAGAAAAAGAAAGATAGATTAGTTAGAAAGAAAAAAGGAAAGAAAGATAGATTAGTAAGAAAGAAAGAAAGATAAATTAGTAAGAAAGAAAGAAAGATTGATTAGTAAGAAAGATAGAAAGATAGATAGATTAGTTAGAAAGAAAGAAAGAAAAAAAGATTAGTGAGAAAGAAAGATAGATTAGTTAGAAAGAAAGAAAGAAAGAAAGTTAATTAAAAAGAAAGAAAGAAAGATAGATTAGGTAGAAAGAAAGATAGAAAGATAGATAGATTAGTTAGAAAGAAAGAAAGAAAGTTAATTAAAAAGAAAGAAAGAAAGATTAGTTAGAAAGATAGATTAGTTAGAAAGAAAGAAAGAAAAAAAGATTAGTAAGAAAGAAAGATAGATTAGTTAGAAAGAAAGAAAGAATGAAAGAAAGAATGAAAGAAAGAAAGAAAGTAAGAAAGAAAGAAAGAAATATAGATAAGTTAGAAAGAAAGAAAGATAGATTAGTTAGAAAGAAAGAAAAAAAGATTAGTTAGAAAGAAAGAAAGATAGATTAGTTAGAAAGAAAGAAAAAAAGATTAGTTAGAAAGAAAGAAAGAAAGATAGATTAGTTAGAAAAAAAGAAAGAAAAAAAGATTAGTAAGAAAGAAAGAAAGATAGATTAGTTAGAAAGAAAAAAGGAAAGAAAGATAGATTAGTAAGAAAGAAAGAAAGAAAGATAGATTAGTGAGAAAGATAGATTAGTTAGAAAGAAAGAAAGAAAAAAGATTAGTGAGAAAGAAAGATAGATTAGTTAGAAAGAAAGAAAGAAAGAGATTAGTTAGAAAGAAAAAGAAAGAGATTAGTTAGAAAGAAAGAAAGATAGATAGTTTAGTTAGAAAGAAAGAAAAATAGATTTGTTAGAATAAAAGATAGATTAGTTAAAAAGAAAGAAAGATAGATAGATTAGTTAGAAAGAAAAAAGATAGATTAGTTAGAAAGAAAGAAAGAGATTTGTTAGAATGAAGGAAAGATAGATTAGTTAGAAAGAAAGATAGATAGATTAGTTAGAAAGAAAGATAGATTAGTCAAAACGAAAAGATGGATTAGTTAGAAAGAAAGAAAAATAGATTTGTTAGAATAAAAGATAGATTAGTTAAAAAGAAAGAAAGATAGATAGATTAGTTAGAAAGAAAGTTAGATTAGTTAGAAAGAAAGAAAGATAGATTAGAAAGAAAGATAGATAGATAGATTAGTTAGAAAGAAAGATAAATAGATTAGTTAGAAAGAAAGAAAGAAAGATAGATTAGTTAGTTAGAAAGAAAGTTAGATTAGTTAGAAAGAAAGATAGATTAGTTAGAATGAAAGAAAGATAGAGTAGTTAGAAAGAAAGAAAGATAGATTAGTTAGAAAGAAAGATAGATAAGTTAGAAAGAAAGATAGATAGATTAGTTAGAAAGAAAGATAGATTAGTTAGAAAGAAAGATAGATTAGTTAGAATGAAAGAAAG
Source organism: Semotilus atromaculatus (assembly GCA_031834385.1). Classification (NCBI taxonomy): domain Eukaryota; kingdom Metazoa; phylum Chordata; class Actinopteri; order Cypriniformes; family Leuciscidae; genus Semotilus; species Semotilus atromaculatus. The sequence goes on along the minus strand of JAULUF010000007.1, from coordinate 2,231,093 downwards.
ATAGAGTAGTTAGAAAGAAAGAAAGATAGATTAGTTAGAAAGAAAGATAGATTAGTTAGAATGAAAGAAAGATAGAGTAGTTAGAAAAAAGAAAGATAGATTAGTTAGCAAGAAAGATAGATTAGTTAGAATGAAAGAAAGATAGAGTAGTTAGAAAGAAAGAAAGATTAGTTAGAAAGAAAGATAGATTAGTTAGAAAGAAAGATAGATAGATTAGTTAGAAAGAAAGATAGATTAGTTAGAATGAAAGAAAGATAGAGTAGTTAGAAAGAAAGAAAGATAGATTAGTTAGAAAGAAAGTTCGATTAGTTAGAAAGAAAGAAAGATAGATAGATAGATAGATTAGTTAGAAAGAAAGATAAATAGATTTGTTAGAAAGAAAGAAAGAAAGATAGATTAGTTAGTTAGAAAGAAAGTTAGATTAGTTAGAAAGAAAGATAGATTAGTTAGAATGAAAGAAAGATAGAGTAGTTAGAAAGAAAGAAAGATAGATTAGTTAGAAAGAAAGATAGATAAGTTAGAAAGAAAGATATATAGATTAGTTAGAAAGAAAGATAGATTAGTTAGAAAGAAAGTTAGATTAGTTAGAAAGAAAGATAGATTAGTTAGAATGAAAGAAAGATAGAGTAGTTAGAAAGAAAGAAAGATAGATTAGTTAGAAAGAAAGATAAAGTTAGAAAGAAAGATATATAGATTAGTTAGAAAGAAAGATAGATTGGTTAGAAAGAAAGTTAGATTAGTTAGAAAGAAAGATAGATTAGTTAGAATGAAAGAAAGATAGAGTAGTTAGAAAGAAAGAAAGATAGATTAGTTAGAAAGAAAGATAGATAAGTTAGAAAGAAAGATATATAGATTAGTTAGAAAGAAAGATAGATTAGTTAGAAAGAAAGTTAGATTAGTTAGAAAGAAAGATAGATTAGTTAGAATGAAAGAAAGATAGAGTAGTTAGAAAGAAAGAAAGATAGATTAGTTAGAAAGAAAGATAAAGTTAGAAAGAAAGATATATAGATTAGTTAGAAAGAAAGATAGATTAGTTAGAAAGAAAGTTAGATTAGTTAGAAAGAAAGATAGATTAGTTAGAATGAAAGAAAGATAGAGTAGTTAGAAAGAAAGAAAGATAGATTAGTTAGAAAGAAAGATAGATTAGTTAGAAAGAAAGATAGATAAGTTAGAAAGAAAGATATATAGATTAGTTAGAAAGAAAGATAGATTAGTTAGAAAGAAAGATAGATTAGTTAGAATGAAAGAAAGATAGAGTAGTTAGTAAGAAAGAAAGATTAGTTAGAAAGAAAGAAAGATTAGTTAGAAAGAAAGATAGATTAGTTAGAAAGAAAGATAGATAGATTAGTTAGAAAGAAAGATAGATTAGTTAGAATGAAAGAAAGATAGAGTAGTTAGAAAGAAAGATAGATTAGTTAGAAAGAAAGTTCGATTAGTTAGAAAGAAAGAAAGATAGATAGATAGATAGATAGATTAGTTAGAAAGAAAGATAAATAGATTTGTTAGAAAGAAAGAAAGAAAGATAGATTAGTTAGTTAGAAAGAAAGTTAGATTAGTTAGAAAGAAAGATAGATTAGTTAGAATGAAAGAAAGATAGAGTAGTTAGAAAGAAAGAAAGATAGATTAGTTAGAAAGAAAGATAGATAAGTTAGAAAGAAAGATATATAGATTAGTTAGAAAGAAAGATAGATTAGTTAGAAAGAAAGTTAGATTAGTTAGAAAGAAAGATAGATTAGTTAGAATGAAAGAAAGATAGAGTAGTTAGAAAGAAAGAAAGATAGATTAGTTAGAAAGAAAGATAGATAAGTTAGAAAGAAAGATATATAGATTAGTTAGAAAGAAAGATAGATTAGTTAGAAAGAAAGTTAGATTAGTTAGAAAGAAAGATAGATTAGTTAGAATGAAAGAAAGATAGAGTAGTTAGAAAGAAAGAAAGATAGATTAGTTAGAAAGAAAGATAGATAAGTTAGAAAGAAAGATATATAGATTAGTTAGAAAGAAAGATAGATTAGTTAGAATGAAAGAAAGATAGAGTAGTTAGTAAGAAAGAAAGATTAGTTATAAAGAAAGATAGATTAGTTAGAAAGAAAGATAGATTAGTTAGAAAGAAAGATAGATTAGTTAGAATGAAAGAAAAAATAGATTAGTTAGAAAGAAAGAAAAATAGATTTGTTAGAATAAAAGATAGATTAGTTAAAAAGAAAGAAAGATAGATAGATTAGTTAGAAAGAAAGTTAGATTAGTTAGAAAGAAAGAAAGATAGATTAGAAAGAAAGATAGATAGATAGATTAGTTAGAAAGAAAGATAAATAGATTAGTTAGAAAGAAAGAAAGAAAGATAGATTAGTTAGTTAGAAAGAAAGTTAGATTAGTTAGAAAGAAAGATAGATTAGTTAGAATGAAAGAAAGATAGAGTAGTTAGAAAGAAAGAAAGATAGATTAGTTAGAAAGAAAGATAGATAAGTTAGAAAGAAAGATAGATAGATTAGTTAGAAAGAAAGATAGATTAGTTAGAAAGAAAGATAGATTAGTTAGAATGAAAGAAAGATAGAGTAGTTAGAAAGAAAGAAAGATAGATTAGTTAGAAAGAAAGATAGATTAGTTAGAATGAAAGAAAGATAGAGTAGTTAGAAAAAAGAAAGATAGATTAGTTAGCAAGAAAGATAGATTAGTTAGAATGAAAGAAAGATAGAGTAGTTAGAAAGAAAGAAAGATTAGTTAGAAAGAAAGATAGATTAGTTAGAAAGAAAGATAGATAGATTAGTTAGAAAGAAAGATAGATTAGTTAGAATGAAAGAAAGATAGAGTAGTTAGAAAGAAAGAAAGATTAGTTAGAAAGAAAGATAGATTAGTTAGAAAGAAAGATAGATAGATTAGTTAGAAAGAAAGATAGATTAGTTAGAATGAAAGAAAGATAGAGTAGTTAGAAAGAAAGAAAGATAGATTAGTTAGAAAGAAAGTTCGATTAGTTAGAAAAAAAGAAAGATAGATAGATAGATAGATAGATTAGTTAGAAAGAAAGATAAATAGATTTGTTAGAAAGAAAGAAAGAAAGATAGATTAGTTAGTTAGAAAGAAAGTTAGATTAGTTAGAAAGAAAGATAGATTAGTTAGAATGAAAGAAAGATAGAGTAGTTAGAAAGAAAGAAAGATAGATTAGTTAGAAAGAAAGATAGATAAGTTAGAAAGAAAGATATATAGATTAGTTAGAAAGAAAGATAGATTAGTTAGAAAGAAAGTTAGATTAGTTAGAAAGAAAGATAGATTAGTTAGAAAGAAAGATAGATTAGTTAGAATGAAAGAAAGATAGAGTAGTTAGAAAGAAAGAAAGATAGATTAGTTAGAAAGAAAGATAGATAAGTTAGAAAGAAAGATATATAGATTAGTTAGAAAGAAAGATAGATTAGTTAGAAAGAAAGATAGATTAGTTAGAAAGAAAGATAGATTAGTTAGAAAGAAAGATAGATTAGTTAGAAAGAAAGATAGATTAGTTAGAAAGAAAGAAAGATAGAGTAGTTAGTAAGAAAGAAAGATTAGTTAGAAAGAAAGATAGATTAGTTAGAAAGAAAGATAGATTAGTTAGAAAGAAAGATAGATTAGTTAGAAAGAAAGATAGATTAGTTAGAATGAAAGAAAGAGAGTAGTTAGAAAGAAAGAAAGATAGATTAGTTAGAAAGAAAGATAGATTAGTTAGAATGAAAGAAAGATAGAGTAGTTAGAAAGAAAAAAGATAGATCAGTTAGAAAGAAAGATAGATTAGTTAGAAAGAAAAAAGATAGATTAGTTAGAATGAAAGAAAAAATAGATTAGTTAGAAAGAAAGAAAAATAGATTTGTTAGAATAAAAGATAGATTAGTTAAAAAGAAAGAAAGATAGATAGATTAGTTAGAAAGAAAGTTAGATTAGTTAGAAAGAAAGAAAGATAGATTAGAAAGAAAGATAGATAGATAAGTTAGAAAGAAAGATAAATAGATTAGTTAGAAAGAAAGAAAGAAAGATAGATTAGTTAGTTAGAAAGAAAGTTAGATTAGTTAGAAAGAAAGATAGATTAGTTAGAATGAAAGAAAGATAGAGTAGTTAGAAAGAAAGAAAGATAGATTAGTTAGAAAGAAAGATAGATAAGTTAGAAAGAAAGATAGATAGATTAGTTAGAAAGAAAGATAGATTAGTTAGAAAGAAAGAAAGATAGATTAGTTAGAATGAAAGAAAGATAGAGTAGTTAGAAAGAAAGAAAGATTAGTTAGAAAGAAAGATAGATTAGTTAGAAAGAAAGATAGATAGATTAGTTAGAAAGAAAGATAGATTAGTTAGAATGAAAGAAAGATAGAGTAGTTAGAAAGAAAGAAAGATTAGTTAGAAAGAAAGATAGATTAGTTAGAAAGAAAGATAGATAGATTAGTTAGAAAGAAAGATAGATTAGTTAGAAAGAAAGATAGATTAGTTAGAATGAAAGAAAGATAGAGTAGTTAGAAAGAAAGAAAGATAGATTAGTTAGAAAGAAAGATAAAGTTAGAAAGAAAGATATATAGATTAGTTAGAAAGAAAGATAGATTAGTTAGAAAGAAAGTTAGATTAGTTAGAAAGAAAGATAGATTAGTTAGAATGAAAGAAAGATAGAGTAGTTAGAAAGAAAGAAAGATAGATTAGTTAGAAAGAAAGATAGATTAGTTAGAAAGAAAGATAGATAAGTTAGAAAGAAAGAAAGTTCGATTAGTTAGAAAGAAAGAAAGATAGATAGATAGATAGATTAGTTAGAAAGAAAGATAAATAGATTTGTTAGAAAGAAAGAAAGAAAGATTAGTTAGAATGAAAGAAAGATAGAGTAGTTAGAAAGAAAAAAGATAGATCAGTTAGAAAGAAAGATAGATTAGTTAGAAAGAAAAAAGATAGATTAGTTAGAATGAAAGAAAAAATAGATTAGTTAGAAAGAAAGAAAGAAAGAGATGTATAGATAGAAAGAGAGATAGATAGTTGAAAGAGATAGATAGATAGATAGATAGATAGATAGATAAGTTTATTAGTACATATAGAATGGTAGTTTAATTGAGTCTAGGGCTTCAGGGAGTTTAGATTTGAGTTTATTTGGTGTCCACTGCTGGGCCACCGTAGTCTTGGCTCAATTTGAACTGTTGCAATGAAAGTCAATGGGATTTTTATGATTTTTCATATTAATTTTTAAGAAATCTGAAAGTCAAATCAGTTTGAAAAGATATAGCACGCCGAGTCAGAACAGTCTGAAGGTCTGACCCGAGTTTGGAGTTTGTAGAGTTAAAGCTCTAGGACGAGTTAGAGTCAGAATTTTTTGGGTAAGAAAAATAAGAAGAAGAAGAAGAAGAAGAATAACTAGAAAAAGTTCGTCGAGACAAACTTTAAGTTGGCTTGTGAAAGTTTGGACCAATAAGTTTGAAGAAGTTTAAAGAAGTTTAAAGTTTAATTAGTTTATAGTTTAGTAAGAAAGAAAGAAAGATAGATTAGTTCAAAAGAAAGAAAGAAAAAAAGATTAGTAAGAAAGAAAGAAAGATAGATTAGTTAGAAAGAAAGAAAGAAAGAAAGAAAGAAAGAAAGATAGATAGATTAGTTAGAAAGAAAGATAGATTAGTAAGAAATAAAGAAAGAAAGAAATATAGATAAGTTAGAAAGAAAGAAAGATATATTAGTTAGAAAAAAGGAAAGAAAAAAAGATTAGTAAGAAAGAAAGAAAGATAGATTAGTTAGAAAGAAAAAAGGAAAGAAAGATAGATTAGTAAGAAAGAAAGAAAGAAAGATAAATTAGTAAGAAAGAAAAAAGATTGATTAGTAAGAAAGATAGAAAGATAGATAGATTAGTTAGAAAGAAAGAAAAAAAGATTAGTGAGAAAGAAAGATAGATTAGTTAGAAAGAAAGAAAGAAAGAGATTAGTTAGAAAGAAAAAGAAAGATAGATTAGTTAGAAAGAAAGAAAGATAGATTAGTTAGAAAGAAAGAAAGAAAGAAAGAAAGTTAATTAAAAAGAAAGAAAGAAAGATAGATTAGGTAGAAAGAAAGATAGAAAGATAGATAGATTAGTTAGAAAGAAAGAAAGAAAGATAGATAGATTAGTTAGAAAGAAAGAAAAAAAGATTAGTTAGAAAGAAAGAAAGAAAGATAGATTAGTTAGAAAAAAAGAAAGAAAGATAGATAGATTAGTTAGAAAGAAAGAAAAAAAGATTAGTTAGTAAGAAAGAAAGAAAGATAGATTAGTTAGAAAGAAAAAAGGAAAGAAAGATAGATTAGTAAGAAAGAAAGAAAGAAAGATAAATTAGTAAGAAAGAAAGAAAGATTGATTAGTAAGAAAGATAGAAAGATAGATAGATTAGTTAGAAAGAAAGAAAGAAAAAAAGATTAGTGAGAAAGAAAGATAGATTAGTTATAAAGAAAGAAAGAAAGAGATTAGTTAGAAAGAAAAAGAAAGATAGATTAGTTAGAAAGAAAGAAAGATAGATTAGTTATAAAGAAAGAAAGAAAGAAAGAAAGTTAATTAAAAAGAAAGAAAGATAGATTAGGTAGAAAGAAAGATAGAAAGATAGATAGATTAGTTATAAAGAAAGAAAGAAAGTTAATTAAAAAGAAAGAAAGAAAGATTAGTTAGAAAGATAGATTAGTTAGAAAGAAAGAAAGAAAAAAAGATGAGTAAGAAAGAAAGATAGATTAGTTAGAAAGAATGAAAGAAAGAATGAAAGAAAGAAAGAAAGAAAGAAAGAAAGAAAGAAAGAAATATAGATAAGTTAGAAAGAAAGAAAGATAGATTAGTTAGAAAGAAAGAAAAAAAGATTAGTTAGAAAGAAAGAAAGAAAGATAGATTAGTTAGAAAAAAAGAAAGAAAAAAAGATTAGTAAGAAAGAAAGAAAGATAGATTAGTTAGAAAGAAAAAAGGAAAGAAAGATAGATTAGTAAGAAAGAAAGAAAGAAAGATAGATTAGTGAGAAAGATAGATTAGTTAGAAAGAAAGAAAGAAAAAAAGATTAGTGAGAAAGAAAGATAGATTAGTTAGAAAGAAAGAAAGAAAGAAAGAGATTAGTTAGAAAGAAAAAGAAAGATAGATTAGTTAGAAAGAAAGAAAGATAGATAGTTTAGTTAGAAAGAAAGAAAAATAGATTTGTTAGAATAAAAGATAGATTAGTTAAAAAGAAAGAAAGATAGATAGATTAGTTAGAAAGAAAAAAGATAGATTAGTTAGAAAGAAAGAAAGAGATTTGTTAGAATGAAGGAAAGATAGATTAGTTGGAAAGAAAGAAAGATAGATAGATTAGTTAGAAAGAAAGATAGATTAGTCAAAACGAAAAGATGGATTAGTTAGAAAGAAAGAAAAATAGATTTGTTAGCATAAAAGATAGATTAGTTAAAAAGAAAGAAAGATAGATAGATTAGTTAGAAAGAAAGTTAGATTAGTTAGAAAGAAAGAAAGATAGATTAGAAAGAAAGATAGATAGATAGATTAGTTAGAAAGAAAGATAAATAGATTAGTTAGAAAGAAAGAAAGAAAGATAGATTAGTTAGTTAGAAAGAAAGTTAGATTAGTTAGAAAGAAAGATAGATTAGTTAGAATGAAAGAAAGATAGAGTAGTTAAAAAGAAAGAAAGATAGATTAGTTAGCAAGAAAGATAGATTAGTTAGAATGAAAGAAAGATAGAGTAGTTAGAAAGAAAGAAAGATTAGTTAGAAAGAAAGATAGATTAGTTAGAAAGAAAGATAGATAGATTAGTTAGAAAGAAAGATAGATTAGTTAGAATGAAAGAAAGATAGAGTAGTTAGAAAGAAAGAAAGATAGATTAGTTAGAAAGAAAGATAGATTAGTTAGAATGAAAGAAAGATAGAGTAGTTAGAAAGAAAGAAAGATAGATTAGTTAGAAAGATAGATTAGTTAGAATGAAAGAAAGATAGAGTAGTTAAAAAGAAAGAAAGATAGATTAGTTAGCAAGAAAGATAGATTAGTTAGAATGAAAGAAAGATAGAGTAGTTAGAAAGAAAGAAAGATTAGTTAGAAAGAAAGATAGATTAGTTAGAAAGAAAGATAGATAGATTAGTTAGAAAGAAAGATAGATTAGTTAGAATGAAAGAAAGATAGAGTAGTTAGAAAGAAAGAAAGATAGATTAGTTAGAAAGAAAGTTCGATTAGTTAGAAAGAAAGAAAGAAAAAAGAAAGAAAAGAAAAAAGATTAATTAGAAAGAAAGGTAAGAAAGAAAGAAAGAAAGATTAGTTGGAAAGAAATAAAGATTAGTAAGAAAGAAAAAAAGATTAGTTAGAAAGAAAGAAAGAAAGAAAGAAAGAAAGAAAGAAAGAAAAAAGATTAGTGAGAAAGAAAGATAGATTAGTTAGAGAGAAAGAAAGATGGATTAGTTAGAAAGAAAGAAAAAAAGATTAGTAAGAAAGAAAGAAAGATAGATTAGTTAGAAAGAAAAAAGGAAAGAAAGATAGATTAGTAAGAAAGAAAGGAAGAAAGATAGATTAGTGAGATAGATAGATTAGTTAGAAAGAAAGAAAGAAAAAAGATTAGTGAGAAAGAAAGATAGATTAGTTAGAAAGAAAGAGATTAGTTAGAAAGAAAAAGAAAGATAGATGAGTTAGAAAGAAAGAAAGATAGATTAGTTAGAAAGAAAGAAAGAAAGAAAGAAAGTTAATTAAAAAGAAAAAAAGAAATATAGATTAGGTAGAAAGAAAGATAGATAGATTAGTTAGAAAGAAAGAAAGAAAGAAAGAAAGTTAATTAAAAAGAAAGAAAGAAAGATTAGTTAGAAGGATAGATTAGTTAGAAAGAAAGAAAGAAAGAAAAAAAGATTAGTAAGAAAGAAAGATAGATTAGTTAGTTAGAAAGAAAGAAAGAAAGAAAGAAAGAAATATAGATAAGTTAGAAAGAAAGAAAGATAGATTAGTTAGAAAGAAAGAAAAAAAAGATTAGTTAGAAAGAAAGAATGAAAGATAGATAGATTAGTTAGAAAAAAAGAAAGAAAAAAAGATTAGTAAGAAAGAAAGAAAGATAGATTAGTTAGAAAGAAAAAAGGAAAGAAAGATATATTAGAAAGAAAGAAAGAAAGATTAGTTAGAAAGAAAGAAAGATAGATTAGTTACAAAGAAAAAGAAAGATAGATTAGTTAGAAAGAAAGAAAGATAGATTGGTTAGAAAGAAAGAAAGAAAGAAAGTTAATTAAAAAGAAAGAAAGAAAGAAAGATTAGTTAGAAAGATAGATTAGTTAGAAAGAAAGAAAGAAAAAAATATTAGTAAGAAAGAAAGATAGATTAGTTAGAAAGAAAGAAAGAAAGATAGATTAGTAAGAAAGAAAGAAAGATTAGTTAGAAAGAAAGAAAGATTAGTTAGAAAGAAAAAGAAAGATAGATCAGTTAGAAAGAAAGAAAGATAGATTAGTTAGAAAGAAAGAAAGAAAGAAAGTTAATTAAAAAGAAAGAAAGTAAGATAGATTAGTTAGAAAGAAAGAAAGATAGATTAGAAAGAAAGAAAGATAGATTAGTTAGAAAGAAAGATAGATTAGTTAGAAAGAAAGATAAATTAGTTAGAAAGAAAGATAGATTAGTTAAAAAACAAAGAAAGAGATTTGTTAGAAAGAAAGATAGATTAGTTAGAAAGATAGATTAGTTAGAAAGAAAGATAGATTAGTTAGAAAGAAAGATAACTTAGTTAGAAATAAAGATAGATTATTTAAAAAACAAAGAAAGATGGATTTGATAGAAAGATAGATTAGCTAGAAAGATAGATTAGTTAGAAAAAAAGAAAGATAGATTAGTTAGAAAGAAAGAAAGATAAATTAGTTAGAAAGTAAGATAGATTAGTTAGAAAGAAAGATAGATTAGTTAGAAAGAAAGAAAGATAGATTAGTTAGAAAGATAGATAGATTAGTTAGAAAGAAAAAAGATAGATTAGTTAGAAAGAAAGAAAGTAAGAAAGAAAGAAAGAAAGATTGGTTAGAAAGAAAGATAGATTAGTTAGAAAGATAGAAAGAAAGATAGATTAGTTAGAAAGAAAGAAACATAGATTAGTTAGAAAGAAAGAAAGAAAGAAAGATAGATTAGTTAGAAAGAAAGAAAGATTAGTTAGTTAGAAAGAAAGATAGATTAGTTAGAAAGAAAGATAGATTAGTTAGAAAGATAGATAGATATATAGATTAGTTAGAAAGAAAGAAAGATAGATTAGTTAGAAAGAAAGATAGATTAGTTAGAAAGAAAGATAGATTAGTTAGAAAGAAAGATAGATTAGTTAGAAAGATAGATAGATAGATAGATTAGTTAGAAAGAAAGAAAGATAGATTAGTTAGAAAGAAAGATAGATAGATTAGTTAGAAAGAAAGATAGATTAGTTAGAAAGAAAGAAAGATAGATTAGTTAGAAAGAATGAAAAAAGAAAGAAAGAAAGAAAGATTGGTTAGAAAGAAAGATAGATTAGTTAGTAAGAAAGATATAAAGAAAGATGGATTAGTTAGAAAGAAAGAAACATAGATTAGTTAGAAAGAAAGAAAGAAAGAAAGATACATTAGTTAGAAAGACTAGTTAGTTAGAAAGAAAGAGATAGATTAGTTAGAAAGAAAGATAGATAGATAGATAGATTAGTTAGAAAGAAAGAAAGATAGATTAGTTAGAAAGAAAGAAAGATATATTAGTTAGAAAGAAAGATAGATAGATTAGTTAGAAAAAAAAGATAGATTAGTTAGAAAGAAAGAAAGATAGATTAGTTAGAAAGAAAGATAGATAGATTAGTTAGAAAGAAAGAAAGATTACTTAGAAAGAAAGAAAGAATGATAGATTGGTTAGAAAGAAAGAAAGATAGATTAGTAAGAAAGAAAGAAAGGAATAAAGAACGATAGATTAGTTAGAAATAAAGATAAAGTAGTTAGAAAGAAAGATAGATAGATTAGTTAGAAAGAAAGATAGATAGATAGATTAGTTAGAAAGAAAGATAGATTATTTAGAAAGAAAGAAAGATAGATTAGTTAGAAAGAAAGAAAGATTAGTTAGAAAGAAAGAAAGATTAGTTAGAAAGAAAGATAGATAGATTAGTTAGAAAGAAAAAAAGAAAGAAAGAAAGAAAGAAAGAAAAATTGGTTAGAAAGAAAGATAGATTAGTTTGAAAGATAGAGATTAGTTAGAAAGAAAAGATTAGTTAGAATGAAAGAAAGATAGATAGATTAGTTAGAAAGAAAGAAAGATAGATAGATTAGTTAGAAAGAAAGAAAGATTAGTTAGAAAGAAAAAAGATAGATTAGTTAGAAAGAAAGAATAAAAGAAAGTAAGAAAGAAAGAATGAAAGATTGGTTAGAAAGAAAGAGATTAGTTAGAAAGATAGATAGATTAGATAGAAAGAAAGAAAAGTTAGAATGAAAGAAAGATAGAGTAGTTAGAAAGAAAGAAAGATAGATAGATTAGTTAGAAAGAAAGATAGATTAGTTAGAAAGAAAGTAAGGTAGATTAGTTAGAAAGAAAGATAGATTAGTTAGAAAGAAAGAAAGATTAGTTAGAAAGAAAGAAAGATAGATCAGTTAGCAAGAAAGAAATATTAGTTAGAAAGAAAGAAAGATTAGTTTGAAAGAAAGAAAGATTAGTTTGAAAGAAAGATAGATTAGTAAGAAAAAGAAATAAAGAAAGATTAGGTAGAAAGAAAGAAAGATTAGTTAGAAAGAAAGAAAGATAAGTTAGAAAGATAGATAGATAGATATATAGATATATAGTTAGTAAGAAAGATATAAAGAAAGATGGATTAGTTAGAAAGAAAGAAACATAGATTAGTTAGAAAGAAAGAAAGAAAGAAAGATACATTAGTTAGAAAGACTAGTTAGTTAGAAAGAAAGAGATAGATTAGTTAGAAAGAAAGATAGATAGATAGATTAGTTAGAAAGAAAGAAAGATAGATTAGTTAGAAAGAAAGAAAGATATATTAGTTAGAAAGAAAGATAGATAGATTAGTTAGAAAAAAAAGATAGATTAGTTAGAAAGAAAGAAAGATAGATTAGTTAGAAAGAAAGATAGATAGATTAGTTAGAAAGAAAGAAAGATTAGTTAGAAAGAAAGAAAGAATGATAGATTGGTTAGAAAGAAAGAAAGATAGATTAGTAAGAAAGAAAGAAAGGAATAAAGAACGATAGATTAGTTAGAAATAAAGATAAAGTAGTTAGAAAGAAAGATAGATAGATAGATTAGTTAGAAAGAAAGATAGATTATTTAGAAAGAAAGAAAGATAGATTAGTTAGAAAGAAAGAAAGATTAGTTAGAAAGAAAGAAAGATTAGTTAGAAAGAAAGATAGATAGATTAGTTAGAAAGAAAAAAAGAAAGAAAGAAAGAAAGAAAGAAAAATTGGTTAGAAAGAAAGATAGATTAGTTTGAAAGATAGAGATTAGTTAGAAAGAAAAGATTAGTTAGAATGAAAGAAAGATAGATAGATTAGTTAGAAAGAAAGAAAGATAGATAGATTAGTTAGAAAGAAAGAAAGATTAGTTAGAAAGAAAAAAGATAGATTAGTTAGAAAGAAAGAATAAAAGAAAGTAAGAAAGAAAGAATGAAAGATTGGTTAGAAAGAAAGAGATTAGTTAGAAAGATAGATAGATTAGATAGAAAGAAAGAAAAGTTAGAATGAAAGAAAGATAGAGTAGTTAGAAAGAAAGAAAGATAGATAGATTAGTTAGAAAGAAAGATAGATTAGTTAGAAAGAAAGTAAGGTAGATTAGTTAGAAAGAAAGATAGATTAGTTAGAAAGAAAGAAAGATTAGTTAGAAAGAAAGAAAGATAGATCAGTTAGCAAGAAAGAAATATTAGTTAGAAAGAAAGAAAGATTAGTTTGAAAGAAAGAAAGATTAGTTTGAAAGAAAGATAGATTAGTAAGAAAAAGAAAGAAAGAAAGATTAGGTAGAAAGAAAGAAAGATTAGTTAGAAAGAAAGAAAGATAAGTTAGAAAGATAGATAGATAGATATATAGATATATAGATAGATAGATAGATAGATAGATAGATAGATAAAGTTCATTAGTACATATAGAATGGTAGTTTAATTGAATCTAGGGCTTCAGGGAGTTTAGATTTGAGTTTTTGTGTTGTTCACTACTGGGCCACCGTAGTCTTGGCTCAATTTGAACTGTTGCAATGAAAGTCAATGGGATTTTTATGATTTTTAATATTAATTTTTAAGAAATCTGAAAGTCAAATCAGTTTGAAAAGATATAGCACACCGAGTCAGAACAGTCTGAAGGTCTGACCCGAGTTTGGAGTTTGTAGAGTTAAAGCTCTAGGACGAGTTAGAGTCAGAATTTTTTGGGTAAGAAAAATAAGAAGAAGAAGAAGAAGAAGAATAATAATAAGTTTAAATAGGATTTCAGTAAGTTGGCTTTTCCAAGCCAACTTAATAAGTTTAAATAGGATTTCAGTAAGTTGGCTTTTCCAAGCCAACTTAATAAAAGTTTACCCTTAATCCATCATTGAGCAGATGACAGTCCATCATTGAACTGTGTTTGAGTCCCTCAGTTGTTCTCAGTGTGAAAAGATGGATCTCAAAATCATAAAGTCACTGCTGGAAAGGGTTTAAATATCCAGAAGATGCTGGAAAACCAGAGAATGTGCCGGACATGGAGTTTTCTGAAGAACAGCAGGAACTTTAACTGTTCAGGACAAACACAGGGACTCATGAACAACTATCACAAAATATGCACCTCACAGAATTAAGAATCAAGCATATGTACATTTGTGAACAGGTTCATTTTTATAAATTGAATCATTTTTTGTGTGTGTGTGTGTGTGTGTGTGCGTGCGTGCGTGCGTGATATAGATTATGATTCCAAGATTCACTTAGTTATGTCTAAAGGTCACTTGAATCAGTTATAGATCAGTAGTTCTTGCCTTGGTTAAGATCCATATGTTTGGTAATTGTATTGAAGTAAACAAAAATGTGGTTTCTAAATGGACAATTATGGTTTCTAAATGAAACTATTGGAATCAAAAGAAATATTCACGGCAGCCAATAATACAAACCAGATGAATTTGCAGCAAAATGTCAAAGTATGATAGGACGCATGGCCTTTGACATCAACAACAAAAGAAATATATATATATATATTGACATGCAAAAAGGTGTTCAGATGCATTTTATTAATAGTGTTGACCCGACACGGGTCATGACCCTGTCACCCAGCAGTTGAGAACAGCTTATCATTTAATAAATCGACAGCCCACCGGCTAATCTTCAACATGCTTGCTCTTAAACATTCGGTTTGGATTGATCTATTTTTAAAGTTTACACCAAACAAATGCTATTTTATAAGAGAAATCACAGACAGGTCTGATTCACTAATTCTCATTCATTTCGGTATACGCAAACGGTGATTGACTGTCGCGCAATTCTGAATGAAATCCAATGGCGTCAAAGCTGAGATGTGATTGGTTATCAAGGCACACGTGATCTAAGTTGGCTGTTTCTCCAATGGTAGAGCCACGGACCCTAGCACCTCCCAATAATAACAAGACCATTTCAGACCAGAGACATGATGTTATGTTTTTCCCTTTTAAGCCCTTCTGAATCCAGAGTGATAAGTGAGCGGAGCAGCTGCTTTGGGTTTGGGCAGAGCCTGCATCTCTGGGACACACCGGAAAGCTGTGTGTGTGTGTGTGTGTGTGTGTGTGGGCAGGTGGACAAATGAGACACGCTCCATCATTGAGTTTCAAGAGCACTTTTACAAACAGACATCTCTCTGAAGCATATGCCCGGATCCGGTTGCGGCAGATGGATGTACGTGTTTGTTGCTGACTAATGTCGTGGTGGAGACTGTATTGTTTGGTGCTGAGGGTCTAATGACAGGTAATTTGTCACACGCTGACTGAAACTGTCAACCGCGGTCAGGTAAAACGCTGTCATGGGGACGTCGTTTTTTTTTCACCATGGTTACCACTCCCCTGAGAGCATAACACGGTGGTCTCACAACAGAAAGTGTTCTCAATCGCTTCAGCAACTCGGTCAAAAGTTAGTTTTGATATCTATATTCACTAGCATTGTTAACTGAAGGTGCAAAACAAAAAAACACACAAAAAAGTCAACTGAACACCTTCAAACATTGCTCATTTAAATCAGGAATTAAAGTAAACACTGTGAGTCTTTAATATAACCTACACTGTGAGTCTTTAATATAACTTACAAATGTGTTGAACACAAAATAAAAAGGTTTGAACTATGAACAGAAGGAGTTTATTGAAAGAATCGATCAACCTTATATCCTACTAAAAGTTTGACATCTAAGCAGGTATAATTTGTCTAGCCAAACTGAAAGTGAAAATATAAAAATGTGCACTGTAAAACTGTGATGTGAAACAATATTGCTAACAATACCGAAATTAATGAATGCTAATAATAATAATTGTGTTTATTTAGGCAAGAGTATTGAGTATTTACAATAATGACAGAACAATGAACAAAAGTTAAACAACACCTGATGCAACCTATACATGCTAAGCTAGTTAGAAAGTTTACCACAAATGTGAAATGTCAAAAGCTCATTTTCATTGAACTGACCGATCCGAACAAACCAATTAATTGAAAAAGTGAAGTTTTTATTTCAAATTTCAATTTAAAAAAGGATTTTTAAATGGAATCGAGAAAATTTGGTAAGATTAATTTAATTAACAACAACTTTACATTAGATTTAACATTTCATTTTAGCAGTTATGTCTTGCCATCACTAAATAGTGTTAGAATAAATATCAGCAGTATATCAGCATCAACTACTGAAATCAAGCAGTAACATAACCATCAGAAATACTCAGAAATAAAGCTGTTCCACACGGGGAGTCAGATAAAGGGCACTACCAATGTTTCACAGGAACATTTCAATCACAGTCTCAACTCTGACTGTGGTTTCCCAAGCATGTTAATCTCTACTCTGATTTGTGAGACGTTTGGTATCAAACTGAGACAGTAATTAAAAGGGAACGAGTTTAATTGTGTGGAAATGGAGTCACACCTAGTCAGGTCTGAAATATATCCTGCCAGAAATGATGTAGGTCTATCCGTAATTCAGAGCGGCAGGTGTGTGTGTGTGTGTGTGTGTGTAAGAGAGACAGAGAGAGAGAGACAGAGAGAGCAAGACCTGACCCAGCCTGACCTTTGTCTGTATAAAGTATATATTGTTAGAAATTTTGTTTGTTTTTTAACTTGTATTCAGCAAGGATGCATTAAATCAAAAGGGACACACGTAACACAAGATTTCAAATAAATGCTGTTCTTTTGTAACTTTCTATCCATCAAAGAATAAAAATTATCACGGTCTCCCACAAAAATATTAAGCAGTTTTCAACATTGATAATCATAAGAAATGTTTCTTGAGCAGCAAATCATCATATCAGAATGATTTCTGAAGGATCATGTGACACTGAAGACTGGAGTAATGATGCTGAAAGCTTTGATCACAGGAATAAATTACACTTGAAAATATATTCATATTTAAAAAAAATCTTGAAATTGTAAGAATAATACATAATATTTCTGTTTTTGTTGTACTTTTGATCAAATAAATGCAGCCTTCCCTAGTGGAAAAAAATCTATATCAAAATGTTTATATATATATATATAATACCTTTATTCACTAAGTGCAAAGCAATTATCATATTAACTGACATATCGCTTAAGACGTATTATTATAATTAAACTTTATTTGGAGTACTTTATTGCACAATGCACATTTCTTAAATATTAAACCTAAAATGTGTTTTAATATCACTATCACATATAATATAAGTCTTTAAATGCAAGATATTTAAAGTGTACCTAAAGTATACTTGCAATAGTTCCACTTTAACACAATCAAATATACTTCTCAAATATACATCCATATCTTTAGCTGGAACTCAGCACTAATTCTGGATAACTAAAGTGCATTAAAGGATTAGTTCACTTTTTAAAAAACCTTTGCTGATAATTTACTCACCCCCATGTCATCCAAGATGTCCATGTCTTTCTTTCTTCAGTCGAAAAGAAATTAAGGTTTTTGATGAAAACATTCCAGGATTTTTCTCCATATAATGGACTTCAACAGGACCTAAACGGTTCAAGGTCCAAATGACAGTTTCAGTGCAGCTTCAAAGGGCTTTAAACGACACCAGACGATGAATAAGGGTCTTATCTAGACAAACCATCGGCATTTCACAAATAAATAAAACAGTTTAAGTTTTATGAGCACAAATGCTCGCCTTGCTCTGTTCTGTGATGCGCGTTCGTGACTCATGTAATACGCAATTACGTTGGAAAGGTCACGCTTCTGTCCTGACGAAAATTCTCTTTAGCCTTTTTAATATTAAAACACCCAGGATACGCACATAAAATTAGGGATGCACCGAATCCAGATTTTTGGGGTTCTGCCGAATACCGAATCCATTGGTTAAGATTCTGCCGAAACCGAATACCGAATCCTACTCTCATCCTCAGTCACTTAACACAGTAAACACATTAATGAAGTAAATAACATCCACAGAAGTGGATTTTTCCTTTTCCGGCAATCGCCTCCGTGAATCTGTCTGGCCTCTGCTATAACTTTAATGTTAGCTGTGAGCTATCCCTATTTTTCTTCCTGACACGACACGTTACACTCATAGGTTACACTACGAAAACACCTTCCCGTAATCAACGGCGGCGCGACGTCGACCAGCGTAGCGCAAGCCCGGGTTCGGTTCGGCAGAAAAACATTCTAAGGTTCGGCAGAAACCGAACCCCGTTAAAAAGCCCAATTATCCGGCCGAATCCGAATCCGAATCCTGGATTCGGTGCATCCCTACATAAAATGGGCATTTTAAACGATAAACTGACACAAAGACATTTGAATATGTGTATATGGTCCTCCTTCCTCACATTTGTAAACACTGACTCGGTACTTCCGCCTACGCGTGACCTTTTCAACGTAATTGCGTATTACGTGAGTCATGAACGCGCATCACAGAACAGAGCAAGGCGAGCATTTGTGCTTATAAAACTTAAACTTTTTTATTTATTTGTGAAATGCCGATGGTTTGTCTAGATAAGACCCTTATTCATCGTCTGGTGTCGTTTAAAGCCCTTTGAAGCTGCACTGAAACTGTCATTTGGACCTTGAACCGTTTGGGTCCTGTTGAAGTCCATTATATGGAGAAAAATCCTGGAATGTTTTCATCAAAAACCTTAATTTCTTTTCGACTGAAGAAAGAAAGACATGGACATCTTGGATGACATGGGGGTGAGTAAATTATCAGCAAACGTTTTTTTTAAAGTGAACTAATCCTTTAAGAATACAATTAGTTGCATAGGTAGGCTATTTATATTAAGCACATACATACAGTTTGTAAATGTATTTGTAGTATACTTACCATAAAATAAATGTATTTCAAATATTTTCACTAGGGTTGGTGAGCAGAAGAGACTAAAAAATATTTAAAAATCTTATCCCATAATGGCAGAACAGTCATCAGTCATGCCCCATCATAAGTAAACTTTTTTTTTTAAAGTGAACTTTATACAGCTGTCTTTTTTAATGAAACTTATGAATACAAATACACAACAAGAGCTCAGAACAGAACTAAGACCTGAAAACATAAATCTGGATCAGAACAATTCCACGGGAAACAACATAATTTCAATTGAGATTCTCCAGCGGGAGAGATCATAATGGATTTTTAAAAGGCGAAATGAAAACAGGCCGATGAATGACAAGGATAATCTCTATTGTCGATGCTTGTTGTCTGTATGGTTGGTTTCTCTTGTGTAAAAACATGACATAACCATCTGTATCCTTACAGTGAACTCTGTACTGTAGATAATGAGAGTTAGCCATGCAGTCAGAGATTATCAATCTGTGTTATATTAAGTCATTCCACATCATCTGAACCTCTGCTGGGATTTAGGGAACAAAAAACAACCAATGATAACTGTTCTGAGGAAGTAACACCATAAAACACCAACATTTTTATTACCATATTCATGCCATGATATTGATAGTAAAAAAGTATTACCGGTGTTGGAGAGAAGCTAGCGACGCTATACTTAACTACATTTTTCAGTAGCTTGACAGTAGCTCAGTTAATTTAAAAACAGTGTAGCTTTCCCAGTAGCTGTAGCGGTGTCTCATGATCCGAAGCTACATTTTCGTTTTGACGAACATGCAATGTATTGAAGCAGCAGTGTCTTCTTCTTAAAAGATCACTAACTAAAATTGTGCATCTAATGTTATATCTCTTGCGGCTTTACGGTTCACTGAAGAGATCGTCTGATGATTACATAAAGGACGGGTAGGTTGATACGTCTCATGAATTGGCTATAAAGGTTACACTTTTGTATATAATCTATGCAAACCAAAGATAAGACGCTGTCTGTGTCGAAGACTTTAAGCTCAAATTTAAGGACGCATGCACCTACAGGTAAGTAATAGCATTTTAACCCTGCTTTATTGCACTATATCAAATGTCTATCTCTGAATCAGTGTTTCCCATTAATTACATAGACCCGCCATAATGCCGTATTGGACCTAAACATTTATGATGAGAAGCAGCTCATGATTTGTGTCTCAGAGTGGCTCCGTTCTCAGTAAATACTGCGTTTAAAGTGAAATTTTGACAACTCTTCTATATCCAATATAAGTTGCATGCATTTAGTTCTTGCAATGAGGTTACATTTGTTGCACAACGTTAACTGCACACACACACACACACACACACACACACACACACACACACACCCCAAACATTCATATCTAGTTACTTATTTAATCAAATAAAAAATTTATAAACAAAACAGCTTCAAAATTCATGTGTCATTTTCATTGTAGAGCAAAACGTTATGTTTACTACAGACCTTATTTTACTCATAAAATGTAAAAACCCATATAGGAAAATCTTGAGGGAACCGCTGGTGAATTACTCTTCCAGGTTTTGATGCCATCACTGCAGTACTCTATCTATACCATAATATATGTTAAAGTACCATAGTATTGCCATCTGATACAATCACTACCAATGGGTAATAAAACCATGTAAAAATATTCATATTATGGTATTCAAAAGGACTCAAATGATACCATGTTATTAGCATGGTACATGTCAAAAGATTTAAAGCATGAAGAGAAGGAAGAGAAGATGCACAGTGTGTGTATCTAGCATTGCTCTGCTCTCAGATGGACGGACTAGTGTCATTAGTCTCAGCCCTCTCCCGCTCATTAACTCGGTCTGTCGCCATGGCAGCCACACAAAGGCCATCCCCTCCCGGCCTGCACATGGAGGGTGACAGGCCAATTAGAACAGGGCACACTGACACACTGTGATTACCTCTCCACAAAACCCACTGCACAAAACAGGGCTGGCGGAAGGTAGAGGAAGAGGTGTACCTACGCAGTATTTTAAGGCATCATAGGAGTGCGAGTAGTGTGATGTGTCTGTCCACACTGAAAGCAAAAATCCTGCAATGCGGCGCCAGACAATCAAACACAGTTGGTTTAATTTTACGAGTAAAAACATTAAAAAAATCAACGATACGTTAACTTTTTGACGATAACTTTAAAGACCAAAGTTGTTAAGTTATAGTTGATGATATATATATATGCTTTTGTTGAAGCCATCTGTTCGCATTATTTCAACTTATTTTTAAAACAGTCTTATTTAACAGTGGAATTTGTGGCGAGAACTACATTACCCATGATGCTATACAGAAATGTCCACCAATCCGTGAGGCAAGACTGCAGCAAGCAAATTGCGCCAAAAGAGTATGCATTAAACGGCCAATGAAGTCAGCCGTACAATGGTGTCAAAATACTTAAGTATTTGTGTGTGTGTGTGTGTGTGTGTGTGTCTATATAAACAATATTATCTAATAGTAATTGCTAACAAAAGGTTGGCAAGGTCATTAAAGTCATTACAATACTGCATTCAATTGCAAATTATTAATAATGCAAATTATTTGAATGCATCCCAGACAAAAGCAAAGCACTACCTTCTCAACTATAATTAAACCATTGCCGCATAAAAGGGGTTTTAAAATTGTGGTAACGTGTGGATTATTTTTTGATAAAAAAACAACCATCTGATTGGAAACTTTGGGAAACTTTCATTGAATCCATGCTCGCTTAATGCAAATTTATCAGTCAAAATGTTGCGTTAATGGTGCAATTAAAACTCACTTATCAACATGCAATAATACCCATAGTTTTCAGTCACATGACCAGCACAGAGACCCTGAGGCAGCACAGGCCTGTTTATTGTCCATCTGTTTCAAGCCACTGATATTTAGACCACCTCTCAAAAGGAGAAAAACAAATATATGTGACCAAACTGTGAGTTTTGGGGACCTGCGATCCATACAGCACCTGCAGCAGCATTTCTATCACTAAAACCAGCGGGACATTCTAAAACGTATTAAGACATTGATAGTAAAAGATCAAATTTAGTATACATATTATTACATTTTGCTAACTATTCAGGCAAACAGATGAGTGCAACGTGCTAAACTGCACATTACAGGTTTTCTGTGGGAAAGCACTTACTGTGCATGCCTGTATATTGTAAGGGTGGATTTCCTGCAGGGATTCAGGCTGCAAGACTGCCAAATGACTAAAGAAACAATATGGTAGAAAACTGTACATTTGTTGTCTGTTACCACCCACTGCTACTACCAACGACGGAAATAAGAGCAGTTACAATAGCTTAATATGTGGGAGAGCGTTGCTATAGAGAGTGACAATATTGTATTGCAATAGGTAGCAATTCAAAGTCAATACCCAACCAAAACTAGTTAGTACATCATTTGTAATTGAAAAGGTTTAATGGCAAAATATGGTTATGGTTACACTTAAAATAGTTACAAAATAGATGTATGAGATGATGAAAACTTGCATAGATAGATAGATAGATAGATAGATGGGGACCCAGAGAAAAAAAAGAGGCAGAGCATTAGTTACAATCTTGTTTTATCCTTTCCCTGACCATGTGACTTTGACCCAAATGTGAGACGTTCAAACTGACCAATCAGATAATTACAACTTCCCGCAAAGTGTGACAATTCATAGACCCCAGAAATACACACATCTTGGTCTACAGGCCTGGATCACGATCAGCCCCTCTGTGCCTTTGGGACTCCAAATGGTGCTTGTAGTAGAAAGAATATCAAATATCTTTGTTCTTTTCAAATATCTTGGATTATTTTTAATCCTACAGTATTGAATCCTACAGTATACTAAATTTGGTGTATTAAAACACATTTTCTTAATTATTGTTTTCTACTAGATAATGCTTATAGTACAAGTTAGCGCATTGCATTCATATTCTGGGCACATGCTTGATATAGTGTGCATCATCAATAATGTATACTGAATTTGGTCTTTTAATATCACTATCTTGGTAGATTACTTTGTACAAACCTGGTTAAAATAACTGTCAGGCAGCAGAGGAAAGCCTTGTTTTGCCCTATTGGAACAAACTACAAAAACACATGCACCTCAAGCAGTGTTAATTCAACTTAAAAGGAGCAGAATCAACAAAACTTCTACACTTTTGGGGGTTTGAACCTACAACCTTTCAGATACTAGAAAATTAAACCGGCTTCACCGCCCTATTAAAAAAATACAGCGCTGCTCTAAGCAAATACTGCACTCATGAACTTCAGCTTACAAGAGCGTGGATGCGTTGGATGCGTTCGACATCACACACTTGCTTACTACATAGGTGAAAAACAGTATGTGGCAATAGTTCACAGCATTTATAAAAGAGTAGGACAATATCAGAGTAGTTACCCTCTTCCCCACTTTTTTTTTCCTTTTTTTTCTTACCCTTTTCACCTTTATGTACTACTAGTAGGATTTCTTAATGCAGGTTTGTTTGTAATTGGATGGAAGGGTGAGTTATGGGTGGGATTTGTTCTGTTTAAAAAAGGGAAAATGTGCATATTTCATCGTACAATAATTGTTTTTGCAAAGTTGTCATTCAATAAAAAAAAACGTTGAGAATAAAAGAGTAGGAAAAAAGTTCCTGAAAGATCTACTACTCCCGGCGAGATTCTTAAGTGTGAATACGATGGAGAGTTTTGGATACTATCCCATGAGGCCACGGGAGAGGATTTGTGAATGGCAGTGAAGTGATGCAACTGACGCTGGTAGATCACATGATAATGACAACATGGTGAATGTACTTTGAATTTCATTCATACTACACATATTCATACTTTAACGCTTGCAAAGTACTCAAGAGAGTATGCGATTTCAGATGCAGCACGTCTGTAGCAACCAATATAATACTGCACTTGTTAGGTTAGCCGAAACATGATTAGACGTTCAATATATCTATTTTCCACTTGGCATTTAAGTACTGTAAATTCTCAAATACCTGCCTGGATAATAACCTTTTTTCTTTCTTTTGTGGTTAAACAAGAATATAGATGTAAAAGTATACAATATGCATTTCCCTTAGCATCATATCCTCATTTGCATAGATGCAAAATGTTAGTTAATTACTTTATTTTTATTTATTTTTTGAGTCTATAACTTTGCATCACATAATTTTGTGCTTATAAAGAGGGAGATGTGAGCGCATGAGCCTGTAATGGTCTCTGTGTCTTGCTTTCATGTGCTAATATGCAGACTGCCTGTCTGCACACTAAATGACTAAAGAGGGTGAGAAATGAGATATGGAGAGTTATTGGAGTTCAAAGTGATGAGCATGCTTGCATTATGATAGCATTAGTTGTCAGCTATAATCTACCTTACTCACTGCTGCTGTATGTAGTTCATCATTCACAGAGCAAATGGATGCTGTGTTTTGATCTTACGAGTACAAAGGCGGCCCACAGGTCACTGCGTGAATCAAATTAACCCGTAATTAAGGTAATAAGTAGGGGATTCATATCATACAACTTTTTAAATACACTATTACAAGAGTAACCCCAGTGATTTTGGAAACGTTTTAACATTTTGGATTTAAAACACAAATTAAAGAAAACTTCAAAAAGTGACATTTTGTTTATTGATTGGCTAATTTTAAATTGCAATGTTCATCAACATGTACAAAGTCGTTATTTACAGTAGTGTTTAAAAGTTTGAGGTTTAAAATATTTTTTTATGTTTTTGAAAGAGTCTCTTCTGTACACCAAGGCTGCATTTATTTGATCAAAAAGACAGTAAAAATAGTAATATTATTAAATAGTATTATTTAAAACAGCAGTTTTCTATTTTAATATATTGTAAAATGTAAATTATTCCTGATGCAAAGCTGAATTTTTCACATGATCCTTCAGATATCATTCTAATATGCTGACTTGCTGTTTAATAAACATTTATTATTAGTAGTATTTAGTAGTAATGTTGAAACCAGTTGTGCTGCTTCATATGTTTTGTTGAAATTAAATTTTTTGATTGATGAAGAGAAAGTTTACAAGAACAGCATTTATTTGAAATAGAAACTTCTGTAACATCATAAAATACTGTGACATCACTTTAAAGCATCCTTACTGGATACATTTCATGTAATTCATTGTAATGTAATTCATTACCCAACTATATATTTGCAAGAGAACTCAAAAGCATTAAAATATTTTGTTCCTCCTATCTCATTTTTTTTTTTTTTTTTATCACCATGTCCCATTAGGGTATGGTAATTTATTTATATAGCACAATTAAATACAATTTACATTGTCCAATGTGCTTTACAATATTAATTAAAAAATCATAAAAACAAACAACAATACAGAAACTGTACAAGTATACATTTAAATAGAATATTATAAGATAAGTGCTTCACCCATTTAAAATGATGGTGAGATAGAATGGAATGGTGTATCAGCACATATAGGGGCCCATATAGAATGTGTCATTTCCTTCCCGAACATAGTATTCGGCTCTTCAGGCACATCCCTAATGCCAACATTCACTGGCATTTTGATTAAAAGAAAGAAAAATACTTTCTAGCCTGAATTACCTACAGTAATTCCCTCTCATTGCTAAATAACACTGTGTAAAATGCCAGCGAAAGCAAATAGAAATATTATTTACAGAATTACTCCATAAACCGTCACACACATATCCCAAGATTATTTACATTAGCTCTCGGCCTAATCTCTGATAACCCCATTACACCGATCAATGGCAGCCTGAGAGTGCTGGAATACATACTGATGCACTCTGACCTTGAGAAAGCTATCGAGTCAGTGTTTCACAGAGTTAGCAAGTTAATTTAATAGAGGAATTCGTGCTGGATGTTACAGATGCGGATGACCTTATCCGTCCGACTCTGCGTTTTCCAGGGATACTTTAGATAGCGGAATCAAAAAAGACAACACTCCACACACAAACGGGCCAATTCCCTCTCTCATCGGCCCTTAAACCCCAGAAGAAATCTCACTGCTCACTTCTCTGCCGAAGCACATCTCGTCTCGCTGTCTGTCAGGATGCTGCCGCTAGTTGGTTTGTGTATGTGATGGATCAAACCACATTCAGGATTTTGTTTTTTTTCTATGCAGCATTTCAGTTTTTGCTGTGGCATCAAAGTTGCTTTTGAGAATTGTGAAATCATTAGACCCCTAATACTGATACTGTATATAGATTATCATCACTAAAAAACATTGACATTTTTGTACTGGTTTAGTTATGAAGGCCCAGCCCTAGAAGACATTACAGTATATGACTAGTCTTATAATGTGCAGACACACGTGTACCGGTGGTATAGCTCATTTTCACAAAGTACATTCGACTTCTGTGTTTTTCTTAGAGAAATTGAGGCAAAGAGAGCGAGGGTGAGCGAGACAGAGACAGAACATTGTGTCCAGGCAGACGAAGGCGTTACCCTGTCCTTTGCTTCTATGGGAACGCTTCACTGCCTTTCAATAATAATAAAAAAATCATGGAAAAAAGAAAGAGAAACATTTTATCCAGCGTTCTCCAGGCAATTCTCCTCTCTCCACACTGGCCTCAACAAAATGGAGCACAAACAAAACCACACAAAGGAAGCAAAATCAAGTAGCTCCAAACACGTATGCCACATTTCTCAAACACAAAGACGCATTATTTTCATAATGGTTTTCATAGGCATGTTTTCCCCTTGTGACCGAAGGAGAGAGGCTGAGAATGATGGGAGATCATTGTGGAGAAATGGCTGGACAATAATATAATAGCTGGTAAATTAAGTGTAAGAAAGCCACAGACATTGATGACATTTTGAATTTCATTCAACATCTTGAAATCAAAACACTATTTACTTTATTTGGATGGATGGATGGATGGATGGATGGATGGATGGATGGATGGATGGATGGATGGATGGATGGATGGATGGATGGATGGATGGATGGATGGATGGATGGATGGATGGATGGATGGATGGATGGATGGATGGATGGATGGATGGATGGATGGATGGATGGATGGATGGATGGATGGATGGATGGATGGATGGATGGATGGATGGATGGATGGATGGATGGATGTGTGTATGGATCTACAATATGTGTGTGTATCGATGGATGGATGGGTATGGATTGATGGATGTATGTATGTATGGATATGTATACATGCATGTATGGATGTGTGTATGGATCTACAAGATGTGTGTGTATCGATGGATGGATGGGTATGGATTGATGGATGGATGTATGTATGAATGGATGGATATGTATACACGCATGTATGGATGTGTGTATGGATCTACAATATGTGTGTGTATCGATGGATGGATGGGTATGGATTGATGGATGTATGAATGGATGGATATGTATACATGCATGTATGGATGTGTGTATGGATCTACAAGATGTGTGTGTATCGATGGATGGATGGGTATGGACTGATGGATGGATGTATGTATGAATGGATGGATATGTATGCATGCATGTATGGATGTGTGTATGGATCTACAATATGTGTGTGTATCGATGGATGGATAGGTATGGATTGATGGATGGATGTATGTATGAATGGATGGATATGTATACACGCATGTATGGATGTGTGCATGGATCTACAGTATGTGTGTGTATGGATGGATGGATGAGCATGTTTTTGCTCAGTTTAATGTCATTTCTGTCTATTAGGAGAGGCATTTGACACATTAGAAGAGATCTCATTTGTAATTTCTCTCTTTCCTATGAGAAGAACTGATGGGAAAGAAAAAATCAGAGAAGCCTGAGACAGGTGATTCTGTCAGAAGTGAATTGCCGGTGCAGCGCAGAAAGAGTAGAAAGCAAGAAGAGGGAAGGAAGAAGAAAAGGACCATAGAAAAAGAGCAGATTGGGTGAGTGGGGCGGAGGGCAGAGGGTTTGGAGATTTGTGGTATAAAAGAAGAGCGTGAGGCACACAGAAGCTGTTAGTCAGAGACCGGCGTGGCATAATCGATTGTGAACACCGCCACCCAGCGCAGCCAATCAGAACGCTTCACACAGACTTCTCGGCTTTACAGCACTTGCACTTTGGGGAGGAGGGTAAAATGAACAAAAGATACGTGATGGAAAACGAGGGAGGAAGAAAAACAGAGTCTGAAGATGGGATGGAGAGCGTAGCAGACGGAGAAAGATTGGCAGGGTGCAGATTTTCAGCGATCTGCTCTGATGGACTGACCTTGAGACGACAGAGCATTTTACGCCTAATCTGAGAGACACATGCACTCGAGAAATCACACATTACAAGACAGAAATACACAATGTATTTGAAATGAAAATGGTCTCACTTCAGCCAAATGCAACCAAAGGGCTTCCTGCAAAAGCGTATCTGTCATCTGAACAGATCAAGAAAAGGGTGCCAGCGGATGACATTTGTTTAATCTCCTTATCTCAGCTTGATGGCAATCCAAAGGCCTGCAACACATCAGTTTTTAATCTATCCCTGAACAAAAGTTGACACCGTACCAGAACTAATCTAAAGACACAAACTCAGCAGGCGTCAACAAGACCAATGCAAAAATTGTGTGACCAGCCTGCATGAAAGATTGGCTGGCTTAGATTGACATTTATTATGAAAATTGACTTAGTTCTAGCATTCCAATTAGCATTAAAGCTTTAACTGATGACATATAGCCTATCAACGATTATCAATGATTTTCAATTAGACCTAAGGCATACATCATTTCTCAACATAATATCTAGTAGAAAATAAAATGCATTTATTTATTTCTATTTAATAAATATAAATGAGATATTAAAAATAAGATATAAATACATTTATTTAAAATGTATTTAAAATAGAACAGATTTCTCCACAAGAGTTTGTTTACTGTTGTAAAACATACTTTTAAGTCTCAATTACGTAGTAGATCAGATCAAACATGCTACAATCCTCAGACATAAGATTCTAATACTTCACGCAAGTACACAGAGTACACATTGAAAGTGAAACCATCCCTATTTTGGATGGTTGTTAGTCCAATATTCTAAACCATGTTATAGGAATCCAAAATCCATGTGGTTCACTCTTCTATCTTTATGATGCTTCTACTGTAAATGCTTTTTTTAGTTTTTATTTGCCTTCGGCGAATGAAATAGCTGAATGTGTTCAAAAATCTAAATACCTGTCAATTAGATCCTATTCCAACACATCTTGTCAAGTTTTGTCTACCTTCTTTACTACCCTTGATGATAACTCAAATTGTACATTCCTCTCTTATTACTACTATTCCTTCATCCTTCAAAGTAGCGACCATAACTCCCATACTTAAGAAACCTAGTGCAGATTGTAATAATCCTGAAAACTTTCAACCCATCTTTAATTTACCGTTTCTTTCTAAATTATTGGAAAAAATTGTTGCCCAGCAGGTGCATACTCATTTAATGGAGAATAACTTGTTTGAGCAATTTCAGTCTGCTTATCGTCCATATCACAGCATGGACACAGCACTCATTAAAGTCACAAATGATTTGTTAATGGTTGCAGACTCTGGACTTTTATCAATACTTATTCTTTTCGAACTCACATAGCATTTTATTGGAGAGGTTGATTTATGTTGGGATCACTGGTATAACCCATGATCGGTTTAAGTCATATCTGGTCAGACTCAGATAACTCGGATAATAATTCAGATAACGGATTTTAAATTGCGGATATCTCAATCACACCAGTGGTGTACCTCAAGTCTCAGTCCTGGGCCCTCTTCTGTTCATTATAAATTTACTGCCTCTAGGACCGATTTTCCGTAAATTTAATATAAATTTTCACTGCTACGCAGATGACACCCAGCTCTATATATATTCTAAGTCGAGTTTAGTATTACCATCTTTCTCTCTTTTGTTTTGTCTTTCTGCAATTAAATCATGGTTTACATGCAATTTTCTCAAAGTTAATGGTCCGAAAACTGACATTTTATTAGTAGGTACTAAATCAAAACTGCGAAATTGTGGAAATTTTACACTTACTATTGACTACTCTGTTATCTTTCCTTCTTCTCAGGTCAAGAGCTGGGTGTCATCCTTGATAGTACTCTTGATAGTCTTTTGAGGCTCATGTAAATAATATTACAAGGTCCACATACTACTATCTGCGAAATATTAGTCGTCTTCGACCATCTCTCTCTGTTAATGGTACTGCTGTCCTCGTGCATGCATTAGTTCGAGTATTACCTCTCGAAATGACTATTGTAACTCTTTCCTCAGTGGTGTTATACAGAAACTTATTCATATACTTCAGATGGTTAAAAATTCAGCAGCTCTCGTCATTACACGAACACCGTTGAATGAACATATTACTCAGGATTTAGAGCATCTTCATTGGCTTCCAATCAAATATTGTATTCAATCCAAAATTTTGCTTTTTACTTATAAGGCTCTTCATAATCTAGCACCTTTATATCTGAG
This sequence comes from Semotilus atromaculatus, assembly GCA_031834385.1. NCBI lineage: Eukaryota > Metazoa > Chordata > Actinopteri > Cypriniformes > Leuciscidae > Semotilus > Semotilus atromaculatus. The sequence goes on along the minus strand of JAULUF010000007.1, from coordinate 2,201,328 downwards.
TGAACTTCTTCATGTGTATGTACCTACCCGATCCCTGAGGTCTTCTGCTTCTGGGACTCTTGTTGTACCATCTGTGCGGTTGAGTACCATGGGAAGTAGAGCCTTTAGTTGTATTGCTCCGGCAATATGGAATACTTTACCGCAAGATATACATAATAGTCTTAGTCTTTCAATTGTTAAATCACGTCTTAAAACTATTTTTTTTAGATTAGCCTATCCTGATTGATTTTAGTTATGTTATTGGGTTATTGATTTTTTAGTTTGGCATGAAAGTGGATTGACTTTACAAATCACTTTTTTACCTTTTGGATGTTTGTATTGTTTACTGTGTTGTTGGTTTTCCTCTGTACAATTATGTAATTTTATTATTGGAAGGTGTCTTTGAGTGTTTTGAAATGCGCCCACAAATAAAATGAATTATTATTATTATTAATAAAATGACCAGTGCATGATAAAACAAGGTATGACAGAAAACTGAGCATACAAACAGACAGGTAAGATGCTGACACTGAAGATCTTTCATTTTTAAACATGTGTGTAGTCAACATGCATAACTATCTTAACCAGCCAGATGTTTTTGGTCAACCAGTTTCAACAGGAAGACCATGCTAGTCAAGTTTCCTGACTCTGGCACAAGCCAACATAAACTCCCTGCAGAAAAACACACCAGCCTAAAGGCCCATTCACACCAAGGATGATGACTGTAACTATGACAATAAAAATATAGCTCTACAAATCGTTCTAAATATAAAAGAATAGCAAAGTACACACCGCAACTATAAACCACAACAGCTCAGAGAAACAATATAACTGGAATCACTTTCAGAATTAATTTTTCCAGCTTGAATGAAGGGCCAATCAGAATCCATCCTGCTTTAAAGAGCTTGAGCATTTAAAATGGAAGACTTTACTTAATATACAGAACAATATTGTGTGTTGTTGTGGGACGCTAATATAGTTATTGTTCATGGTGAACGGCCTTTAGGTGGTCTGCTGGTCTCGGATCAGTGTTTTACTCATGCTCAGGTTCACAGCGATGCTTAGATACAGCTGTAAAACACTTCATCCATCTGTAGCAAAAGAGGAAACAACCAATTAACCAGCCCTCTCCCTGTGACAGGCACCATCTTCATTAATTTCTCATTTAGTTTTTTTCCCGCTGAAAGAAAATTGCAGAGGTCGCTTAATAATGATGGTAAAAAGAGCAGAGAAAGCGGAGAGAGAAAGTCGGCAAGAGTGAGAAAGATCCCATTCGTCACACTTGACAGACGTCACCTGTTCTGAAAAACCGTCTCAATTATGAACAGGCATTAAAAGATGGGTAGCCAGATTAAGCCGGGTTCCCCAGCCGATAATGTGTCGGTGGTGTTTCTCCAGAGTGCTATATATATGAACTAAATTAATAACTTGTTTACAACAAAAATGAACCACCACTGAACTTACTTAAGCTGGACTAAGATGCAATTTTCTTCTAGATCTGCTGAACTCTGTTGCATTATTTTCCTGTTATCACTGAAACCATCTGTATTGTATAAAGCACCATATAAATAAAGGTAACTTGACTTGACGAATGTTGATCTATTCTAGTGTGACATAAAAGTCTCACAAATTCCAATATGACTGTTCAGACTGAGGTCGCATTGCCAACCATCTGACCTGTATCAGATCTAGGACCACATGGAAGTGGCACAAATCGGAATTGAAAAGATCAGATTCCATGTGGTTTGAACTGTTCACTGTCATGACAAAAACAGATCCGAGTCACACAAAAAAATCTGATTTGGGCCACATTTACCAGCAGTCTGAACATAGACATAGAGTAAAGAATATTTTTAAAACCTAAAGAACTTTTTTCCCAATGTAAAGAAACTTTTGTGCATTTGAAAGGCTCCATTGATGTCAAAGGTTCTAAATAGAACCACCAATGTCAATAAAGAACCTTTATTTTTAAGAGTGAAGAGAACTGAAAGGTTCTTTTGGGAACCCAAAATGGTTCTTCTATGGTATTGCTGAGGAAAACCCCTTTTGGAACATGTATTTTTTAAGAATCCTGAACAACTTGCATTGGATCCCATTGGCTTGCACTATATTGACAATTTTCTAAATATCTTTTGTGCTCCACTAGTCTGATTGCATGTAATAATTCTTTGCGAAATATTAAAGAGTGAACAAGACATCCTTGAGCAGTGCATCAGTAAAACTAACAGCACAAACGCCTCATCTCGCGTCAGTGGACCCCGTCCCTTCCATCGCAGACATTAGCAATCACAATTGCTAATGGGCAGTTAAATTAATGAAGACTAGAGAGAGCTTCTGTTTGTTTGCAGTTTGCATAACTTTCACAGGCACATCGTATCGTGGGCACAGTAGTGATGTGTCAAGAATTATATCTTGAGAGGTTTGAACCACAAATTTTTTTTAATATGATCTCTTGACATGTGCAATGTTTCATATTTCAAATTTTTTATTTATTCCTGTGTTGTAAATCTGAATTTTCAGCATCATTGCTCCAGTCTTCAGTGTCACATGATCCAACATTTCTTATTATTATCAACATTGAAAACAGTTGTGCTGTTTCATATTTTTGTGGAAACTGATAAAAACAATTTTGATTCTTTGATGAATAGAAAGTTTTTAAAAAAAACATTTATTTGAAATAGAAATCATTTGTTATATTTTTGATCAATTTGGTCACATGGGTCAATTTTTTGAAATTGAGATTTAATTGAGATCATCTGAAAAAGCTTTCCATTGATGTATTGTTTGTTAGGATATGACAATATTCGGCCGAGATACAACTATTTGAAAAACTGGAATCTGAGGGTGCAAAAAAAATCTAAACATTGAGAAAATCGCCTTTAAAGTTTCCATTTATGTTCGTGATTGTGCTGCATTCACTCACAAAAATAAATGTTTTATATATTTAAGGTAGGAAATTTACTAAATATCTTCATGGAACATGAACACTTAAGAACCAAATGATTTTTAGCATAAAAGTAAAATCGTTTTATCCTTTTAAATCATTTTGACCCATACAATGTATTATTGGCTATTGCCACAAATATACCGGTGCTACTTGTTTTGTGGTCCAGGGTCACATGTGTGTGTGTCATTGTACTTGCACATGACATCATGCAACACAACAAAACTAGATTGCTCTCTTTATATTGACTGACCATGGCCTTCACTAGCCCTGAAGTCTTATTTGTTGTACTAGTACCCACAAGGACGTTGATGCGCATGTCCTACTAGTGTAAATCACATTAAGCTACGCAGCGTACATCCCCCGGTGACCAAACCGTAAGCATGTCCACCTTTTGATTATTGATTTTGTTGACTGCAGTAAACAGCGTCAGTAAGACTTACCACTGACCGAGCAAATGCGCTTAGCAAAGCTGTTTTAGCGACTTTACCTGCTTCCCCGAGTGCAGTGTAATTCCTTGACAGTGCACGTTCAGCCCTATACGGTCAGATAAAGATGTGCAGAGACAGATAGCAACATTTGAAGCTCTCTCCACGGTGCCACGTGTGTGTGCGCGCACGCGAAAAACTGTGTGTTCGCATTGCTGAACTGTGAAAGGGAGAGCGCCTCGGGGCAAGACGCTGATGGGGACCTTTCAAATCCCATTGCGTTGTCTTCGTCCTTCATTTTCCCATTGCAGTGCTATGGAGGCAGATAACATGCTCGAGTAAAGGTTACAACACACGCTGACATTTCTGCTGAAACCAACAACTACTACATTCTTAATAATAGCGGCCCACTTTGTGCGTGTATGTCTGTGTGTGAGGAGAAAGAATAGAAGGTTTGAAGAGGGTAAAGTGTCTCAATCGTGGCATTTACCAGGATTTTTCGGGTTTTCTTTACAGTATTTTAGACTAGTTCTTCTCAACAGGTGGGGTGGGTGCCACCCAAAAATGAGAAACAGCTGTTTTGATGCTATAAAGGGAATGTGAAATGCAAATAATAAAATTCAACTATCCATTATCATCGCAAATTATAGGCTCCTAAAAGAAAAGAAAAAACTTCCCATATCTTTCATTGCTGATGTCAAAGGTCATGACTCATGTGCCAAATCAAACTCTATGGTATTTTGGGTTGAATTAATTTCGGTAGAAGCTATGGAAGCTTCTTTCCACCACATAATAAATAAAAAATAATAATAATAATAATTGGAACTTTTTATCTCACAATTGTGTGATAAAGTAGTAATTTTGTGTCATAAAGTCAGAATTGTGAGATATAAAATTGCAATTCTGAGAAAAAAAGTTTTTTTTTTTTCTTCTCAGAAATGGACTTTATAACTCAATTGTGACATAAAACGCAATTCTGACTTTACAACTCGCATATTACATGTTTATATCTCACAGTCGCAATGATCTCTTTGTTTTATGGTGGAAACAAGCTTCCATAAGAAGCTCATCAAATTCAAAAGATAGTCTTATAAAAAGTAAACTTACAAATTTGCATATTTTCCAATTAGTTTTCCATTTACTTTCATATGATAAATACGGTTTTGTACTGCCACTCAATATCAAATATAAGGAATTCAAAGAGGCATCTAATGAATTGGCTAAATAAAACAATATTTTTAATGAAAATGTGTGACTTTAATGTTTTTATTTTATAATAATGTCTTATAAAAACAATAGCACAACCCCAACAGCCTTCAGGCATGACTATGACAATACGGTAAAGCCTTAAAAATACATTTCGAAAAGTTCATTCACTGCTCTTCAAAATGCACACATTTCTAAGGCCTGTAAGTTAATTAAAAAGAAAGTCTTGCAGAATTTCCCACAATGCAATGGGGTGAGTGATAAGAGCGAGCAGGCTAATTTGACTGTAACTGGGATAACAAAATGATGTGCAAATGGAAAGAGCTCTAATCTGCCCCAGTCGAGATGTTTTTATGAGTGTGGTTTGTGTTCAGGGGCATTAGGTTTGAACTTCAAATGATGTCAGGCCACAGACTTCAAGCACTACAGTAAGTAGTATGCCGTACATACTCATAATGCAGTAATCAATATGCTGACATTCCCATTCCAAACACAACTATTGTCAACAACAATAAAACCGACCCCAAAATGCAAGCTAATCTTGCTCGAGCAGTACATAAATAAGCATAGAAATCAAATAAATTACTGAGATGAAAACTGATATATCATCCCTAAACCGCCTGTAAACTTCGAGCAAGTGGATCAAATAACAAGACACAAACACACACACACACACACACACCAAATAAGCAATGCCTGTGACGTCTAATCTGAAGGTTGATTATTAGAGAGTCTCTCTCCTTGCAGACAAAAAAAGTGTGGTTGGCATTTTTGCGAGAGCAATCAGCGCACACTTTCAAATAAGTGACCAGGGTGTCAGTCCAGTCCTGCGGCGAGGCGGCCCGATGGGCGCTGAAGCGGCTCGCCTCTGATAGCACACACACTGACCCTGCGCTATCCAATTTATTAGCCAGATTAGCATAGAGAGAGAGAAATGTTTATTTAAAACATTAATGCTGAAAGATAAAAAAAACATCTGAACAGACATTTTTGGTGATTGATTGGCCAAAGTTTGATGATGCGTCTGACAGTGACCTCCAGGTCCTTCTGAGCGTGTGCATGTGGAGTTACACTGAGAGATGGCATGATTTCACTCTGTTCTGAGGAACTTTACTTTTCACTGACTATTTACAAAACCAATTCAATCTTAGATGCAACTCCCATAGAAATATCTGCATCTCTGTAAATTTAGTTGTACGGTTATTGTAAGTAAAAAAAAAGTCATATCTACCAATCTCCTGTAATTCAATTTGTTTTTGTTTGTGTCCGCCTGTGGAACAAAAATATGCTATTCATAATTATGATGGTTGCATGTTCAACTTTGGACTGGGGGGGAAAAAACAAATGCATTGGATGATTTAATATTCAGTGCTCTTTTTTCCACTTACTGACAAAGACAGGAACGTTTTCAGCAAATGATGCACTTTAGTTCTGCAAATGGTGCTTATGAATTATGTAGTACAGTTTTAACATAAACTAATAAACTTAATGTGATGCATATTTGTCAGTCATACATAAATGAAACAGGTAAAAAGCAGGCAAGATTTCTTTAATGGTATACTAATAAACTGAATGTGTTTAATAACCAGGTTTATATATTTATCATCAATAAATCTAACTTTCAATCTAATACATTTGATCTAATTCAATATTGCTCTTTCCACAGCTTGCCATATATTTAAACCATGTTCATACTTTTTACCTGAATAAATGTTTTTAAAAAATCTGATTTATGCCTGATTCTAAGCAATCTGATTAAAAATGTTAAAAATAATAATAAACTATGCCATGAATCATGATTTTTTTAGTGCAGTTTCTTTCCTGTTTTATTAGACTGGCAAATATGCATCACATTAAGATTATTAGTTGGTTTACGGGTCTCATTCAAATGGATAGTTTATATACCAAGTCTTCTGGAGCAATACTATATGGCTGAAATTTAAGTCATTATTCAATATTTGCCTCATAGCCATGACTGAAGAAAGAGTCTTGCTCAAATATAGATTCACCCTGCATGCAATCCATGTGCCCACTCTTTCTGAAGGACAGAGGCCATGTGTGATGAACCGCTTATAAAAAGCGGTGAGTGAACGAGTGTGTGTGAGTGTGTGTGTGTGTGTGTGCGTGTGTGTGTGTGTGTGTGTGTGTGTGTGTGTGAGTGAGGAATTTTAGTTGTTGTTTGGTACCAATTTTGCTAATGCGTTGGATGATTTCATATTTGCTGCGCTTTATTTCCACTTCCTGGCAAAGACAGTGTTTTCAGCACTTATTCAATAAAACAACTTATGCAAAGTTCTGTTAATGGTGCTTATGAATTTCATAATGTACTAGTGTTTTCCCCAAAGTCCACTGCCTCCTAAACCCAGGAAAAAGTATATTAAACTACAGTTTGTTTAAATTGTAATTATATTTCACAATATTACTGTTTGCATTTTATTCAAATAATGCTGCTGTGCATAAGAGACTTCTTTCAAAAACATTCAAATTATTCCAAACTTTTGACCGTTAGTGTACATCTACTCTACCTTCAAAGACTGAGCAGATGAAGACCTGATCTCAGTAGAGAGCTTCAGAACTGCTTGTATTTCTCAGACTCCAGGACTGTGGAGAGCTCTCTTAAGGGAGCGCTGTTCCAGGTTGGAGACCGATAAAACACAAAAGTTGCAATGGGACGTCTATTATCATCCTCTGCGGCTGCTTATCTGTCTAAATGTGTGACTTTGGGTCAATGCAATCAGTTCTGGGGGAATGGAAGTGAGCCTAAATTTAACAGCTTTTGTTTACCTTATCTCTCTCACCGGCGCCACCGACCAGAATGACCGAAATATAAGGTTTCTCTTCTCTTAATCAGTGACCCGGCCATTTGTGTAGGTTCTGTTTAATGTGATTTTTACTGGCAATCATCCACAAAAAGGACATTTGGATTCGGTAGTAGTTCAACTGAACAACAGTCTGACTTGAGTAGGACTAAAAACACTAAGTAGGGAGACATTTCGAAGACAACCACATTCTATGGATTAGTGAGTCGACAAGTCACTCAGCAAACATTAGTTTAGATTCAGAGGAACTTGAAAGCAGATATTTTCATTGAGGAATTCCAAACGATTAGTCAACTAGTCATATAGATTATTGTAGATTACAAATGAAAATATTTTGTACTTTACATTTAGTTATTTGCATATCTCTAGCAAATAAGGAAAATCAAAAATACACTCTTCAATAAGGTCTCATTTGTTATCACTAGTTAATGCATTGACTAACATGAAGAAACAATGAGCAATATATTTGTACAGCATTTATTAACCTTCGTTAATGTCAGTTAATAAAAATGTTAAAAATGTGTATTAACTGATGATACAACTTTTGATCTTAAAATTGAATTAGTAAATGTTGAAATTAACATGATTAACAAATTATGTAGGCTAAAAGTATTGTACATTGTAATGTTAACAAATTATATTATTTTACTTTATTCTGTAGTTATACCAAATCTTTTACATTTGTTTACCACCTTGATCATTATACTAACTATACCAAATTCTGAATAACTCAATTATTTTGGTCAAATTGCTGATTGGATGCACCTTCTGTATCCTATTTCAGTGGGGAAATACACCCTTAATAGTGTGCTAGGTCTCTCTGACCCCTACAAAGGTCAAACCAAACGAACTAAAATTATTCCAATTTTCACAGATAATGCGCATTATCATCTATGATTGCGAAGATTTTTTTCTGTTCACTCTTTGAAAGTTCACAACACAAAAAAGTAGGCTAATAATAATATGGTATAGGCTACCATGGTAGTCTTGGAAGTATCTTGGTGTACCATATAAATAACATGGTATATTTCAGAGTATCATAGTATTACCATACGATGCCATCACTAGTATCACGCCGTACTTGTTTTTGTAAGAGAAATACACATTATCTGAATAATGTCTAAAATATTGGAACGTGACCATGACCTTTTAAAGTTTCAGTGGAATTATCAACAGTATGAGAAAATTTTTATGATTATTCAAAGTACACGTTTTAATACATAATGAGGCCTGCATCATGTTCTGTTGAACAAATCGATGCCATTCAAATCAAAGCCATTTCTAAAGCGCATCATCGAATCTGATCAAAGTTATACGTTTATCATGATTCATGCTATACGGTTTACTGAGTTAACTGAGTCTTTCTTGCCCATGCAATTAGAATTAAACAAGTCTTTCATGCTTGTTGTCTTCACAATATCTGAAGTGTCTTGACAGTGTGCTTCTACTGTCCTCTAGTGGCCCTATAGAGTGTATGATTCCACACAGTGTGTGTTGCTTTTCTCTTACAGTGACATTGTGGACAGCACGTCCAGCAAAACCGCAATCTTACCTTCATATCAAGCTTGCAGGGCTGCGATGTATTTATATTCCTCAAACATTGTGTTTTTTATTATTATTCCTCAGTTTTCTGCTATCAAGCAGTTCTCTTTTCTTTGCAGGTGTATTTTATACTGGAACAGAAAGTTTGTTCAGGATCTATCAAAGGCCTCATACAATTATTTTTAAATAGCCAATAGCCTTTAAGCTACATCACAGCCTGGACTCTGATTTGCTGGTCAGATCAGATGGTGGTCTATTAGTGGGCGGAGCAGGCTTGAATTAGAGAGAGTTTTATTGGACCAAGTTTACATGTGCCTGAAATCATGAGTTTGCAATGTTTGTTTTCCCAGAAATCAAAGACTGAACATTTTAAATGCACACATCTGGTAAAAGCTGACTTTGTTCAAATTAAATGCATTTAATTGACATGGACAAGCCACAAAACTTTATTTTTGCTTGAATGGGTTTCATTGATTTAAATATTGTAAGCAAGTTCTGCATTCAAAATCTAACCAATAACAATGATGTTGTCATAATGTTTGCTAAACTGTGATATTTTTGCAATTATTTGCATCCTAAATTGTGATTAGTCTTTTGTTTCTTGCATGCACTTATTCATATATAGCCGCTTTTACACTAAAATGATGGTGTCAAGCACAGTTGATCTAAAAGAAGATCCTCGCCGAGTGTAAAGAGCAACAAAGAGGCATTTCTTGTCCATATAACCGAGTCAACGACTACAGACAAAAAATAAAACCTGATTTGAACTCTTCTGCCTTAAAGACACTGGTGTTTCATATTTGATAAACATATTTCATCATATTTCCATCATGAAATGCATTTACTAAGGTAAAAACTCAGCAATCAGGTAATGGCTTTTCTGTTTGTGTATTCTAAATTAAATACTGTATGTAAATTCAATCATTCTTAACCATGGGTGCATAACTATTTATATAACAGACTTTAGGAAATAAATCATATAAAAAGTTAAAGAAAACATAATTTGTCAAAATAGTTTATTCCATATAGATTTCAATGATTTATTTGATATGTGAAGCTGTTTATGATTGAATTTAAATAATATTAATTAAATCAATAGACATTCTCAGGGTTTTGCGTATGACTGAAGTAAACATTCAACCAACAAACACTCAAAATAAACTGCATCTTGATTTTTACAAACTCAATTCAATTCAAACTCATGTTTTATAACATTTAGCTAGCATGTATGAAAGCACATAGCCACTTCATCAAGTACATTTGTGACAAGTCATCCTGAGAAGTGCACGGTTGTATTTGTTAACCCAGTAAACTTCAGGTGAGTCTTCTAGTCAAGTCTAATTTCTGTTATGTAAAAGTCTCTACAGGCTCTGGTTTCTGACACTGTTCTCCTCCCCAGCCTGGGAAACACTGGCACCTAAAATTGTCTGTGAATCCTCTGGTGTGATCTTCAGCCGTCCTCATCCTCCTGTGAGCGACATAAGACGGCCCCGCTGTAACCGGCCCAGGCAGCCCGGCTCGGGGAACGATGGACCATGAGGCTGGGTCCAGATGCAGGAAGGCTGTGGCGCTCGGGTCTCGTCTGACACACCGGCCCCGGGACGAGCACACGGCCCTGCTGCAGAGAATCGCTGCCTCCGTCACGTTCACGATGTAGCGGCCGAGAGTGTTGTCCAGGTAGTCCTGAATCGCTACACAGGCTTCCTGCAGAGATGGATCATATGGAGAGGATATGATCATTGGTTATGTTTACGTGTGCATGTATGTGAGTTTATACACTCTTAAAATGAAAGGTTCTCTGTTGCCATTGACGATTCCATAAAGAACCTTTCAAATGTACAAACGATTCTTTAAAGTAGAAAACGGTTCTTCGGATTATTAAAATGTTCTTCACACTAAGAAAAAATGACTCTATTAAGAACTGTTCACTGAAAGGTTCTTTTGGGAACAAAAAATGGTTCTTCTAAGGCATCGCTGTGAAACCCCTTTTTGGAAACCTTATTTTTGAGAGTGTATTGTGGCTATGAGCTGTAGCTTTTATCAACATTAATATTTTAGGTTAAAACCTAATTAACATAACCTAACAAATAGCACTATTTTTAAATTAGATGAATATGTATCTTAGGAATGGATTTAAAAAAAATAAAAAAATTTATAAGATATAATCAAGTAAAGGTAACATTCCAGAGACATTTAAGACGTATTTTAAAGTAAATTCACAGGTTCATTGTCACTTAACTCGTCAAATTTCATAATTATATCCTTTTTTTCTTTGTTGTATCATTGGAAGGCTTTAAGCCCTTTTGGGTTTTCTGCCTCTCACAGTATATGGATTGTATTTTCTTGTTTTTATTGTATACTGTATATTTTATATTTGTGCAGATAAACTAAACTAACCTAAGATGGAGTAAAGCATTTCCCAACTTCCCAAAAGCATTTCATGTTTGACTACTGAAAATACAAGTGCATACGAACAGGGGAGTAGTACCAAATTTTGGGCCCTGGGTACAAACCATCTTGCTGGGCCCCCCTCCGCTAAGTCCAACGGGGGGGGGGGGGGGGGGGGGGGTTGGCGGCGGACTATGAACTGCGCGACTTCTCCAACGGGGGGGGGGGGATGACGGCGGACTATGAACTGCGCGATCTCCGACGGACTTTTAACTTGAGCTCGTCGACTTCTAAAGGGCCCCCCCCGCTGCCTCGGGCCCTGGGTACTCTGTCCCCTTTTTCCCCCCGGTACCACGCCCCTGCATACGAATACTGTAAAATACTTCTTGACATGAATGCTTGCATATCGCTCTCACATGAGTATGAGTGAACAGAACATGTCTATTGTGACGCCATCTATACAGCAGAAGTTTCCCTACACCGTTTTTTTTTTTTTTTTTGGTGATGAATCATTTTTGGTTCCACAAAAGAACTTTACAAAAACACGTTTATAAACATATACTTATTTTTTATTTTTCCCCACCACAAAATCTGTAATTTTCTGTTTTGATGTAGCAAAACACCCACAGGTTTAGCAGAAAACATCTGGGTCATGTTTGCATTTTCTTCTGTCACTGGCAATAAGTCTAATCTTGAAATCAGGATTAGGCTTAAAGGGATAGTTCACCCAGAAATGAAAACTCTGTCATCATCTACTCCCTCGTGTCGCTCCAGAACACAAATGATTGATCTTCAGAACACAAATGAAGATATTTTTAATCAAATCTGAGAGCTTTCTGTCCCTCCATTGACAGATACGCAACTACCACTTTGCCGTTTCAAAAAGTTTATAAAGAGATTGTAAAACTAAGGTTTAAATGTGAATATGAAGCGTCAAAGTGGCAGTTGTGTAGCTGTCAATGGAGGGACAGAAATCTCTCAGAACGACATGAGAGACAGAATTTTCTAAACTATGCCTTTAAAATAATGTCATACATGTAAAAATAAGCTGAGAATTGAACAAATAGCTGTAGCCAGAAGACGACAGGAATCATGTCTTACGTTTGTGTCAGTTTTTCTAGAGATTAAGGGATAATACAAGACTTCTTCACCCAAAAATGCTACGAAATCCACATATTCTCTGAGAAAGTGTGACATGCTTGAGCAAAACAGGCACTATTTTTGGAATCATCACCCCAAAATTAGTAAGCAACAAGTGTTGGATTTCCTTCAGCACAAGTGTGTGCATTTCTGTATTATTCACTCTGACCTTCGTTTTGGAGTAGTTTCCATTGCCCCACAGCACGACACCAGAAGCTCCTAGAGCGACGCTCTCTCCGATAGTGTGCACCAAGTCCTCCTGAAAACACAAACAAGTGACATATAAACCACATTTTAGATCAATTCTGTATTTTACCCATTTAATCTTTATTCATAGATCAACTTTATCTGAGCTGACCTGTGAGAGAAACTCCATGGAGTAAGTGTAGGCGATCCTGGCGTAGGGGAAGACAGGTGGTGCATGATGGGAGATCTGTTCCCTCACTCTCAGGGCCTCCAGGATCCGATGCCGGCTGTACAGCAAGATATCCCGATCCCGGCCCCGGAGCCCCAGATCCAGATAGATATCAGGGTACAGGGCCGAGCTGACGTTCCACAGCCAGGCCAGTTTATCATTCCTCTTCATCTCCAGAGCAGGACACTCACCCGTATACGTCCCGTTCTTCTTGTACTGATAATTATAGCAGCCAGGGAAGCCATAAAAACCCCATAATCCTCCAGGACGCTCTTTCTGGCCCAGCTTTAAAGTCTCCCCCATAAAGGCCCGTGAAGCTTCCTCGAATTCACGCACAGCTTCCGATTCTATCTGATCCGGATTCCAGCTAGGATGTTTGGCTTTCACTAAAGTCCTAGACCCCTTCCAGTAGACTTCTTTAGTGTCCCAGTTGCGTTCCCACAGCGGCCTCCACTTTTCCCAGTCGACGACGGCCAGCCCGTGAAAGCCGGGATCTGGGATGTCTTTCCGCAGGTCGCCGTCGGCCTTCTGAAGGTGCTGGTTCAGGCTGGAGTTCTGAGGAACACCTCCATACACCGGTTCACGCCCAAGGCCATAGTAAGGATACTCTCCCAACTTATCAGAGTAGAAAATAGTGATGTTATCGCCCATGAAGGCCTGGTCGCGGTTGTGCACGATGTCAAAGACGCTCAAGTCCAGCTCGACCCCAAATTGAGACATGCAGCGCTCCGTCGGCGCGTTCCATACGGAAACAAACGGTAGATGAGTGAGGAGAGGGGATGAAATCGGGGGACGGCCGAGAACAGACGCAAAACAGATGCTGAACACCAGCAGAGGACATGTTCGACGTCCAAGCTCGTCCATCCCTGGAAAAGGTGACACGTTGGAATGACAAGAACGTGGAACATTTAGCATCCAGCTCCACACCTGATGTTACATGAGCCGAGGCAATTTAAATGGAAATGAAGCCGAGCTACAGTCTAATTTCAAAAGGTAATTTCAATGATGAGAGGCAATTTTTTTGAACAAAGGTATACTTTATCCTGAACAACTCATTATCCATAATAATCATCCACTTCAGGAAACACTACATTAAGTGTGTGTGCGTTCGTGTGTGTGTGCGTGTGTGCGCGTGTGTGTGTGTGACTGACACGTGACTTTATAATTGTACATGATTTTTCATTTCACTGGGAAACGGCAGATATATAGGCCTAGATGAAATGGTTCTACGACAATTACTTACAAAATAAAAATGTATTATCATTATTCTTTAACATTATTAACATCTTGGGCACATTATATGGTAATACTGTGTTATGAATATTACATTTGTGTTGGTATTATGGTAGAGTAAAGATAATATTATGGTATTTATATGATTATGTAGTTGTATGTATATGTATCAAAAAGCTTTATTACAGACTCAGGGTCCAGATAAAAAAGCAAGACATTACATAAAATAAAAAAACATACAACAAAAATAAGAATATATAAATACATTTACCATCATAAATATCCTTACAAAGACAAAAGCACCAAAATGACTATTTAACCATCATCTTGTTACACGAAATTTAGTACCATGGTACATTTAGACATTTACATCAGTTACTTTTGAAACCAACACGTCCAAAAAAGCGCAGTGTTATTGGTGTTGGTTACCATGGTACCAAGTTAAATACATTAAATTGGCAATATCTGACGAGCTGCGTTTAGACGTTTATGATATGATATTATTATGACGTTTATGAACACATATTGTGTTGTTATTTTTTCTGGTCACTTACAAAACTAAAAAGAGGAACTATGATTTTACGCAAGAAAACCGTGAAACAAAGAGAATGTACATTTTGACGCTGTTTATATGAATAAATGCACGCATTCATATTAGCTAGATAGCCTATTATATCGTACTTACTTATTCAGTAAATCTTTATGAATCACTCACGAAATATCATATCAAATGGTTTCAGCTTCACTCGTGACTTAAAAGTCTCCAAAAGGGAAAAGAGGGCGTGGTCTAAGGAGGAGCGTTCACACAGGGTTAAAGACGTTAAAGGGATAGTTCACCTAAAAATTTCAATTCTGTCTCATAGATTCTGTCTTCAATCGTATTACTCATATCGTTCCAAACCTGTAATACCTTCGTTCATCTTCGGAACTAAAATGAAGATCTCTTTGATGACATCTGAGATTTATTTCCCTCCATTGACTGCAGTCTGCAATGCAACTACAACTTTGATGCTTCAAAAAGTTCATAAAGAGATAGTAAAACTAATTGAGTGGTTTAGTCCAAGACACAATCGCTTTATGATGCACAAATTGAATTTAGGCTTTTATTTACATATAGGCCGCCTACACATGCATCAACTCCTATGATCAACTCACACATGTGGTAAACAGAAGCTGAGCTCATATGCAGCAACCAATGAGGTTTGTTCTCGCGCGTCACATCTGTTCTTCATAAAGCGATCGCGTCTCTTCCGAAATTTTGGGCTGAACATATGGTTTAGTTGTACTGTCTCTTTATGAACTTTTTGAAGTGTCAAATTGGTAGCTATATTGGTAAATATCTGAACTGCGTCGTTATAAACGTTCTTTTCGTGTGGTGTGACATTTATGGTCATGTGATCACAGCATTTCAAGATCAAGACTTGTATTCTCAAAAACAAAGAAGCCATTTTAAAATCTGTGATCAGAAAGAAACACCCTTTATACACACAAAGAGCTAAAAATGAACAAATGAGGAACCAACATTATTTGTGGGTAACACCTAGAACACAGCTGCATGCCAGCTGAACTACTCAAGTCATTTAACAAACATGCCATATTTCATATTGCTTCCTACTGGTAAATGTCTATTTTGAGAAAACGTTCACAGAGTTAAAAGCAACAAATATAACGTTGTGGTTTGTAAACCCTGTAATTTGGGCTGGTCCTCCAGATCCAAGGGTTGGAGTCTCATACGTGTCTCCTCTTTAAGTTCTTTTACATAGTAAAGTTCCACTAACTGAGAAACACTGAATGTGAACTGTTGCGATAACTGTGAAAAGAAATGAACACACTTCGAAATGAATGCACAATATGTTACCAGTCACATTTATTTAATATTTATTTAATCAAAAGCAGAACTCATTTTGATCAAATGTAACACTGTTACTCTGTGCATCACAATTTCAGAAAATCTAATTCGCAATAATGCCACAGTTCAAAGATATAATGCAAATGCTTCTCTCACAGTCCAGTGCTTGTGCATTTTTCACATATGAATGTGACAGTAGTCACATAACTCTCATTACCATAACAATATCACCTCTACAACACTGACAGAGATGCTGAACGAAGCAAAAGTGTGTATAAATGCTGATTCGGCAACAGTTCAATTAGTCCATGGAACAATCTACAATTAGGAATTCCCGCACACTATCAGTACTTGCAAATAAAACTTTAATTTAGCGGCAACGTTTCGGTCTTACGACCTTCATCAGGCATACACAAATTTTCACAAACAAATCCTATTTAAAATACACACAAGACCAATCAAAACAGCTCCATCTGTGATCACTTAAGCTCATTAATAAAGTTTTATTTTCAAGTACTGATAGTGTGCGGGAGTTCCTAATTGTAGATTGTCGACCATTCTTGGTCTTCCTTTATACGCACCCATCACCTGCAGGTGTGCGATGGCGTTTGTTTATTGGTCCATGAAACAGTCAAAAGAAAGTTGCAAAATATTTTTAGTAACTTCTTTGTTTATTTTAAGGGGTTTTGCCTTTATAGAACAGGACGGGAAGAGGGTTGTGATGAGGAAATGGCATACGAGCCAGATTGAAACTCAGGTCAGCCAGCAGTCCACATTTCCAGCACTAGTAGTCTCATATTAACCATTATTAAAAGTAGTTCACACAACTCATGCACTATATTTCAAGTCTTCTTAAGTCATTCTGGAAAAGACTAAAATATAAATTAATATTAAATTAAAAAGGCCATGTTGATGCTATTTTAAAAGGTCATTATTTTTTATTAGAACAGGTTAACATACTTTAATGTTCAAAAAAAAAAAAAAAAAATTCACGTACCCACCCCCTTTTTCAGCGGCACTGGTTCAGGAAGTCTGTTTCTCAATTGAGTTTTCCCATAGTTTTTTTTTTTAAAGTCTACATTAAAGTGTTATAAGTCATGAACCAAGCCAATTAGGAACGAGGTGAAACCCAACACTACAAACTTTGATTTGAAGCAAAAAACAATCGGACAAAAAGACAAAGGTACAAGACGCGTGTTAACTTTGTCTTTGGCCGGGCATGATATTTCAAATTGCGAGATGTTTTTCAGAAGCAATATCTGAACTTAGATCGAGGCATTTTAGGCTGGTCTGGAGCAATGTTCTCTGTTAGAATAAATCCTTTTTGAGAGAGACTATGAACTTAAACGGATACATTACACAGGAAAAGTAAAACATTAAAAAGCATCAAATGGCCTCTTTAATATTGAATAAATCATTTTCATTTTAGGATGAACTGTCCATTTAAGGCTTGCTCAAATCCACTAGTTCCACCTATTCAAATCATACATGTATTTGTGTAACTACATTTGATGTTTGCACCCTACATTGTAGTGTTAGATAACCAGCATCTTTATAGTCACATGTCTTAAATTCACACTCAAACCAAGACGGATGCATAAAACCAGATGTCAACCTATTCAAATAGTTTGATGATCGGTGACTCAAATAAAGACTAAACTATCTGAGTTTTAAATAAAAAAATGTCTTCTGAATGAATCCACTATCAGATAGTCATACATTTTCATGATATTTTCCTGTTGCACAATATCCTACATCTGGCTCAAAGGGTGTGCGAGTAATGTGTGACAACAAACAAAAGTGCTTATTTAAACTCCAAGGAACTTTGGAGTTTCCTGTGTTTATACTGTATAAATTTCAATTTCAAGCTCACCCACATGACTTTATAAAAGCGAGGGACCTTTTCAGAACAGCATTTGGAGCGACAAACATTTCATAAGCAAGAAAACGAGTGCCAGTTGAGGTGTGTTCAGGTCAGTAAATGGAGCAGCAATGGCTTGAGAAGGTAAAACCATATTGCTTTTAGTGCATGTCCGTGTCCCCGCTGCTGAAGAGGGTCCTTGAGGTCACATCTCTCGCCCTGATACCCACTATAACACTGGCACTGAAAGTCTTCGCTCATCCGCCGCCGCTCTTCCACGCTCACTTCTCCCTTCACGTGCAGTTCACTGCCCTGGCCAACTATTGTGTGCGTCTGTGGGTCAAGATGGAGGTACGTGTCTGTGTCCTGATGTCTGCGCAGACAGCGGCCGTGGAAACTGCACAAGAAGCGACTGCACTGCTCCGCTGCGGTGGAGACGTTGAGGAGGTATCGGCCCAGTGGACCCCGCAAGAACTGGTTTATACTGGAGCAACTGGCCTGAATGATGAAAAAGATAAAGAGAAAAATTATGTCAAGTAAAAATTTGAGTTTTCTCATGCAAAACTGCCATGTTGCTAGGTGGTAGCAGGGTGTTGCAGGGACACTTTAATGTGTTAATTTGCAGTTGCTGAGGTGTTGTGAGTGGTTTCCAGGGCGTTGCTAAGGTGTTGCAGGCATTTTAGTGTTGCTATGCAGTTATTAGTTTGTCTACAAAGAAATGATTTATGATTGTGGCAAAAACAGCAAAGGACAACTTGCGTATGTGCCAAAGTTTACATCACCAACCCAAAACATGTAAACATGACATAATAACAGTCAGAAATCTTAAAAAAAATTGTTTCATGTTTTGTATCCTATTTGATACATCAGGGCATAAAACCATATAGTATGAAGCCCAAAAAACAAACATATGCAAATTGTTATTTATACAGTCAAAAAGTAAGATGAACTTTTAATAGCTTCTAATGTAAATCAATGAAATCTTTATAACAGTATAACAGACTTATATAAAATGCGTATAAATTTTAGTCTTCACTCTACATATCCCAATAACATTAGTAAAATTATATTTGAATGTTTAGTTTTAGGATCAAAGCTCTATAGTTTTTATTTTGGAGGGCAAAACATAATGTCATAATGCATTACAATAATGATTGAGACATGAACATAAACGTTCCTCGAAAGGATGATATTTGGGACTCACATTTGAACATAAGTTTACTTTATAAAAATCAGTAAAGATTTCACAGCAAGAAGACACATAAACCACAAGCTGAAGGTGGACGTTTGTACAATTATACTCAAAGGCCTTTTACTTTGCTAAAGAGATGACAGAAGGCCTGCAGTAGATTGTGTACAACACATTTGCCTTATACAGTTGCATAACAAATATGATATATAATGTAATTATGAACAACAAAAGCACCATTAGCAAAATAATAAGAAGAAGCAGGGCAGGGAACAGAGCGAGTGCCTCGAGTCACACGGAGGAGCTCCGGAATGATCAAAAGAGAAGGGACGAAAGTGAAGGACGAGAGAGGACCAGACCTGGACTTAATGTTGTTATTTTTGTTTTAGTTTATGCGGCAGTCATCCATAAGAGGCTATCGCCTACTAACATTTTGTTGTTTATGTTTATCTTGTGCTTTAAGTTATGTTGAACGTTCAATGGTTCCCTGATTATTATCATTAGAAACCCCTTAACAAGTACTATTCATTATTAAAATAATATTCAATGTGATGTGTGAATGCTTACGTTGCTGCTGGCATAAGTGGCATCGCCCCAGAATATGATACCAGCTGCTCCCAGGGCCACACTTTCTCCAATGGTGGACACCAAATCAGTCTGCACAAACACACATAAGGGAATCAGTCACTGGATCTTGTGGCCATTGCTGAGAGTTGAGGCCACAAATAACGAATGAATACAATTTTGTAACACCAATTTGGAAACAATTTAGGAAATTAGCTGGAATGGTATGATGGGTGGTGGCAATGAAAACATGACCAGCACCTTTCCTGTTCCACCGCACATAAACACACAGAGATAAAGAGAAGAAAGTATGGGTATACAAGGAAAAGCTTTGTGAAAAAAAAAAACACAAAGACCATATACACAAAACTCAAACTGCTCAAATAAATGGAGCAATGTTATGAAAGCACCACAGAGTCACAAAGTTGTCTCTGTATATTTAACTACAGAAGAAAGTATTTTCTAAAAAGTACACACTTTCACCTTTAAGTTCTATAACTTTTACCATCTTTATGAATAGACCTTGTTTTAAAGATGTTTTTTTTGTTGTGCATAAAACCTGAAGATCATCTGAAGACAACAGTTGGGCATGTGAACTTTCCTAACATACACAATTGAAGAAATATTTGCAGACACTCAGAAGATGTCTCTTTGGCAACTGAACAAACAGTTGAATGAAATATCTTGTCCTTTAAGGTCAACCTTCATTTCCGCACATTCTGTTCAGTGTCAGAGGTTAGCTGTAGGTTGTATGCAGAGATTTTACAAAACTTTTATTGGCTCTTTGCAAATGTTACTAAGCACCGCTCCCTAAGCAACTGCTGCTTTTGCTTTACAGCCTTTATGTTAAATGTATAGAAAAATGTGTGTTTGGATAGGTTTAAATGGACTTTCACAGAAATTGTAATGGCAAAATGTTGTTTCCATGCACTTTTAGTAATCTTGAATAAAACTCTGTCACCTCTCATTCCCAAATAAACTGGTAGAACATCAGTTCAAGTCCCATTTAAATAAATGTACGAAAAATATATTTTTTTATTTTGGATAAATACATTTGTAAATGTAAAAGTTAATTAATGTGCATATTGATTCAGATTATTAAAGCCATAGTTCTTTAAAGAGTAATTTAACAAATTCCTTTTTTTTTATGCTTTGAAATGCTACTCTTAATTCCATCCTACATAAGAACTTTCTTTTACCACTTTTGGTTGTCCTTCAGTTTAGCAGAAAACCACAATCAGTTCATTTACTAAAGGGATTAAATGAAGAGCAAATGGAAGGTTTTGCTTGGGAAGTCCACTCATCAGATGTTTCTCTGATAATATGACACATCTCCAGCACAGAAGTGTCTCAAACAATCCTCAGATTTATCGAGATAAAATATTAACTTTAAATCTGCAATGGAATTAGAATCAGTAAAGTCAGAAATAAATTATTAACTTGATGGAATTAATCTCAATATTGATTCAGATAAGTTGTCTTAGCAAAGACATTACTCTTTAAAGATAATGTATTAATTTCTTTAGAAAATGACCTAATATAAATGCTTTGCAACGCTACTTTTAAAGGGATAGTTCACCCAGAAATGACAATTCTGTCATTAATTACTCACCCTCACATTGTTCCAAGACATTCATTCATCTTACGAACACGAATGAAGATCTTTTTGATTAAATCTCTTTAAGAATTTTAAGAAGAGTCAAAGTGGTAGTTGTGTAGCTGTCAATGGAGGGACAGAAATCTCTTAGATTTCATCAAAAAGATCTCCATTTGTGATTTGAAGATGAATGGGTTAGGAACGACATGAGGGTGGGTGAGATAATACTGACAGAATATACATTTTTGAGTGAACTATCCCTTTAATTCCAGCTTACATAAGAATAAAACCCAATACCACTTTTGGAGGTTCAGCAATTTTACTGAAAAATCACAACATTGGCCGAAATCTACAGTTTATTCCTATGGAATGTTCTGTAACACTTGTCTGAGTCGGCAAAAGGTCAATCAGGCAATAAGCTGAAATAAGATGAAATTATCACTGCAACTGTTTCTGCTTTCAACAAACTCACCTCTGTCAGCAACTCCAGCTCATTGGCATACGTAGGGCGGCTGTAGACAAAAACAGGACGTGCCAGTCCCTCTCCCACCGATGCCAATCTCATACCCTCTTTCACCCGGTTTCGGACAAACTGGCGACCAAAGGATGTTGAACGCAACACAGAGCTCATGTATATTGAAGGAAACAGGGCTGTGCTTTCAGTCCACAGCCATTTCAGCAGGTCGTTCCGGGCCACCTCTACATCCGGGCAGCGGCCCGTGTAGTTCTCCAGGCTGTTGCGATAGTCGTGGTTGTAGCAGTCAGGAAAGAGGTAAAAGCCCCAAAGCTGGTTGGGACGCAAGCTTTTGGCCAGACGCAACGTTTCTAGCATGAATATGCGGCTGGACATCTCAAACTCCTGCTGGGCCATTTTTTTTGCCTGGGTAAGAGTCCAGTTCGGGTTTTTCTGGGTCACTAAGCGCTGCGACTGGTTCTTGTATATGCCTTTGGCTTCCCAATTACGAATCCACAGCGGACGCCATTCCTCCCAGTCGATGACGGCCAGACCTTGTGCGAATGGGTCACGAATGTACTTCTCAATCCCCTCTGGCATCTTCTCTCGGTGGTGTGTGAGGCTGGCGATCTGAGGTAGTCCACCATTGACGGCGGTGTCATGCTCAAAGTGTGGATACAAGCCCAGGCGGTCTTTGTAGAAGATGGTGAGGTTCTGCTTGGTGAAGCCCTCATTGGGAGACGCCACGATCTGAAACTGGTCCAGCTGGAAATGGACTTTGTGTCGAGGCCTGCAGTCTTCGGTTGGGGCGTTCCAGACGAGAACCAGCGGCTTCTGAGGGTAAAGAGGCCATCTGGTGGGTTTCAGATCTTCAGCAAGAGCAAGATGATCCAGAGCCAGTGGAACCAACAACCAGATTCTCCAGTTAAGTTGGATCCAGTAAGCCATGACTTTAGTCATTCACAATAAGGGCCTGAAATAAAGTCACATTCCTCATTACAGTTCATTATGAATAGAATTTTCAGTCAATAAAAATATTTTCTGCTATCAGTGTTCATTCAAAACAGGGAAACAAGAAGACATCCATTTTTTTATAGGGGACTGCAGCAAATGTAATGAGACAATTTTTACCTCGTAAATTTAATAAGTTATAATAATTCAATGATTGTATGACTTTGAGGTGAGTTCTTAATTGAAATAAAGTTGGTTATTATTATTATACAATTGTATAATAATAAAAATCCAACTGTTCCAGCTATTCCCACTGTTAAAATTAAAAATAAAAGTTTAATATTAGATGTTATTTTTTATAAACATATAATTGTAATAATTTAGCAAATACATACATTTCTTTTACCTAAAGTAATCAAAGTTATGAAGGAAATGTTAAATGCTTCTTTTTTGTAACATTGTTTTAAGCAACACTTTTACACAATCACACAATTCATAGAGAGACACAAGATGATATTCCAATTTAAGGCAGAATGACCTGATCAGACATTGCTTTTACTGACCCATAAAACATATCTTAATATCTCATTTGTTTCTCTTAAAGTAATGGGATTAAATGAAGGTAAATCTCAGACAATGTTTAGGTTTGTCAAGATACAATCTTGACTTTTAAGCTGCAAGTAAAAGTCAGAGATCTCAATAACTCTAATATTTCTCATCAAATATTTCCAAAGGCAATTTTTTTTCTGTTCTCCGCATTAATCTTATACTGTACCTCTTAAGTCTTACTCTATGTCTATAATTAACTCTATTATGTCTATTTTTTCTTCTAGGGGATTGTATTAGGTGAAGTTTAAATAAAACATAACTGAGAACAAAAAAGAACAACATCTGAGCAATAAAATGTAAAACTAAGGTACTTTGCAAAATTCCATGGTACACTGAAATTCATGTCAATTTACTATTTCGAAGAATATCGTGGAATATGGTAGCCTACATATCATTTTGTGAGTGTAAAAAGTGTTTAAAACAATTAAAAACCAACACCAGCCTGTTCACGTCAATCATAGAGCAACAAACATGAAACCAAAACAACTTTTTTCATGGAAATAACTCACCTTTGACATTAAAAATAACAGTCATTCCCAGATAAATAACAGACAAAAAACACAGATAAATCCTGTGGTTGCGATGTAAATCATTGCTGTTGCCTCATAGAGTCTTTCGCGAGTGTTCCGCTGTTTATAAAGGGTTCAGATCAGATGTTGCGATGTAATGTCGCGTGAGGTCTCATGAGAATCTTGTCATGTTCTTCATCTGATATGCGTTTATTTATATGCGTTTAGCAACAACTTCAACGCGCCACTTTCATAAGTTTCATTGATTCGTTGCATGGGCGTGGTCTATGACCAGCTCACGGGGCGTGTTTTCCTTTATGCAAATCAACTGAGTATAACGTGTGCAATTCGGGTCCAAAAGAACGTCTTTTATTGAATAAACATTAAATTAATAAAAAGAAAAAAAGATAGTAAAACAAAATCTATTTAAAAGAAAATGTAAAGAGACAGAACATGCTCATTGATCAAAGAAATGTGTGTGTGTGTGTGTGTGTATATATTATTAAATAGGCCTAAATACATTAAAAGAAAAGAAAATGTAAATTAAAAAACCGAAACAGAACATGCTCACTAATCACAAATTTTTTATGTGTGTTTACACCTGTATATATATATATATATATATATATATATATATATATATATATATATATAGTATTTATATAATAAATTGTTATGTATATATTAATAATTTAAAAACTCATCCATTACATAAGAGTTTGGTTTTATTAATTTTAAGATTTATCCATATTGATAAATTATGACCAATATTTTGCCAAGCTTTGATCTTTGAAATAGTCATAACAGTATATAGATTCACTGAAACTTTGCAGATGTTTGATGATTCACATGATGGATATGAAATCAGAGCGTCATTGGGCTTCAAGTGTTCCTCTGTGAGAATGACCCACTGAGATCCTGTTCCGCTGATATTCTGCTGACTCGTGTGTGTCCTCTGTCAGTGCATGTGCGCTCATGAAAGAGAGAGGGACACTTCCTTCCTCGGCCCCGTTCCTTTTCTCCCCGTTCTTAGGGTTTTACATCACTGTTTCTTCCAACTGCGCCAGGAAGCTTTAACAATATGAGAGGAACTGGACGCACACACACCCATCAAGCCCGTCTCCCAAAAAAGGCAAACTCACATCCTTGAGTTCCCCTGTATTATCTCTCCATCTCTACTCCTATAAGAGCAAACCTTCAGGTCAAAGGTCAACCAGCAGCTTTATCAGAGGGCAATGATAAAAGACGTTTGAGGTTGAAAAAGTACGATCTTATAAGATGTACACATAACAAGCCAACACTGGGGAATAGCTCTATAGACATATTTCAAGCATTATGAGGTTAGTCGATGATAGACTGTTAAACAGTGCCTTCACACACACACACACACACACACACACACACACACACACACACACACACACACACACAAGCCTCAGTGGGCTGCTGTAACCTTCACATGTCTCATCACGCAGTCACTCTTACACCCTCCAGCAGTTTGTTCTGTTATCGGTGTCAGTGATTGTGCGCAGACATGGCATCCTGTCGCAGCTTCCTGTATTTCATTCACATGGGTGGGACAAACATTCCCAGTGAAGTCATTTACATCGGGAACGGCATCTGTTTGTAATGAACATGCCTTTGCGGGGCCTGGCCGGCTCTGATAATGTATCTATCGTGTGTCGATAGAGCACAAGCTGCTGAACGGGAGTGAAACGCGGAGAACTTCAAAGAAGC
This sequence comes from Semotilus atromaculatus, assembly GCA_031834385.1. Classification (NCBI taxonomy): domain Eukaryota; kingdom Metazoa; phylum Chordata; class Actinopteri; order Cypriniformes; family Leuciscidae; genus Semotilus; species Semotilus atromaculatus. The sequence goes on along the minus strand of JAULUF010000007.1, from coordinate 2,175,914 downwards.
CAGGAAACATTAGAAACAGCTTAACCTCTGCCATTTCACATTTACCACACCCAGATCCCCAGCGCCAGTAAACTACTGAACACAGCCAAAATACACGAAATATGGGAGAAGAACACCAGTTACAATTCATAACCCAAGGAAAAACGGTCCAAAATAAATAGGAAAAGATGATATTATAATTTATGTGAAAAATATTTTTTCAATCTCTTTCTATTGTGTAACGAAAACATTGTGTTGCACCAAAAGTGACATTCCAGTTAATAATTATTATGACAAATTAATGATAATTATTTTCTTCTTATGGCCGATAACCAATAAGTGGCAGAGATGAAAATTCTATACTATTAAAAAAAAGAACACTAACTCTGAATAAATTAATAATAACTTATTAATATATACTTATAATTATATAATAATAATATTTAAATATTTTTTACACATACATTTTAAAAAATGCTAAAAAATGGGAGTCTCAACCAGGTTTATTATCATTAACTACAACTAAAACAATAAAAAAAACTTTTTCTTTACTTGAAATAAAATAAACATGATCCAAAATTAAATTAAATATATAAAAAATTATCTTCAGCTAGTTGCCAAAACAATGTCTCAATTTCATTTAGTTTAAGTTCTTAATTTACAGACTAATTTAACTAAAGCTAAAACATAACAAAAACTATACATATTCATAAAAACAAAACAATAAAACATACAACTGAATTGCTAAAACTTGTTACTAAAATTAAAATGAAAACAGAAAACATAAAATTAAAATCTATTCTAACACAGTATTTTTTAGAGAAGTTATATTATTAAATTAAAAACAAACTATTTAATTAACAACGATCCACTAAGTGACTGTTAGAATGATGCAAAGGTCATGTAAATGTAAAAATGTAGAAATTGGCAACAATTAAATATTCAAAATCAGAGGATACAGATATACTTAATATAATTATTATATAGACAAACTATTTTTTAAATCTTAATGTTAAAGTCAAGATGCATTCTCAGTCTCCAATTTAGAAAGGACTTTCCTTTTCAGCATGACGTCTTCACTGAATATTTTGTTTCACTTTATGGATGTAAAACCAACTGTGCCTGGCTTTTCATGTCATTATAAACATATACATCGAGATGCATGAATAATTACTGCCATGTCATCTGCTAAACCATTTTATTCAAGTATATCAACTCATAATTTACTGTACATTAAATGATACAAGTGCAGGTGTGGGTTGCAGCCCAACAAACAGAGACAGACTTTGATACAACAGAACAATATAATATACAATAAAACGATAAACACGCACTGCAATTGGTCGACATTAACAAACACATGATTTATGTACAATCCCTGCATAGCTTTAGGTTCCTTATTTACACACTCTCATTGCACATGCATTCCCTACTGTACATCACAGAAGACAGGACGCCGTACGTCTGCTGTCATACACCAGAATGCAAATTAGAAAATATGATTCAACTTTTTGGTCAAAGCCAGATGAAGGGAACCCCCACCCGTCGTAACAGAGAGCCACGGGGCGTCCTTACAGAGGAACGGCAAAGGTGGAAGGAAGTCGAGGGTGATTGTGGCGCTCCTAGAGCCGTGTCACTTCCTGAAGAGTCTGCTTATATTTCACACAGGATGACAGGGAAGTCCACGTGGATTCGGGGGTGATCCAAGTTAACGATTCCCTGTAAGCATGAAATGCAAAGATATGATAAAAAAAAAAAAAATGCTTTTAATACAAAATGAAGAGCTATAAAAGTAAATTATGTAATTTAAGGTAAATGAAATATTTAGGTAAGACACCAAGAATAAATAAATTAAGGGTAGCTTAGATGTTTAGATAGTAGACCTTGACCAAACGGTAACACTTTACTTGAAGGGGTGTGCATAAGACTGACATAACACCTTCATAATCATACGCTTTTGTCCAAATCAACTCACAAATGAGGAATGCAATGTGTGATTCATCTTAAGGAGGCAATAACATAAGCTAAAAAATACTGTTTTAAACCTACTCTAGAATAGTACAAGCAAGAACAGAGTGATTTGAGAAATGGAGAAAGTAAAGAATAAAAAATATATATATATTATAAATATCTTATGCCATGCAAAATGAGTTTTCAGGCTGTGATGTAAATTTAAGTCACACATTATAAATAAGTCGCTTCTAACATAGTATCTTTGATATTAATTTAAGAGTTTAATCGCCATAATTTATAATTATTCTGTAAATTTGCACTGAACATGTCCATGTATCTGACTGGATCAGTAGAGCTCACCTGAGGTATGAGGTTTTTCTGAATTCTTTTCAGCTTGGCTTTCTTTCTGCCATTCTTGGTCACCACAGTCTCCTCGTAAAACTCATGAGCCAGATCGCCATCTTCATCAAAGTACAAGGAACTGCACAATCACAAAGAGCAGCTGCGTGAATATCACAAACACTTCCAAGTCACATTTCAAGCACAAACAAATATTTTAAAATGTTTTGCACAAACACATCCAAGTGTTTTTCATTTTAATTTCTCTCACACACACATAATATGTAAAAAATGAAATAAAATAAAAATTCAATTGCACAAAATTTGAATTATTAATTTAATAAAATGAAATATTTATTTAGGATTGTAGCATTATGACAATTGAGCACACTTTCGCCAAAACTACAGAAAAATGTAAGCGCCCCTATTATGCTATTTTAAAGGTTCTTAATGTTGTTTATGAGTCTCCTACAACAGCTTTACATGCATACAAGGTCAAAAACACTTTCATTATTTTCTCATAATATCCATTGCAACATCACTTGACTTCTTTTCAAAGTGTCTGAAACGGTTTGATAAAGGAAGCTCTGCTCTGATTGGTCAGATGGCCTGATTGGTTGACCGCTTACAGTGCATTTTGCAAACAAATGCCCATTCCCATATCTGAATTTCAGCTCCGGAGGCTTCTTCAGCACTTGATACACTGTAATACTCATGAATGATGGCAACAGGTTTTCTGTATCAATTCCAGCATGAGTCCTCATCATTTGGAAGTGAATCAAAGTGGTTTGTGGATTATGAAGACCATAGGCCGGCATTATGCACATTTGTTACAAACATAAGTAGGTTTGTGCAGGCTCGTTTCTTCCAGAATCGGTCCTTTCTTTTAGGAGACTTCATTTATCTGCACTTTGAAGACATTTGACATTCACAAACATGTATATTACACACTACATGAGGTTATACCTGAAAAAGCATAACGGGGCACTTTAATGAAATGCATGCTTTTTATCAATACCACTTTTCACAATGGTTATGAAAGATGAAATTTAGATTTGTTGAGTAAAGAACATGTATTTCTATGAACAAAATATAGCTTCTTATTTTCTTCTCTTAATTTTGGGGTGAAATATGACTTTGACATGTTCTTGCAATGAGAATCACCCAGTTATTGACTTCACACAGCCCAACCCAAACCATCAACTAGACTAGACTAAACTAAATGGCTCTCAGGCCCTGTTTACACCTGATATTAAGATGCGTTTTGGTTGATCGGATCACAAGTGGACGACGCTAAATACAAGTGTAAACGGGTTCTAAAACTGTTTTGAGCTTGTCCACTTTCCAACACTTCCAGTCGAAAACGCATTCGACCGGATTTCTTTCGTAGTGTAAACGCTTATGTGGTCGAATGTGTTCAAACAGCCACAAAAGACCATCGACTCTCTGCGTACTGACTTAACATTAAACATCATGGGAAGAGCGCTAGCCAGACGGGATTTAAATTTTGTCGGATGAAGACACAAGTTTGGTTTGAAGACGACAAGCGTCCCATCACAATGTTCTCTCACCGTTCCTGATTTCTAACACAATGTTAGTCTAACACTAACACACGCTGATGCTCTCTGTGTGTTTCTCCGTCATCTCCAGTCGAGTTCAAATGTAAATTGCACAAGCTTGTTTTGTCCATTAGATGGAAAGATCTGGAAAAACCCATACATTTACCTGCACATATACTCTTCCCTATAAGAAACCAGGACAGAAGCGGTTGAAAGTGGACAAAGAAGACGGATTAAAACACCAGGTGTAAACAGGAATGTGTCTCCCTCTTCTACACGTGATCCCACCGTTTAAAACGCCATGAGTAAACAGGGCCTCAGAACTTGCAGATTATTTCCTCACATTTTTAACACAATGTTTACCTCTTCCTTGTGAAGACAAATGGTGTGGCATTCTTGAAGCCTTTCAGACGCGCTAAACACTGTTCAGTGACCTCACCAGGAGGTTCTCCACCAGCTCCTGAGCTGCTAAAAGGCCAGACTCCTTTAGTTTTGGACCCGCTGCCTCCCATTTTTATTGATGATGCATTATTCTAGAGGAGGTGGACCGATCAGCAGATCATGTCAGTTAAGTCCTGAAAAACAGAGAGCATGTTAGATTCTGCCATATGCCAAGTCACATGGCAATGTATTTGGTCATGTGTGACTTGCGGTGTGGCTTCAAAGCACGACTGTGGCTGAAATAGCTCTCTGAACTGTGGAAACTGTGGTGAGCTTTTTTTATAGTCTGTAATACCTGCAGGCAAGGTCCAAAATGAACACTCGCCAAGCATGCATAAATGGGAATAAAAACTGGCTTTAGGGGTTGGTAACTTTTATAGGAATTGCAATATCCCACCTGATCACTATTTGTTCTGGCAAAAATACATAAACAAATAAATAAAAAATTTTCATTGGGTCATTCCGTGTCAACTCCACCAGAGGTCCCCATCATACATTTTTAATTTTGTTAAAAAAAAATTCTGAAGAAAGACTAACATAAAGGGCAATGAAAGCCAAAATATTAAATGCCATGGATGAATATTTACTGAGTAATCCACTATTTTGTAGAGAGGGCTAAAATCTGAATTTCCACCTAAAATCTAAAGCCAAATTACCGGGATGAGAAAATTAGTTAAGAAAGTCCATTAATCCAACAAAGATTGCTAACGACAACAGGATTTACTAATAGACCTACCTATCTACTGTATGCATAAAAATAAAATAATGATGCAGCCATCTTTCTAAAGTCATATTTGCCCATGTGATTTGGCTCAAAATCTCAGGTGGAAATTGTCATTTTGACCCCCTCCACAAAATAGTGGATTACTCTTTTACTCCATTTATCTATGGCATTTGATATTTTGCTTTTCATCAATATTAATGTTTGTTAGTGTACATTTGTGCATTATGCAGACATTTTTGCAAAAGACAACATTCTGTACATTTCACAAAATGTAATGTACACTAGCGTTAAAAACAGGTTGCCAAATTAATAATTAACTCCTCAAAAGTTGTTATGATAAACAAGCATTCTCTTAGCACCCAGATCTTCTGGTTTAGATATAGATTAACCTGTAACGTTAATCCCAGTTAGTTAGCATGCTAGCTGCTCATACCTGAAGAGCGACACATTAAACAACCTATTACACACACAACTAACGAATATTAAATATATATGCAATACAAATTAACGTTTGTTTTCTCAAAAATGTTATTGACTCACCCTAATAAGGCCGAATGTTAAAGAGTTGTTTGCGCTGTAAACAAGACATAAGCCATTCACAGCGATTCAACACACAAGAAACGCGACTATCACACATTTCAGTTCATCGGTTCGTTCTGTTTTCATACCAGAAAACATTCAAACAAATGAGAATGTATAATTCATACATACAGATAATGTAAATCTCATTGTTTTGGTTCTTCTAGTCTGCTGTCTCCAAGCGCAATGACGTAGATTGGCAACGTCACATTTACGCGCCAAGTTTCTGAAAGGAACCAACATTTTCTGTAAGGACCTGAAACTCTGACACATTTATTCTGCAACTGTAACTATTCTTTATTCTGCAACTGTAACTAACACTTTTTAAAGCGGATATCTATGATAATTTTCGATATATTTAGCAAATTTTTTTATCTAGAAATAAATGATCTAGTTTTTTTTTATTGTAATTTTTAAACTGACTTATCTGTCTAGTAATATATTATTTAAAGAAGCCTGACGGTTTAGGCTATTTATTTTGTTTAATTAAGTGTGTGTGTGTGTGTGTGTGTGTGTGTGTGTGTGTGTGTGTGTGTGTGTGTGTGTGTGTGTGTGTGTGTGTGTGTCTGTGTTAAAAGTAGAAGTAATTGCATTTACTATTTTCTAATAAAACTTAATTTTCATTGGGTTATCAGGTTGAAATTTTTGTTTAAAATCGGCTCTCATAAAGAATTTAATCAAGTATGTGTTTTATCTATCTATCTATCTATCATCTATTTATTTATCTATCTATCCATCCATCCATATATATAATGCCAGATATATTATTTGTGCATTTAATTTGAAGCTATTTTATATTATATTATTTAAAGAAGCGTGAAGACATATTTTGGCTTTTAATTTTTTTTCTTCATTTGTACTTGGCGCCAGTACTATGTCCCAGCAGCATATGGCCCGTGAGATCCGCCTCTCCTCCCATCAACCTGCGGCTCATCCTGCTTTTCCATTGGCCTTTTATTCCAGTGACAGGCTGCTATTCCTGAACTCGCTTTAATCGCATCTATTCCGTGCGTGTATCCCTCGATACGATCAGAACCGACAGAGTTAATTCCTCAGTTTTCCACCCGTTATACGTCTATTTGCCTTGAGATTAGGCTGTGGTTTATTGGGAGACGGTCGGTTGCGCTCTAATTCAATCATCAGCTCGGCATCGTGCGGGAGGTGGGGCCACACAACAGAACAGCGCGCGCATCACACCATTATTTTCCTGTAAGTGCATGTAAGTCAATGTTTCGTTTCGTCTTACATGGTTGCACGAGGGCTGTAATGCTCATTTGCACGTCGGTCTCCAAGTGCAGCGCGCGCTTGGCTTTCCATATAGATGTGTCGTTGCATAACCTATTGAGCGCCTCGCCTGTGCATCAACACAAAGTGATTCGAGGGTTTTAGAAATGAATGCAATCATTAAACTTTATGAGAGTGGTGGTGCATGTAATTTTTTTTTAGATTTGGGGTGACGACTATCAATGCTGAATGCGTAACAATGATCACAGTTGTTCCCTTTAAACTTAACTCATTGCATCAGTTAGTGTATTTAACCTGTGTACTTACAGTAAGTCATTTTCATGGAGGACGTTTGAATCATGTTGACATTTTGTTTATAATCTGCTAATGCATTCAATGCAACTAATAAACCTCTTTTTAAGCCATATTAATCGGTCATCAGCATTAGGCTCAAATTGAATCTCCTTGATATAGGATCAGCTGTTGAATTCATTTCATTTGTATTTTAAACAGCCTGGAAACATGAGCGATTCAGAGAAACAAACTGTCTCAGTCAAAGACAAGGATGGAGTGGAGAAAAGGGGACGAGGAAGACCAAGGAAGCATCCAAAGGTATAAAGTAATACTGCATTATTAGTAAACAATTAATTTTGATCAGTAGCCTATTAACCAGGTTACTTTCTGAGTGAAAAGAAAATAATAATGCCTCGATTATAGGCATGTAATGGGCATGTTTATTATACCTCATGTTTTAATAATGCATCCTCGGGTTTAGTCACATTACAGTACAGTCTGTTGTATTAAGGGAGCTTCTTAATAAACTTTTTTTTTGCAGGAATCAAGTGGGTCACCAACTACAAAAAGACCAAGAGGACGGCCAAAAGGAAGCAAAAACAAAGGCCCATCCAAGAGCGTAACTATTACTACTCGTGACTAATTAGAGTCTCTTTGTGTAATTATGGCATAACTGAGTGTATAGATGTAAATATAGACACTATTTTTCTCACTATTGCCTGGGTAATACAACACAGCTGTCTCCTGTTTGCAAACACAGAGTGATATGCATTATTAATTCTGAATAGTGTATGCAGAGTTTTCATTGACGGCTCATCCGCTGACCAAATGCAGGTGACCCGCTGTTAGCCACTTAATGTAGCCCTGAGCAATGCACTGTCAGCTCCCTCCTCAAGAGTCCTCATGAACTCAATGCCCCCTCCATCTGTTGTCATGTGCAGAAACGAGCTCCCTCTACTGGAGCACTAGACATGCATTGCCATTAGCCTGTGAAAATGCATTGGAAAAAAATAATTAAAACAATAAAAGCACCCTGGTTTTTATCCAGTTATTTTGCCTGGAAGGGCCGATTGCATATACCTAAATGACATATTTTTTGACACTTGAATAATTGTTATTAATTTAATTTTCTGTTCAATAGAAATCAACGGCTTCTGTCACCAAACCAAGGGGAAAGCCTAAGAAAGAGGTAGGCTACAACTACATCTTAAAATAATGGTTTACTCAAAAAAAATTATTCTCTCATTATTTACTCATTTCTTTCTTCTGTGGAACACTAATAGACGTTTTAAAGTGAAGTAAGCGAAGCAGAGGTTGCGATATAATTTTTTTCCCCTATTGTGACGTATATCCTTTGAAACTGCTTCTGGAACAAGATAAAATGTTCTCCGGGGCTTGATTTTGTCCATGGGGAATTGATTGGATGTTTGTGGTTTGTTATTGGTGGATGTCATGTGAGTGACAGGTTGCCCCGCCCATGCGCTGGTGTAACAGAGGCCAGCTAGTAGGAGCCGTGCAAGTGAAGTCAAGTCACCTTCATTTATATAGCGCTTTTAACAATTTAGATTGTTTCAAAGCAGCTTTACAGTGATAATAGGATATTAAAGTAACAGAGATTGTTTTGGCTATACAGCAGCTCTAGAATAAAGTTATTGTCCAGCTAAAGTTAGTTTTGATTGATTCACTTCCGTCACAATGATCATTAGTTATTAACTTAGGCACCGCAAACACGACACCGTTCTAACAGAAAACCCTTAAAGGGATAGTTCACTTTGAAATAAATTTTTGGTATGTTTTAGCTTACCTCAAGGGCATCCAAGATGTAGGTGTCTTTGTTTCCACAGTAGTTTCAATTTTGATATTTTTAGGTCAAACCGTTCTTGTCTGTCAGTCATATAATGCAGGTCTATGGTCACCACCTCAAAGAGCATGCACAGACAATATTTATATCGTTTTTACCTCTTGTAAAAACAGCCACGAAGCGCCCGCGCCCTCAGATCACTTGGACGTGGCTTACAAGAGGTAAAAACGATATAAATACTGTTCGTTTTTTCACACAAACCGCTCGTTTCGTGTCTTAGGCCATCAGTGTGTACTTACATTTACGATTAATTAAATCATGTTTAATTTGGACTTCTCTGAGCATGCTCTTTGAGGTGGTGACCATAGACCTGCATTATATGACTGACAGACAAGAACGGTTTGACCTAAAAATATCAAAATTGAAACTACTGTGGAAACAAAGACACCTACATCTTGGATGCCCTTGAGGTAAGCTAAAACATACCAAAAATTAATTTCAAAGTGAACTATCCCTTTAATGCGATACGGCCGCGCAAGTAAGCTTCACTCCCCTGGCCTCAAGAGGTGCACTAGAGACTGACACTTGAGACTGCGGCCTTTAGCGTCCTTGTTAGCACACTTGCCTCCCATACCGGAGACCGCGGTTTGAGACGACCGGAGGGGTTACATTGGTGCCGTGACCCGGAGGGGTTACACTAGTAAACACGTGCATTTTTGCAACATTAACATTCTGCACAACATCCATGGAAGTAAGAAAATCCTAACAGCATGAGAATAAATGAGTCGTTTTATTTCTGAGTGTACTGCCTCTTTAAATTTTGAATTTCAACTTGCACAGCAGTGACACCATCCTGATCCTGCACGATTTTAAAGGTCAAACTATCTTGCTACACCTATTTAAAATGGGAGTTCATTGCAAATGACAAATATAACATGCAGCAAAAGAGAAGCTTTGCTTTCATGCATTTTATCCCCAAATATTTGATTTTGTTCCGAACAGGAAAAGGAAAAACCTCAAGACTCATCCGAGGACGCTGAAGAAGATGAAGAGGAGGAGCAGTAACAATCTAATCGGAGCACTACCTCATACTCAACCAAACAAACAAGCCGTCTGCTTTAATACATAATGGGTTTTATGTCATTAGATCAAATATACTGTAGAATCCAACACTGCATACAAATATGTCATGTGTTTCCAGCTATTTTTAATATATATCTATATATCTATTGGACTGAGGTGCTTTTCTACGTATGCTTTGTTTGTAGGTTTGTGTCAAAGTTGTAGACTAGATTTAGATCAAGCTATAATTTAACTGTGTAACATCATGTGCTTGATAGTCCTCATAGAATGCATTCATGTTGAATATAGCCGTTTACAGTTGACCTATAGCTTTTTGTTAGTGTATCTTCCAGTGAACATTTGTTTCAAGGCTAGTTCTTATATTTTGTAATCAAATAGAAGTTACCCAGGCCAGGTGTTGAGGGAGCACATCGTTTTTGCTTATAATGTGATGTTTTCCACTAGAATCCCCAGGAATCAGCATTGAAGATAATAACAAAGGTTTATATTTGGATGTATATTTCTGCATTTAACACTAACCTTGCGGGTACAAATCACACTTTGAAACTGATTCTTTGTTGGTGAATTGTGCTAATTGACATTCCAGCTAAAAAGATTTGTGTTTTGGAGCTACATGATGACTTTTATTGTACTAACCCCTTATTTAGCACTTTGAGTCTCTTAAATGGTTAAAAAGGGATTTCTGGATAAAACCTTAACTAATGGTAAGGAAAGAAATGACACATCAAGCTAAATAATTCCCAAAAGCACTTGCTAATAGAAGTGGTTCTCAGGTGGTTTTGTTTCAAGACGCCATAGAGTGGTGACTCTAAAAAGTAAATAAAATGTCCTTTAAAATCAAACATTGAAATGTATTAATATTGCCAACAATATGTAAAATACACAACCCACTTTTTTTTTCTTTTACAGCATTATTTCTTAAAGAACTGTTTGAATTACAGGGATCAGCTCAAGGTTTTCCACACCCAAGTGCTTTTGGAATTCTTCATTATTTTAATCATCTGGCTGTTGTACATGACAGATCACAACAGTGACAATAAGCTATGGTTCTCAAGGATTCAAACGTACTACTACTTTTCAGGGCACTAAAAATGAAATGAAACACTCCCTTGGTATCTTGAGTGAGATACATAAATGGAGCAGAAGTGCTAATCATGTGCCATTTTAATCCTCCTTAAACACTTTAGGGTTGTATTGTATGCATTCAAGTCCTCATAACTTCAGAATTCTGAAATATTCACCTCAGGTAATAAGGTGTCATGAATAGACTGCAAAAGCCCAAGACAATGTCAATCTCAAAATATCCTTTATTCTGCAATGATCGTCTGTGTAGCAGTCAATGGCCTATAGGCATACTTTGTGTGTGACATTTTATTAATACAATATTAGAGTTCTAAGATGTGTATTAGAATTTTAGATAGTTTATTTGTATGTATAATGTGTGTTGATATTAATAAAAAATACTTTTTCAAATTGTTTATGCATTTACATATTTTAAAATAATAATTTTTACTGTTATAATATATATTTAGATTTGTTATTAAACATTTTTTCAAATATTATTAGCACAAAACATCAGAGAAGTCTGGAAGGTATTATGTTTCTATGCTGGTATAATAATTTTAAGAAATACAGTACTGTGCAAAAGTTTTAGATCGGTAAGATTTTTTATGTTTTTAAAAGAAGTCTCTTCTGCTCACCAAGGCTGCAATTATTTGATAAAAAATACAACAACAAAAAACAGTAATATTGTGAAATATTATTACAATTTAAAATAGCTGTTTTCTATGTGAATATACAGTAAAGTGTAATTTATTCCTGTGATCAAAGCTGAATTTACAGCATCATTACTCCAGTCTTCAGTGTCACATGATCCTTTAGAAATCATTCTAATATGATGATTTGATGCTCAAAAAACATTCATTATTATTTTCAATGTTGAAAACAGTTGTGTACATTTTTTTTTTCAAAATTCTTTGATGAATAGAAAGTTCAAAAGAACAGCGTTTATTTAAAATATAATATTTTCTAACATTATAAATGTCTTTACTGTAACTTTTGATCAGTTTAACTCATCCTTGATGAATAAAAGTATTGATTTATTATATTTCTTTCCCTCAAAAATAAAATTTAAATTCTTACTGACCCCAAACTTTTGAAGGGTAGAGTTTAATGTTACAAAAGCTTTAGATTTCAGATAAATGCTGTTCTTTTTTAGTTTCTATTCATCATAGCATCATGAAATAAAAATGTAAAAACTGTTTTCAACACTGATAATAATCATAAATGTTTCTTGAGCATCAAATCATCATATTAGAATGATTTTTGAAGGATCATGTGACACTGAAGACTGGAGTAATGATGATGATAAATTCAGCTTTGATCACAGGAATAAATTACACTTCACTATATATTCACATAGAAAACCGCTGTTTTAAATTGTAATAATATTTCACAATATTACTGGTTTTTTTTGTATTTTTTATCAAATAATTGCAGCCTTGGTGAGCAGAAGAGACTTCTTTTAAAAACATAAAAAATCTTACCGATCTAAAACTTTTGCACAGTACTGTATGTTTTCACTTCAATTTAAATAAAAAAGTGCAGAGGTAAAATGGATATATTTTGAGATATATATATATTTATAGGGTTTTTATTATTTCAGCTATTAGATGGATTTATATTTTATAATTATTTGTTATTGTTTATGATGTTTTATATCCACTTCAATTTAAATACTAAATAAAGTGCAGAGGTAATGATTATATTATTGGAGATATACCTAGCCTACCGGTATTTTTATAGAGATTTTATTATTTGTAGCATTTGATAGATCTGCATATTTCATATGTGTCATCATGACACTATCATGGTTAATGTTGTATAGTATACTTATTGGTTTCGATGCTTTTTTAAAAAGATTTTAATTGTGATGGATGTTATACACATAGTTGTATGTAATGATTGGACGAAGAGTGAAACGTTTTATGTAGGCTATACAGTACGACTAATTTTTAAATTAAATACTGTTTATATCAAATTAATAATATTATAACACCTATTGTTAATGTTAATGTAACCACAATAAATGATTAACAAATAATAAAACAATTTATAATTAATAACAATAATATTAACGTGTACAATGTACAGATTACTATGCTCAAATTTCATATCCGCAGGCCTTATTCTCTAAAAACAAGAACGCGGCTTTTATCCGTATGCGCTGTGCAGGCTGCGCACATTCCGTAGCTAGCGGTTTCGATAATGGCGTCTGTCTCCGAGATGCGCTCGGCTTTGGAAAAATGAAGCGTAGAAGAGTCTATTTCCAGTGATTCACGCGGGGTTTCCATTTCGCGGACTTTACTTCTCTATCCGCGCGGCAGGATCAGGTTCCGATCTCAGTCACAACGCCAAGCCCGAGATGATGAAGCTTAAGTCGAACCAAACGCGCACCTATGATGGAGACGGGTACAAGAAGCGGGCCGCCTGCCTGTGCTTCAGGAGCGAGGCCGAGCAGGAGGTGAGTACCGGTACCGGTGCCGGTGAAACGAACGGGCCGCTGGGAGGGAGAGCGCGCGATGCGTGCGTCTCTCAACGCGTCAGCTGGTTAAGTTAATCTCAAACGCTTTAGCGGCGTGCTATCAACGGTTAGCGTGGGACTAGTTAGCGGAGTTGGCCTAGCGTTAAACGACTCGACTAGCAATAATCAACGAAGCGACTCGGTGACAGCTTGATTGATTCATTGACGTTCATCTGATTGGATCTCAGTTGAGATATGCCATAATATTTGAAATACTTTCTTGCCGTAAAGTACTGTGGTGGTAACGTTACCATGGTACAGTGATGGTCATACTATGGTAACCGTGTCCAAAAAATATGATAATACTATTATTTTTCCTTGAACACCACTAACAACAAAGTATATCCGATGGTATATCTAATGGTAAAAGTGTTTTGGTACTGATTTCATTTGTCCCATGAATCTGGCACTCCCAATGGTTTTCCATATTCACAGTACTTCCAAGTATACCATGGCACATCTCCAACATAGTACCATGGTCATTTTTGTAAGTATGTAACGTTAACATCTAATACCATGAGTGCCACTTAAGCAGTTTATAAACCAAATCACTTCATTCCATTGTTTTAAAGCGAGGTTAAAATTGGTAAAATTAGAATTTCCGGTTGTGACGAAAAACATTTATACTAACGTAACGTTATATTGTTTAGTGACAGAAAACAAGGGGCCTCACATGTGATCGAATTTGATCCCAAATTCCATGGATTTCATCAAAACAAAGCAGGATTTGGAAGGGCAAACAATGGGGTGAATGTGTTTTTATGTCAGACATTTTTATAAATTGTTCATAGGAACATTTTGGCAAACTGTTGTAGCCTACATTCACATTTAGGATCATTCTACACTCGTCTTTACCAATGAGACCCTCACCAAATTGCTGAAATTACTCCTATTGTATGAAATATTTACTCAAAATGTGTTAAAATGCCTGGAGATTTTATACTGACACATGGGGAAGCATGGCTTCTGTTAATGAGCCCTAGCCAATGGTGATTATTTCACAATGGCCTATTATTAGTTATCCCGTATATTGTTCAGTCCCTGACTTTCAGCCAGTCTGATAAGCCTAAAATCTTGTCCCGTGTGTCCACACAGGTGTTATTGGTGAGCAGCAGCAGACACCCAGACAAATGGATCGTACCTGGAGGAGGAATGGAGCCCGAGGAAGAGCCCAACGTCGCTGCCGCCCGAGAAGTCTGTGAAGAGGTTTGACTTTGATTCATGTACTTCTCTGGGATTATAATACATCACTTTCATTATTTATTATGCTCAACATACTATTAAAGTGATAGTTCACCCAAAAACTGAACATTCTGTCATTAATTAATCACCCTTGTGTAATTTCAAACCCGTAAGACTTTCGGATCGCAAATTTGGACTAAACCGCTCAATTCATATGGATTATAGTTTTATGATCTCTTTATGAACTTTTTGAAGCGTCAGTGTCAGTTGTGTAGCTGTCAACGGAGGGACAGAAATCTCTCAGATTTTATTAAAAAGTTCTTCATCTCTGATCCGAAGATGAACGAAAAGTCTTAGAGGATTACATGAGGGTGAGTAAATGATAACAGAATTAAAAAAAAAAAAAAATTACTATAAAGGAAATCGGTTGTTAAAGTTTCATACATTGTTTGTAGGAGATCTAGTTAATTTGTCATGATTTTACAGTACAGTAGAGTTTTAGCTCTAAATCTCTGTAGAGTGACCAATAGGCCTGATAATATGAATATGGCCAAACACCAGGTAATGAATTGCGTCACTGATGTATTAGGCTAAAAATCGGAGGTTTTGCACATTCAGATTATATCCAGAAGATGGGTTTTTGAAAAAACACATGAAATCTGATTCAAACCATATATGGATGTGTTTTGAAATGCTATTCCAATTCTTTTGTGTCACTCTTAACGCGATTGCGAGATGATTAATGCACCTCCATTTTCTCTGCATCCGTTTTGAAAGCCTCGTCACATAAGCGTACATCTACATCATTACATTATATGTCTGGCCACACAAATCTTATTTGATCACTTGCAATTAATAGTGCCTGAAAAGATCTGATTTGGAGAAAAAATCTGATTTGCCTTCAGTCTGAACATAGCCTTAGTCTATCATTACTAACAATAACTGTATTAACTCGTGTATATTTTTAACTTGATTCATTGTGCAAACATGGAAACTCTAGGTTTTCGCTCTCCTGACATTTCACCTATGGGGTTTCTCATTAAGAGAAATGATAATGTTCCATCAGCTGAGATCTGCCATCTGACAGACGGTGAACATGCTGCTCATTCTGCCGGGACGATCGCCTTACAGTTTTAAAGGGCATTACACTCAGATTAAGAGCTGCTCTTCACACCTCGACTGCCAGACAGTAGCCAAGAGTGACCGTGGACTATAAACGTACCATGACACAAAGCCAACTGCGTTCTGTGGGATTGTCCTGAAGTCTGTGACCACATGAAAAATGAAAAAATGAATAGAATCTTTCAGATTCTGCATTTCTAGGTGACTAATCAAATGCAAGTAAATTAGTGTGACTTTGTACAGTTGTTCTTGTTTATGTTAAAGCTTAAGATGCACTCAAATGATGCTGGAGATTCATGCAAAAGAGACGGACCTCACATTGTTCTCCTGATTATATCATTTGTTATAATAAAACAATACACTATCTTTCAGAAGCTTGGGGTCAATAAGATTTGTTTATTTTTGAGAGAGAAAAATTAATACTTTTTATTTAGAAAGGATGCATTAAATTGATCAAAAGTGACAGTAAAGACATGTATAATGTCACAAAAGGTCTATAGGATGCTGTTCTTTTGAAAATATCCTGAAAAAAACGACTTTTCAAAAAAAATATGGTTGTTTTCAACATTGATGATAATAATAAATAAGCAAATTAGAATGATTTCTGAAGCATCATGTGACACTGAAGACTGGAGTAATTATGCTGAAAATTCACAGGAATAAATGACATTTTTAAGTTATATTCAAATAGAAAAGTGTTATTTTAAATTGTAATAATATTTCATGTTATTACAGTTTTTTTCAGTATTTTTTTTATTTTTATTCAAATTAGTGCAGATTTGGTGAGAATAAGAGACTTTTCTCAACAACAAAAAAATAGACAAATCTTACAGATCCCAAACATTTGAACGGTAGTGTGTATTATATTTTTTTAAAATGCAAAAAGCAATAGCATTTTCACTAGTGGTCTTCTACTTTTGGACCACCGCTGTATAATCAGGACTAAATTTAGACCATGTTTGACGACAATCAACTACTCAAGTTGAGGTCAACCGCCATGTTGTGTACATGACATTTGGCCTAAAGAGCGTCATGATGGATCGCTATCACACCGGACGGGTGTAGACTGTCAATGCCTTCATGTTCCTGCTCACTAGATCAAAACAAACTCTGTCTCCGAAAACATATCAGCTATCAAACCCCACACAGGACCTGACCACATTATAATGACTGACCCTTTAAAACAAACCCGCAATGTTTCAGTTTCATCCATTCATTGTTTTATAGGCTGGTGTCAAGGGCACTTTAGGAAGACTAGTAGGAATATTTGAGGTAAGTACAATTATTATGAGAAAGCATGGTTTTCTATAAAAGCTGACTATTGTTAAGCATTTAAAATGTTGTGTTGCTTGTCTTAACTATTTTAACTTTTTGTTTTACACTCAGAATCGAGATAGGAAACACAGAACGTATGTCTACGTTCTCATTGTAACCGAAGTTCTGGAAGATTGGGAGGACTCAGTAAACATTGGTTAGTACTTCCGAATAATACACTATCCTTCAAAAGTCTTGGTTTGGTAAGATTTTTTAAACATCACCAAATATACAGTACAAACATAATTACAATTTAAAATAAATGTTTTCTGTTTTAATATATTTTGAAATGTAATTTATTCCTGTGATGCAAATCTGAATTTTCAGCATCATTACTCCAGTCTTCAGTGTCACATGATCCTTCAGAAATCACTCTAATATGATGATTTGCTGCTCAAGAAACATTTCTCATTATTATCAATGTTGAAAACAGTTATGCAGCTTCATATGTTTTTGGTAACTGATAAAAAAAAAAATCAGGATTCTTGCAAGTTTAAAAGAACAGCATTTAGTTGAAATAGAAATATTTTATCATTCTAAAATTATAAAACATTAAAAAATGTCTTTACTATCACTTTTGATCAATTTAATTCATGCTCGCAAAATAAAAGTGTTAATTTCTAGAGTCTGAGCCAAGGTCAAATAAAGGTTAAAAAAGGTCAATAATCTAGTGGAATAATCTTAGTAAACTAAGAAATGCATGTTCGGTTCCTGTTATTCTTCTGTGGAAATAATGGAGATATTTGCATTTGTTTCTAATAGCATCAACAATTTTGTGTGTGTGTGTGTATATATATATATATACATGCACATGCATGCATGCATGTATACAGAATTCAGTGTATATAATGAATAATTTGCGTAAATGACACATAAATCAGATTAACTGTTTAGGCAACGTTTACATGATGTATATCTCATCAGAATAATGCCCAATTCTAATTCATATCATTGTGACTGAGTTCCATACAGTTGCATTGCAGTCGACCCATTTGGCTCATAACAACTGTTTGTCGTTTTTGTTTTGACAGGGAGAAAAAGGGAATGGTTCAAAATTGACGATGCCATAGAAGTATTGCAGTGTCACAAACCAGTACAGGCCACTTACTTCACGGCTCTACAGGAAGGCTGTCTGAACAGTAACGGGACGCCCCTGGTGGCCACGATAGGAGGAGACACGTCGCCCACCTACAGCATTAATCAGAGCTCCGTCTCTGATATCAGATAACTAATGCAAAACACAGACACTCCGGATGCTTCCACCACTCTTGCTCTTACTTTCATTATTCTGTCATTATTTGGATTCTTTTTCTTTAAAAAAAAAAAAAGACACAAAAAACAATGGTTTGCCAAGGCTTTTTGAGCGCCAAGAAGGTGGCAAAGGCATCAAGTGTTGGTTGAATATTCGAAACGATGTTTTGTAAATGTAACACTTTTGCTTTTCCCTGTTTAGTTCTCCTTTCATGCGGACTGTTGCATGAAACCCACGACCCTTTAGCGCCCTCTGTACGGCCGAGTGTGCGATTAAACGAATGCAAGAACTACTTTTTACTGTTGTGATGTA
The DNA here is from genome assembly GCA_031834385.1 of Semotilus atromaculatus. NCBI lineage: Eukaryota > Metazoa > Chordata > Actinopteri > Cypriniformes > Leuciscidae > Semotilus > Semotilus atromaculatus. The sequence goes on along the minus strand of JAULUF010000007.1, from coordinate 2,157,173 downwards.
AAAATATACACATGGTGCGTGAGCATGTGGCTTTCAGTATTTTTACACATTGGATTTCCTCTGCGTGCGTATGTGTGTGAACAAGCTTCTCGTTAGTTCTATTCCCGCGGTTGCGAGGCGAAGCGTTTAGTCGTCTGAATGGTGGAACTGTGAGAACTTGATAGTTTTGCATGAACACTGGTATTTATTTGTCTTATGAGTTTGTGTGATGCGATGAATGTTTAACCTGTACTTCGTGTTAAATTGTTGCTCTTAACTCGACCTGTTTTTTTTTTTTTGTCTTGCCATCTTGTAAATAACTTAGTGGCCTCCAAAAAAACACATTTAATTTATTCTAGTACCTGAATAGACTGGAGAGTAATTCTACATGCGCACTTTTTTTAATTTACTTTTTTTTTTTTTTTACCAGCTGATGTTTGAAGGACTGTAAAATTTTCAATGAATCCTGTGTGTAAAGTGTGTTAGCAGCACCAATTAATTGCAACTGAATTGTTCAGACTTTATTTTTGCAATTCTGTTTGGTGCCGCTATTGATGCAGAAACGAAACACTTCCCCTTTAAGCGAACTGTGATATAATGGTGGTATGATTTGGCAGGCTGTTGTTGTGGTGTCATGGTTATCTGTAGCACTTTTTAAAGTCATCATGGAAACAGAATTGACTCAATTTACTTTTTAATACTCTTGCCTGGTTTCATCAGTGCACCATATAGTGCCGGCACAATTCGACTGCAAACCCATTCTGGTGTGAAACACACTTTTCATGGTCCAATTACTCCAATCACAGATTTATTTTTTTCCTCACCATATGGAAGTAAAATGGGTTGAGCATGCCATCTTGACTTTAAGAAGTGCCACAGTAGATAGAATGGGCAATAAAACCGAGTAGCTTGGAAATCCTCACTCTACACAAGATGCTCTTCGATTTCCAATGCAATCTTTTTTGGGGAAGAAATTTGTTTATTATTATAACATTACCTGGCAATTTTCAAAATCTTTTTGAACCATATGAAATCAAAATGAATTCTTTTTTTACTTTTTTAATGTGCTTTATGAATTATTGAGCATGAGTAATTTCAGTTCATGTTATTCCAAGGGGAAAAATGCCATCGAGAATGAGCAATTAAGCCTATTTTTTCTTATGGAATATACTGTTTCGCTCTGAAATGCATCACATTAAGGAAGTAAAATAGTTTTCTGTTCATTTTAGCTATTAGCAGATGTTTAAATTTTTTATTAATACTGCAACGGCTCTCAAATTACACCTTTTAGCGCTTTGAATGAAGAGCTATGTAAAGTAATATGTTTATATAGTTTATTATTTTTTAGTTTAATGCAATGTGCATGTACAAAACTATCTCTAGTCTGCACTATCAGCATACGTACAGGACATATTTCATGTTTTGGAGGGCACTTTTGACAGTATCTTGATCTTCAGTAGACCCCTGAAATTGTTTCGTTTTCCATTAGATTAGATTTGGCCATTAATATTATGGTGACAAGGTCTGTTTTCTGGCCTTCATCTTGGGTTTTGAGGTTTCTGGTTGTTTTGACCTCTTTTAGAAGTGGTCACATCTAAAACTCATCAACCGCTTAACATTGAGAGAACAGATGTTTTAGTATATAAAAGCGTTTCAACATCCTCTCTTTTGAAATGTCAGATACGTGAAGCCGCTCTGTAAAGTGCTTGGAAAGCAGCGGTTGGCAAAATACTGTGAATCTTGAGCCACTGTAGTTAGAAAGATGTTTTGATGTCTTTTTATTGCTCTTGTACAGATCTTAAAAGGCAAAACGTCAAATTCGAGTGCTTGTCATTGCGATTGTATAGATATGGTACAAGTTAGGTTGGGAGTTGTATTTCCTCAAGAACTGCATCGGTTTGCTCCTTTAGGAGTTTTAAGTGCATTTATGATGCAAGTTCCTTATAACGTACATTTCTGATTCAAGATTTCATCTTTGTATTGTTAGTCTGACTGCAAAGTGAGTAATGAACCCAAGTTTACATGCCTTTGATTGATTAATATCCATCAACACTAACGTCATCAGTTTTGCAGCTGATGTCAAGTCTTTCTCTTTCACTAGTGTAGCATGTAATACTTAATCTAGACTGTTTTTTGATCGATACATGTGATGACGGCCATACTAATGTACCCCTCATTTTCAATGGCACAAGAGCATATGAAAGAACAAAAAGTGGACATGACTGCATTGACATGGTTCAAACCACCTTTATGTAGCCAACGACAGTGCTGTGACTGACCATCTTAACTGCTGCATTTCAAGTATAAAACCCACCACTGAAATACCCATATCCTAGACGAAAATCTCACGGAAAGCACCTTAAATTCGCCCTGCTCGTGACTCTGAATGTAAACGTTGGTAGATTGCATTTTATTTGGCCACACAAGTAAAGAGTTCGCCCAGGTATACGGGAAGTAATTGGTCCGAATGGGATGTTGTAATTGTGACTGAAATCTCCCAACGCTCCAAAAAGAGAAGCTGTGACCGGTTTTAGTTCCACAGCTGTACCCTTCACTGGAATATTTTGCTTTTTCGTTTTTGGGATTGTTAAATCAACCAGTCTGAGAATGTAATATAAATGTGCCAACTAATAAACACCAGTATTTCACCTCAATGTTTCAGTGAGTTTGTCCTCTCAAAACTCAAATTTGTAATGATTTAGCATGCTGCATATTCCTGATTTATGTAACGTTATATTGGCAATATGACATGTGGTGCAGAATATACAGTAGTCGACATTTAAAGTGTGTTAAAAAAGTGTGTCAAGTTGTTCTAAGACAACAGGTATTGTTCAAAATTCATGTATAACTTTGATGAAAGGATTTGATCCACTTCAAATGTTGACTTACTGTATAATGATCAGAATATATATATATATACACACAAACACATGTACAACTCAGCACATAGATATACATGTATAATATAAAATGATCATAATGTACACACACACCTGTGTATATCTCTGGACACACATATAAAACTATATACACACATACATTTCAAATTGACCTGTTATTTCCAGGAAAAAGTACCAGCAACCAATATATGAACAAGTCTGACACAAAAGTACTTTTGAAACTTTATTGTACAGATAATGTGGAAAATCACTGTGGCTGCTGTCCTCCTCGGCCACGGCCAAAACCACCTCTCTGAAAAAACAAAAGGGAGCACATGCAAAAGGTGAGTCACAACTTCCAAATTATCAAAGCTTGCATTTCTGTAACGGAGTCATGCACTGAAATTACATTATAAATCGTATTTAAACAGCAGTACTTACAAACTGGAATTCTGTGGCTGCACCTGCACCCGCCTCAGCTTTCTTATCAGCACCGGCTGCAGGACAAAAGGTTTTAGTTTAACACAATGCTGCACGTCGATGTCACAGCTAAAGAATATGCTGATGTCAACAGTCAGTGTGTATCGTGTACGTACGTGGAGCTGCAGACCGCCTGTAAGCATCTCTGTCTCCCTCGCCACGGGCCAGACGAGCCGGTCTCTCTCCCTCAAGACCTGAAAAACACAGCATGTTTGATTTAGCACTTCAGTCGAGGTCTTAGAAATGGACTGCCACTTTATATATTCACACACTACCACTTATAGGCCACGCTACAAATACAGTAGTCAACATGTGAAGTTGATCAAAACCTTTCAAAGTTATACATGAATTTTGAACAATACCGTTCTTGTCTTAGGCCAAATGTGATGAACTTTTTTTGATCCACTTCAAATCAAGTTGCACTATATTCAAGTAATAACAGTTTTCTAATAGTAATGATTTTTGTTTTTAAATTGAGTTACATGAACTACTGGTCCCACTTTATATTAAGTGGCTTTAAGTACATGTACTTACATTGAAGTTACTACTTTGATACAATGGACTTACTGTGTACATACATGTTTTTACATTGTGCTTATATTTTGAAAATACCTGCATGTAATTACAACTGTAATTACATGTTGTAATTACACAGTTGACCCTTCCCTTACACCTTAACCTACCCTAAAATCGACCCATCCCACCACACCTGTCCCTAACCTTACCAGTGTCACATCTCAATAGCAGCAAAAGTGTTTTACAATACAACCTGAACACAATAAGTACATTGTACTTATTTTTCTATGTAAGTACTTAAAGCCACTTAATATAAAGTGGGACCGAACTACTTTTATTGGTCCTGAAAATGTCTACTATGTCATTGAATGGAAAAGATGATGAAATTCTAAAAAGATTGCAAGGAAAACAAACAAATTTATGGAACATCATGAGGGTGAAAAATGGGTGGATGATTTTTAGGCGAGGAAGATGGCCCTCTTACCCTTGGGACGGGGTCTGGCGGTCTCTGGGCGGGTCTGGCGGCGGAGGGTGGCGGGCACGATCTCCGGGGGCAGGTGGAGGAAGTCCCGCAGGTACTGGATGCCCTCATTGGTCAGGTACCAGTAGAAGTGGCGCCAAGCAAACTGCTCTTTCACGTACCCACATGACTTCAGAGACTGGGAAGGCAGAGGTATTTCAATATACATTCACGTTGTCACTGATTGGTTTACTAATGAGCAAGTTCAATGCACACAAACACGCTGATAACTCAAATCAGCTTATTATAAAAACCTGTTGTCCAGGTTTACATGAAAACCAATAAACCAACAACGGAAGTAAACTGCGTTTACAAGACTTTATTAATAAATCAGGTTATTTCCCAGTAGTGACGTCAAGACTTAATTTGCGTATCTGATTTAAAAGTATTTCATTTGTGATGTTAAATAAAGCATTATAAGTTAGGAGTATTGCTACGTCAGAGGGAAACGTACAGCTCGTTTATTATCCTCTCCTGCAGATGCACGAGATGAGAGCACTTACAGGTGAAACGTGAAAAATTTAAATATCGTGCAAAAATTTCGTGTATTTCAGTAATTCAAATTAAAAGGTGAAACTTATTTTTATATATATATATATTCAGAGGGCTGACATTTCTGTATTTAAAAGCCTTTTTCATTGATTTCATGTAATATTATATTCAAATTTTCAGAGATTTTGAATTTGGGGTTTTCATAAGCTGTAAGCCACAATCATCAAAATTATAACTTTTGCACAATATTAAAATTTTTCAAGTTTCACCTGTACTTTCAGACTCACTTATCTAAGATAAGAGTCTAATTTTGCAAAATATTTTCTCCTCCCTTGCAAAATGCTTGCTCTGTCTGGATGCGCTCAATCCACAGTAAGGACGTGTTCCTGTCACATATCATACATTCGCAATTCACTAAGTTTACAAGCTGGGCGAAATCAGTGTAACGGGCAAAAATCGAACAGTAAAGATCAGTTTATGCTTCAGCCGTTTGTGACCTAACTCCGATAACGAAAAAGGGTAAACGCATTTACATGATCACGTGCATCATCGGGTTAAGAAAGATGGTCAGAAGCACTCACCTGCATAGCCTTCATCACGTGAAGGTTGGGAACGTTCTTGTCGGCGAGCTCTGGATGTTTTGGGAGATGCACATCTTTTTTGGCCACCATGACGCCCTCTTTAAAGAGGAGCTCATAGATAGCAATGCGGTTCTTCTTGGGCATCAACATCTGCAGAGAGATAAACACAATCATGAGCTTTCATACATGATGATATATACATTTTAATGCATTTGGCAGACTCTTATGTGACTAGTATTGCATTCAAGGTATATTTTATCAGTATGATAACACACCTTTAGAGCAACTGTAAAGAGACAACATTTGAGACCCTAGTTTAGCCATTAACACCATGTATTCCATGTATTCTTTGGTATATCTATATCTGGTATATAGAATTCTATGGTATATCTGACAGTATCATTCACATAATATAAAGTCAACAATCGTGGTATTTGGTCAAAACACCCTGCTATTACCATCACTAAATCAACGAAGAGCCACACAAGTACGTAATGCTGTAACGTTAGTAGTGATGATAATATCATGGTAACAAACCATTACCATATTCATAAATTAGAGTATGTACATGTTAGTACCATGGCTAAGAGAGAAAAACATGGTAATGGCTTGGTAATTTTTTTATCAGATAATATTCTGCGCGAATCGCCTCGACGTATTCACATTATTAAGTTTCCAAGAAGGTTTTGGCATTTACGTTACTTATTTTCTTAAACACCACCAACAAATCTTTTATTCAATGTTTTTTCCTCATCTCATGTTACTGTGTTGACTTCACACCAGCCGTGAAACACTCGCGCTGTAGCATACAAGACAGGGACATATCCTGACTTAAAAATAGCATTTCCCCACCGCATATTTTCTCAAGACTAAGATATATTAATTATATGGGGTTTATTCAATGCGAATTCGCTTGAAATTACACATAAAATAATAAGATGATGAAGATTTTGAACGGATTCTCGGCCCTTGTTTCGGCCTACCTTTACTCTTGCTGAGAGACCGGAGCCGGAAAGAACGTCATCAGCTGTTCTTCCTGTATTGTTTCGCCGCGCTTTATACAGTCACACGAGACGCGCGAAGCTCCCGCTAGTGGACTGGAGATCTGACAAATCTCTGTGTGTGTGCGTCTGGCAAACCCTACATTATGGTGACAAAATGTCCCCACAAAGATAGCAATATCTGAAATCCTTGTCATTGTGGGTAGCCTACATTTTTAGGTCCCCATGAGGAAAACAGCATATAAATCAGACTAAGTGATATTTTTTGAAAATGTAAAAATTCACAAAGTTGTGTGTGATGATGGGTAGGTTTAGGGGGTTAGTGTAAGGGGATAGAATATACAGTTTGTACTGTATAAAAATCATTATGCCTATGGAGAGTCCCCACAAAGATAGCGAACCAGACAGTGTGTGTGTGTGTGTGTGTGTGTGTGTGTGTGTGTGTGTGTGAGGCCGGGACTATGCTGTATGTAGGCCTACAGCAGGCTAGGCCTACATATAATTTGGGACATTTTGAAAGATGCAATAAAATCAAGAATTTGTGATATTTTTTAATTCTACAAAGAAGATATTTCCAATGTTTTCACTGAACAACTTAATTGTATTTTGTAAATATAATCAAAATGTGTACAGAGGACAGAGGCATGTTTACCACTGTGTCACATCACCTTTCTTTTGAATTACACTTTTTAATAGTTTGGGAATTGAGGATACTATTTGTTGCAGTTTTACAAGTGGATTTTTTGCCCAATCTCAGCTGATAAAGACAGCATTTTCTTTGTACTTTTGTCAGTTAAATAAAGTTGAAAGAGAATTAACAATGACAGATTCTTGATTTTATTGAAGTATATATATATATATATATATTATACACTTCTCTCTTTACACACTTTGATCAGTTCAAGAATAATTTGTGCAATTAATTGTATTGTTTATTTAAAAGAATCAAAAGAGCTGTTTCATGTCTATCCTTGTATTGCTTAACTGGTCGAGGTTGTAGGGATTTAGAAATTAATTAGTAATAAGTAATTATTGTATGGCATGGTATAATTAGTAAGTATGGCATAATTATATAGAATAATTTGTAATTAGTAGGCCTATATAATAACTTTTTTAGACTAACTTACCCAACACTGTATATATATATATATATATATATGGTATTTGTATAACAAATACATTGGATGTCCTCAGTCAGTCCTTATTCATTGTATGCATGTAAAACAGTGACAGGCATCGCCTGTTTTGACCATAAATACTGTCCTGTTGTGACATCAAGTACAGTCATTTCTCTGCCCTCCAATATTTGTTCTGGCTGCAGTGAATGCTAAAGGATATTAAATGCTAAAGGATATTACTCTTTATCCCTCAAGATCGCTGTAGTAATATAGAGGGCATGCACATCCTTCATACATGAGAAGTAAGCATGCAATTTAACAATGAAGGTACTGGTAAGGATGTGTATGGCATATGGCCTTTGACCTCGTTCTGAATAATGGCACTTAATGGATTCATTTATACTATTTCTAAAAGTTTTCTCAACCTGATTTTAGAGGTGCTCTGGTACAAGGCGTTTAGGTTGACCTTTGAAAGTAGGTCTGAGAGAGGTCAAATAATGGGTTTGAGACAGTTCAATTTAAACTCTTTAGAAAAGTTTCTTGAAGTTTTAGCTTCGGATTTGGTTTTGGATTTATTTATTTCAATAGCAATGGCTCCATCCCATTGCTAAAACAAAACTCGTCTTCATCGGATTCGTTAACAATAAATGTATTAGTTAATATTTCAGCACTCAGCACATTTCTCTGGCAGCGAACAGTGTTTTCCTGTGTTCACATCTGTGTTGCGAGGCGGTGATGTGTTTAGTGCCTGAGGTTTGTGGACTTTTGGGAATGAACCTACAGGAGCTTTGATTGTTGTTCCACCTGTGCCAACAAATAGAGAAGTTAACATTGCAACACCTCCATCTGCTTTCATACACGGACCACCTGTGTGTGCAGGCAAATTCCTTTCATGTAATATTACAGGAGCAGATTTGCCAGAACGAGTTACGTGCACATTTACTGTACAAGAAGTGCTCGTACAGAGGTTTGAATGCAACTTTTTTTAAAGAGTACATGTCAAAAAGAATATTGTGTTAAATATTATGACGTCACCAAATATTTAGTTTTACTGCAGTATGACACCGCTGCCCCCAATAACACATTGAAGCCAGAGTAAATGCATTAGCAATGTGTCACCAATAGGTGGCAAAAATAAACCCTAATATACCCTGAATGCCATGTCAATGAATACCATTACATGCGGCTCAGTGGTTTTAACACACCTGTACTGCCACAGTACTTTTTGTTGTTGTTAAAACATCCCAAATACCATAATAGCACCAGTTGTTTTTTCGGTAGGCTATTTTTTGGTTAATGGCTATTGAGTTTAATTGAACCACAGTCAGTTATGTATTTCACAAAGAAGGTGGAATAATTCATATAACTATATAAACAATACGTATTATTGCACTGGTCAACTTGATTTTAGTATGGTGCTCATTAATATGTAACGTGGGTCTCTTGACTGACCATCCCCCATCAGATACACCCGCAGCACAACACTGGCTGTTCATCCGATACCTTTGTGTTTTAGTGATGTTCGATTCGCGAACTAATTGTTCTGTCGAACCGATTCTTTTTTATTCAGTCGAACTGTTTCGCAATGCGCTTGTAAATCACTTCACATGTTAGACTGAGGCACACCATATAAATGACGTATATAAAATATGTTTCGTAACATTTATTGAATTACACCATGTAAAAGGACATCACGTAAAAGGAGAGGGGCTGTGAACTCGCTGAAACGAATTCGCCGAGCGAACCGATTCTCTAAACTGAATCCGACGGCTCACCGTTATTGTGTTTTACTAGAGTGGAGGCTAACAGAGAGGCTGGATTCTCGTTCATCTGTGTTTGGTATGTCTTAACTCATGGTTCTGTTTCTTATTTAGCTGTAGAAATTAGACCTGTATCGATATAAGCGGACAGACGTGTGGTCTTGTGTTTTGTCATTTATTTCTGAACGCTTGCGCAGTCTTTTAAGAACGCTGCGGTTCTTCGCATGAAATGCTGAACACTGAACGCTCTGTGCACCTGGAATTAATATGCATGTGTCGAAGGAAATTGAATTACATGCATGAATTAGACTTTTATGCATTGCTCATTATACACATGTTTTGCATTTGGCAAAATATGGTGTATTGGAAAAAATAAACTACTTAAAAGCTAACTACTAATTAGTCTAAAAGAAATTTTTCCGAGACTTACGACTTTTAATATTTATAGAATGTACTTTTTTAATTTATGTTTAGAATAGCATGCTATTTTTTGCATTTTATGGTAAACCATGAAATCCTTGCAAAAAAGTGCCACAATATGGTAATGTCATATGGTACTTTGATAATGAAATATTTACATCGTATTCCAATGTTTTTGTACCGTGTTTCAATATAATTGTTTATAGAATAGGCCTACACATACTGTCTAAAAAATGTTGGAATTAGTAGTCTATGGCTAAAATTAGTAGTCAACTTTTAGTTTAAAATAGACTGATTTGTTTCTTAAAAGAAAGGTTCGTAATAGCCAAACAAGAAAATACCTAATTTTAGTAATGGTACTATTGAAGTACCTTGTAGTAGCATGAATAAAGATGCCACTTTAGGGCACTTGTTAACCCAGACCTCTATTCTGAGATTCACAATAGACCATTTTAGTAAATGCAATCTCAGTTGCTCCCAAAGGAGACTTTAGTGTCTTTTTGCATGCTAAAAAGGGTCTGCTTTAATGTATCAATAGCAGCAGGTCTGGCAGCAGCAACAGACATGAATCATTACACCAGTGCAGTTTGATTAGGAAATGTCTAATGGTTGTCTCTGTTGCCATTTAGTTTGATCTTGCATCTGTGCAAGCTTAACCGGTCGTTCCCAGATGTCCGTTTGACTTCTTCTGCTCGAGTCAAAGGGTAGATCCTCGTCCTGGAGGGTCTTGAACTGTCCAGGGTCCTGAACTCTTTAGCTCTGGGTCAATTATTATTTGTTCTGCTGGGAAAAAGTTTCAATTTTTGTGCACAGTTCTGTCGGAGTTTGGCGTTTTTATCCTGCATAGATTCAGCGCTACAAAAGCTGTCACTGGCGGGACCAGGCCGCTCTGTAACTGGATTGTGTTGTAAAACTCGTTCCCTGAATCTGTCCTTCAGCCTTCATAGCTTCAGATTGTGAGTAAAACCGAGCAGAGTGTGTCTAGGCTTAGAGGCTTTTAACTGAACTCAAGGTACAATACAAGGTCTGAGCACTTAGTGGGATAAACATCTCAATGCAACAGTTCCAAACTCTACTGAAATTCCATTCCTGCCAAGACATCACCTTTAGAAAAGAGACACTTTTTATAAGGAACTGAACAGTAGTAGCATAATTCCATTGTGAATAATGTGGTTTGGTTGCATAACCCATATTGAATGATTTGTACTTTGAAGGATGAGCCAGGGTTCAGCAGGGCCGTGTCATTCCTCACTTCAGGAAGATTGGGGTCAAGTGTGAAGCTCAAGGGCACAGATGATATCAGCCGTGTTACTGCCCACATGGGATCCGACGCTGGTTACAGCGCTAATTTCTGTTCTGTTGATTAATCGGTAGCTTTTGTTGGTGGTTTTGGCAATATGTCTGATCGAGTTTTAGATGTAATTTTTAGGTAAATTTATTTAGATGTAATTTTTTATCTTATTTAGAAAGTTAATTTAGCATTCTATTTATAAAATGATGTAAAAATGTAATTTATTTATAAAAAATAATTTGATCATTTTATTTATAAATATATTCAGTAGTTTAGTACATTTTTTATTTAATTTGTAGTTTGATTTAATTTAGTGTCATTTTGTAATTTATTTATTTTATTAATACAATTGTTCAGTAGTTTAGTAAATATGTCATTTGATATTTTATTTATAAAATTAATTTAGTGTTTTTGTTTGTGTTTTGGCAACAAAAAAATTGTGACAATGCACTTTCATATTTTAATAAGATTGAGCTTTAGTTGTAATTTGTAGCTCTAATTTGTTTGCTGCCTGGTATTTATATAATCATTTTATTTATAAAATTTATTATAAAATAGCATTTGATTAATTTAGTATGTAGTATAATATACTGTACTGTATAAAATACACATTATTATAATTAAATAAGTATTTTATTTGCTAACTAGTAATCATTTGTTATGTGTACTTTTAGTTATTTACATGATCCAAATTAAGTGTAGCGTTAGTTCTGGCACGTCACGTCAGTCAAGCTTGCATATTGTCTACCTATATGTATTGATTGATGTATATTGATTGATTAATTGCCATCACAACCTAGTTGTGTGTAATTTTTCCTGTGAGCTCATCAACAATAAGACAAAACAACACATACATTATCCCATCAATTACAAGGAATTATAAGGTCCATTATTTAGTATCAGCAGATTAATCAATGCATAACCCAGCTCCTCCTCTCATCTTGGCCTTCTGATATTCCTCTTCGAATCAGACTCATATTTCTTGAATTATGTTGTTACATTAAATTATTGAACATTAATGATATTTGCAATGTTGGTTTTGTTCTGTTTACCCTGAGGGTTATCACTGCGCTCCGGCTCTTATCCATGTTAGATGGACAGGGAGTTCTTGCCCACACCAGAAACACACACCACTGTATGCTAATGGCCAGTCATCTTTGACGATAGTGGTCCTGACAGAACTCAATATCTGCTTTCAGTTGGTCAGTTTTGTACTTTTTTATTTAGATAGTATTCAAGCTATTTTGTATGTGCGAGACTTCTGATTCATTAGAACAACAAAGTGCAGTAAATGGTAAAACTGTTTGTGCTACAAACCAGTGTGTTTATAATTACATCAATACATTAAAATACTATGGTAAGAAATTGCAATATCAAGCAACATAACGAGCTGTTTTGTAGAGCTAAAAATAACTGGAAGCGGATGAATCCGGAAGCCTCTCACAATGCTCTTGTGGAAAAAATAAGGTGGATTCAGGAAGAACCGAATCATGTGATATCTTCTTTAGAAAAGAGAGGAAGTTATGATCAGAACATTGTTGCTGGTCGAGTTTGAACCAGAGCTGCTGCAAGGAAGCAGTAGAGAGCGTTTTAAAAGTATATTTGATGTCTTTTATAGGATAGATTACGCTGTTCTCTGAAGCCTCAGGGAATCCATGCAACAAGATCTCAGCTGCTGCCGCTCTCCAGCGTCGTATTTCCAGGAGGATGGCTTGCTTTTTGACAGGTTCTCATGTGTGTGTGAGGCGGTGTGGATATCAGCTGTGCTGTGACCTTGCCTTAACACACACAAACACGTGCAAATCCTCACAGACGCGCTTTCGGCTGCTTTGAGATCCTGCATTGATCCTTCTCTGCTGCCTTGCCCAAGTTTCTGTCTGTCTGTGAGATGGACAAAGATAGAGAGAAACAAATTGAAGAGGTGGATGGAAGGACGTCACATATCTATCGATCGAGCCTAAACGCTTGAGAGAAAGAGATGCTGAGGAGAGATGTGAGATTTATGCTTTGGACATTGCCAAGCAGCAAGTCTGCAACGATCCGATATCAATAACCCGTTCCTCAGTTTCTAAACGTCTCTGAAAATGATTACTTGTGCTTCACGAATGCTGAAAAGATGTGCGAGTGAGAACTTATTTGAAGTTTAATGCAGCTTGTTAGATACTAATACAACCCATCCCGTAAGCAAGAAAAAGGAGTTTCTTTCAGGGATGTGAATATATGAACTCAAACATGTTTCATCAGTATATTGAGCTGAGATTGAGACTAAATCTTTTATGCTTGAATCTGTCATTTACTGTCATGAATCTGAAGTTGTGTTAAATCTGTATGAGTTTCCATGTTCTGCTGAACACAAAAGAATATATTTTGAAGAATGTCGGTAACCAAAAAGTTTCTGATCCCCATTGACTTCCATTGTATTATTATTATTTTTTTCATGGAAGTCAGTGGGACCAGCGACTGTTACCGACGTTCTTCAAAATATCTTATTTTGTGTTATGACAGAATTTTTATTTTGAGGGGAAACTATCACTTTAAGTCAGCAGATGTGAATTTAGTTCCCTAAATCTGAATTTAGGACTGTATTGGTGCGTATTATTGGACATTGAATGTGTGAACTCTCTCAGTTTAAATGAGCCTCTGTTTCAGATTCAGGGTGTGACTGTAATCTCTGCTGTAAACTGTTATCCAGCTCCTCCAACACATTATTATTAATGCACGAGAGATAGAGGGAGTGTGCGTCAGTCTCTCTTGAGTATTTATTGAATGAATGAATCAGTGTCTCTCATGCAGTTTATGACTGTCTTCCTACACAAAACTTCACCTGCGATGTTCAAACCCAAACACAGCTGTGGAGCTTTTGTATTTCACAAACATTGCAATTGATTTCCATTAATTAGGGCGTTTACTAGGCGAGCATTTCTCTTATTGCTTATGTCAAGCATTATTGGTAATGTTAATTAAAACTAAAGCTATTAAAAATCGTTTTCATTCATTTAAATGAAGCTGAAATATAATAAAATATAAATATTAGATTAAAAACGTTAGCAAAAATTATATATATTGCCTTGGCAACCTGAAATAAGGTTGAAATTTAAGTACTAAAATTACTAAAAAACTAATTCAATTAAATAATTTAAATATAAAAGAAGATATTAAATCAAAAGTAGCACATAGCAAAATTACTAAACCTACAATGAAAACGGAAAAAAATACAAATATAAGCTAATTCAAAATAATAAAACTAATATAATATAAATATTATAATAGTTATAGCCTAATATAATAGTATATAAACAACACTGCAAAAAATGGGTGTAGAAACTATTTTTTACTCAGTCGTTTAAATCTCACAAATAATTACAAAGAAACAGCAAATTTAATAAAACATTTGACATAGAAACATGTAGAACAATAGAACAACATGAGGGTGAGTAATTACTGACAGAATTCAAATTTTTGGGTGAACTATCCCTTTAAGGAACCTAAATGTGTTTTAATGGAGTTGTTGGAAGCAGCAGGACCCAGTAGAAGCACTTCTGCTTTATTTTCATGGAGAGAAAATAAAAAAAGAGGGCCAAGAATAGATCCCTGTGGAACACCACAATGGATAGGCGCACATGATGAAGTGAATGACCCGATATTTACAGAGAAGTACAGTAAGTCCCCTTTAAGTATGAGGCGAATCAGTGTAAAGCTAGGCCCTGGACTCCAACAACCCACTCAAGTCTTTTCAGGAGAATATCATGATCAATAGTGTCAAATGCAGCACTCAAATCTAAAAGTATCAGAATGGCAGAAGACCCAGAATCAATGGCAGCAGAATGTCATTTGTAACCTTCAGCAATGCTGACTCAGTGCTATGCAGCGCTCTAAACCCAGATTGAAACGGGTCTAGATTATTAAAAGTATCCAGGTATGAAATACACTGCAACAGTGCAACTTTTTCCAAAACCTTTGAAATGAATGGGAGTTTAGAGATAGGCCGGTAGTTGTTATGCACGGTGGGGTAAAGATGAGGTCCTTTCAATTGGGGCTGTACGATATCATGTTTAAAAACTACCCCGTTCTTTAAAGAGTTGTTTATCATAGCTAAGAAGGTGTGTAGATTGTGTCTAAGACCTCTCTAAACAGGCGACCAGGCAATACATCTGACTGAAAGTTTGTAATACTGGATGGAAAAAGACCAATTGAGAGATACAGATTATACGGTATAAAAATCATTATGTAAATGGAAAGTCCCCATAAAACATGAAAACACAACATTAGAGTAACTTACCCAACACTGTGTGTGTGTGTGTGTGTGCTCATGTTTATATTACATTGTGGGGACCAAATGTCCCCACAAGTATAGTAAAACCTGAGATCACCTACATTGTGGGGACCAGCCAGCGGTCCCCATGAGGAGAACAGCGTATAAATCACACTAAGTAATGTTTTTTGAAAATGTAAAAATGCAGAATGTCTCCTGTGATGGGTAGGTTTAGGGACAGGGTTAGTGTAAGGGGACAGAATATATAGTTTGTACAGTATAAAAACCATTACGCCTATGGAGAGTCCCCACAAAGATAGCGAACCAGACATGTGTGTGTGTGTGTGTGTGATGGATGCTCTTTGCTGCCTCGGCCACTGTATTTCACACTTGAATGCACTGAAGTAGAGCCAAGAAATTTATCTTCAAGATCTGTTTATTATGCTTAGAGGCAAAAGCAAGAGGAAGTAAGAGGCATCTAAGGGTCTATTATATCCAAAGAAACTTTGAATTCATGTAAAGGCATAAAAAAACTCATTTGTAGAGAGCTGCTGACTGCTCATTTTGGCCATTATGGTTATTTTATGTGGCTTTCATTAGTATCTGTTATGCGGTGAGCCGCTCTTAGATTGGGTTTCATGCTGAGGAAGAACGAACTGAGAGAGAAAGTACACGGGCCAAACATTAATATGGTTATTTAGGCACAGAATAGAAGAGAGGCCTTTGAATTTCCCTTTGGGTCGTGGAGTAAATTGGACTTCTGAGGGTGGAGAAAAGGCCATTGTCAGCGTGAACTGGGTTTGAACTCGTCTGAAATTGGAAAGACATTAGCAGAGTGAATCTGTAAAGCTCATCTTCTGGAAATTAGCCAGTGCAATTAAACGGCCTTGAGGCGCTGAGCTGGCTAAAGAGGAGCGAGAGACCTGTCAAACTCTCATTCCCACGCAAACCATTTGAATACATGCAACGTGAGGTGCACTATGATCAATCTGCAGGATACAACAGCATTGCTGACACCAGAGCATTTAATAATATTTAAATTGATTAATATAACTTTATCTATTTTCCTTTTTTATTTTAATTTTAGTTTAAAGAGTTAGTTCACCCAAAAATTAAAATTATGTTCAATCTTCAGATCACAAATTAAGATATTTGTAATGAAATCTGAGAGATTTCTGTCCCTCCATTGACAGCAACTAATTTGACGCTTCAAAAAGTTCATAAAGAGATCATAAAGCTAATCCATATGAATTGAACGGTTTAGTCCAAATTTTCTGAAGAGACTCGATCACTTTATATGATGAACAGATTTAATTTAGGCTTTTATTCACATTTAAACATTGATCAACACACATATCAGTTGTGGTAAATGGAGTGGTAAACTCATTCTCGAGTCTATCTATCTATCTCACTATCTATCTCACTATCTATCTCACTATCTATCTATCTATCTATCTATCTATCTATCTATCTATCTATCTATCTATCTATCTCAGTCATATCTGGTGATTCTATGGCGATCTCTTGCCATACGCGAGAGACTGTCCATGACTTAATAATAATAATATTATACTTATACTTAATTATAAAGTATTATTAAGTAGTATTATACTTAATAATATGAATAGTGCTCAGCAAACTCTAGATTGATAATAATTCTAACATTAGCTCTTTAAGTATTAGCCTCGGTATTGAGCATTTCATCTGTTGGTCTGCTGGCCTCAGTCTTCCTTCACTTTGACCTGATCAATGGTATTGATTAGTTCCTGTGGTGGGCGAGATCCAGTTTACTGCGAGCTGAACAACTTTTAGTTAGACATTAGCACTATTTAGCTCCCTTACTCGACCACAGTGTTAAACACGGGCGTATCCATCCGTATTACTGGTGAGTTTACTGATGTTAATGTCTCTTTCACCAACATTTTGGGACATATTTATACCAATGTCTTAGTCTGTGTCCCAATTGGCTTAGTACTAATACTAGTATGCACTAAACATCGGTACTTCGCTGGGAAAGCACCTACCTGGTTGCTCTTTTGATGATTTATTTCAGGGTTTTTATGTCTGCTGGTTAGTTGTGCCTTTCTTTTTAACTCTCAGTCTGTGGTAATGTTGACATGACATTCCTCTGGCTAATCATTGATCGGCCGCCATCTTGCTGGGTGGGGTTGTCAAAGTTCAGTTTAATGCATGAGTGTGTGTCAGAGCAAACAATTGTGTGTGTGTGTGTGTGTGTGTGTGTGTGTGTGTGTGTGTGTGTGTGTGTGTGTGTGTGTGTGTGTGTGTGTGTGTAATAGAGAGTGGAGAAGTGGTGTTTGACAGCTTTAGACACACCCACTAGTCCAACACTGGTCTGATGTCAGGAGTATCCAGTGTCCGCAGATCCTGGAACATCTTTCTCTTTTAGGCTGGATTTACCAGGTGAGATATTGTCTTATACTGAACAAATATTTTAAGTCTATATCAAATCCTGTAAGTCTCTCTTGTGTAATAGAAATGATAGCCTGTGTAAGGGTGAATGTCACGAAACCGGTCAAGAATATGTCCATGTTATATTTCACCACAAAATCAAAAGAACTTTATTATATTATATTATATTATATTATTTTACATAAAACTCTAAATTTGTATTAGAAAAAATATATATAATTTATTTATTGATTGATTTATATATCATGGTATTTTTTTTTGTATTGCTTTTTAATTTTGCTCATTTATATATTAATTAAATCAGTTATGGGAAAAATCATTGTATTCCATTATTTATTTAGGAGAATATGTGCTCAATGTTTATGCCAATTTTCTTTTACAAAATACAATTTCTTTCATTTGATTTGGGGGTGAAATGTGACTTTTTGGAAAGGCAGTGATGACAAAAGAATAATAATTGTGAATTATAACGAATGGTGAAATTCCAGTGACATCATTCAGACGTCCTTTATGATCAGTTGTATCAGTATCACAGAACGTGCTTGAGGATGTAGTGACGTTTTCCCTCAGCTCAGGAAATTACATCTTCTCATATTTCGCTATCGTCACACTTCAGGACTGCTTTAATCAACCCGATGTGGAGCCGATAGACTGAAATTGTGTTGACTTGTGTAGGGCAGCGCGTCAGCGATGGCTTCAGTGTGTGTGTGGACATCCGTCCAGTTTTTGTTGGCTGTGTATAGAGGTTTTTGGAGAGGTGTTTAGTTTCAGTGCAGGGTGCCAGTGGAATATACTTTATTTATAGATGCAGACAGCAAAGAGAACCTGGAGACTTGCCCAATGACGAGTCAGTCACCTCTACAATCACCTTCATCTGTGACTTTAATTATATGCAGGAAAATACACTGAAAAAATTGTTTATTTACATTTAAAGCAATTTAAACTCATAAATTGCATGTAAATTTCACAAATAATTAAACATGAAATTTTGAAGAAATAGTATTTTCTTTGTACTCTAATAATCTTTGTTTTTACACTTTTGAAAAAAAAATCTATTTTTTTTACAGTGTATATACAGTATAAGTTCATACTCAAATATTGTATTGAATCAGGAAAATAACATTTTCACTGGTGGTCTCATATTTTGGATCCTGGTCGTTTTTGATGGCACAATTTATGATGGCAATTTTTTATATTTATTTGTATTTTATGAATTATTATTATTTTATTTTATTTTTTGTGGTTGAACACCTTGCAATCAGAGGTGCAAATAGGTCTGGTGTTCAGTTATGTTTTCGCCACAGTTAGGTAAATGTCAAATATCATTTTAGGTTAAACCTTATGAGTATGTTTAACTCATAAATGTAAAAATGCATTTTCTTCTGTAACTGGCCACCAATTCTTTTGAGTTTCTTACCATTTTAATCACCATTTTGCACCTATTTATTAGATTTTTTTGCAGTCTACCTACAAGTCTTGTCAAATGAATTTCAAAATGTGCAAATATTTCATATATGTTCTCAGTTAATGATCTCTTTAAGACAGAATGCATGATAACTACTCAAGAATTAGCTAAAATATTGTTTACATGGTCTATAGACTATTTTTACATGGACTATAGCTTGTCACTCTGCTGGACATTGTGTTTACTGATGAAATATCATGTCAGTCGCCCAAATGCAAAGCAATTTATCCGAATAAACTTCCATACAGCATCTTTTGAGGGTTTTGCATGAACCTGAGGTGGTCTAGTCCAAGGGAATCCACATCATGAGATGTGACATCAGATCTGAAGTCACATCACACATGTATGACGTATCATTTTAGCCGACCCAGAGAAAAAACAGCCCACATGGCTCGAGTTGTACAAGCGCTTGGCTTGTGTGTGTATGCAGGGACTCTGGAGCCGGTTGCCACTGTGATCCGTTAACTGAAAGCTGTAAATTATTCATCAACCCTGGGCTTAGCTGATCATAATCCTGCTACTCTTGCATTTGCAGAAATGGCAAACGTGGGTCATAATGCAAAACTGTGTCATTTAGTGGGTTTATCATTCGAGAGTGAGAGAGAGTTATGTAGATTACAGTACTTCTGCAAAAGCCACGAATCTCTGCTTGAGTTCACAACAACATGATATTCAGTCATTATTAGGGCCTTGTATTTTATTGCCATCAGAATTCTGTGTAATTCTGTGCATGCAGGTCCCGTGCATGTGGAGTCATCAGGCTCTGTGTGTGTGTGTGTGTGTGTGTGTGTGTGTGTGTGTGTGTGTGTGTGTGTGTGTGTGTGTGTGTGTGTGTGTGTGTCGCACTGAAGCGGTGTACAGTGTGTCCTTGCCCGTATTGATCTGCAGGTCTCATGAGTGCTGCAGTGAAGGCACTGCGCAGGAGACGGCACTGCAGATGCTGGAATTTACTGGTTACGATCACAGTGTGGCTCAGGATTCACTGAAGTACTTTAATAACAGTTCCTTAGGATGCATGTGAGAGCAAGCTTTAATAAACCGTAAAAAAATTTTTGTCAGTTAACCAAAAATAGAACGTGTTAACATATAAATTAACTTTTTTTTAATTAAAAACAAATGATTAATTATTACTTATTTTAATGTAGCCTATAATTAATTATTTTGTTGGATATCATTATTATTATTAAATTTTTCTATTATTTAATTTTATTATTTATTATAACTGAATCAACCTGACTGCATTAGGTAACATAAGATCAAACGGAAACAGCTTCATTAAAGGTGCCCTAGAATGTGAAATTGAACTTATTTTGGCATAGTTAAATAACAAGAGTTCAGTACATGGACATGACATACAGTGAGTCTCAAACACCATTGTTTCCTCCTTCTTACTTAAATCTCGTTTTTGAAAAACACCCCTGAAAAACAGGCGAATCTCCACATAACACCGACTGTGACGCAACAGTCAGATCATTAATATGTATGACTCCAAAAATTTGCATATGCCAGCCCATGTTCAATGACAGGCGGAACTGAGCAGTCGAAGCATGGCAGTTGTTCAGTGTTTGGATGTACAAATGAACACTAAAGTATTTTTTAGTTCCTTCATCCGAGCCTCTGAAGAAACAATGGGTTAATTTTATTTTCTCTGGAAATTTCCAAACATTTCACCGACGAGACTGTTTCCTCAACTTGGGCCAATACAGAGCTGGCCTCGATGAGTCTGAAAATATATCGATCGAGCTAACGTTACCAAGCAACACTTTCTGACGTGTAATTGTTCGAGTTCAGACAGGTAATCTTTCTCTCAAAATCGTTCAATACTGTATTTACATCATCGTGTTTGCATTGGTGAAAGCATTAGAGAGAGTGCAGAAACTGCGTTGCAATGATAAGATCTTTATTCTCGCGATCAACACACTGTCATCTGTTTGCTCAATGCTCATCACGGCAACATTTTATGTGATGGGAATAGATCTAAATACTTTAAAAACATCTCACGATTCGTTAATCTCGATAGCTGTAATAGTAAAAACTTATAATATCTGTAGTAAAAGTATTCGAGAGAGTTTCACATGTAATACGTAGCTATTTCATATGCAAGCATGTCAGCCAATCACAGCAGAGGCCGGTTACAGCAGACACGCCCCTTCAAAACATAGCGTTCACATCAGAGGCTAAAATCAGGCTAGAAAAATGCCTTTTATTTCTAAATGATGACTATTTTTGATCTAAAAAACATACTAACATTATAAACAATAAAAATAAAAACCATTCTAGGGCACCTTTAAAGAAACATCTGCACATTTTCTCTTTTAACAGTGATAGAAATAGATATAAAACCACAAACGTTAGATGAATATTTAGTCTTATACAATTTCAGAAAGATTTACAAGTATTTGTTGTTACCACATTGCCCTTTAGAAAAAGTACCATAGTATCCCCATAAAAAACGGCTACATTTCTTTAAAGTTTGAGTGTGTGTTTGACTTGTTTTGCTGCTCATGCTGTTTTTCCTGCTGTAAGAGTCAGTTCTCCTCACACTCATTACGTCCTTCTTCATGTAACATTGATGTCATTTTACATATTGTTGTTTTCACATTTTATAACAGCAATAATATCTTTACGTGGCTCTCTAACTTTTTAGAGTCATTTGAATTTGCTTTTATATCATTTCTGTTTTTTTTTTCTTTTGTCTTTAGTTATGATTGAACGTGACGTGATTGAGGGCTGTAAATAACTGTACTATTCCTCAGACTTTGAACAGCAGTTGAGCAGCTTCAGATAAGTTATCTTAAAGGGATGGAAAATGAAGTCATTATTTACGCACCCTGGCGTTGTTCTAATGCTGTATGACATTCTTTCTTTTATGGACCACAAAAGGAGAATAAAAAAAACAACAACATATAATGGCAGTGAATAGCCACCCGCATCAAGGTTTTTTTTTGTTTTTTTTTTTTAAAGCTTTTTCATAATGATTTGTAATAGTATTTCACAATATTTCACTTTAATTGTATTTTTGATTAAATAAATGCAGGATTGGTGAGCATATATAAGATAATTCTTTCAAATACATTAAAACATTAAATGGTAGTGTATATACGTAGAATAAAATAAATCCTTTGTTTAAATTTTCCGCATTGAAAAAAGCAATATTGAATTAAAAGAACAAGTTGGACTTTTTACAACCAACTTGAAGCTCAACTGTATCACAGGCCTGATCGAACGAGAAACATATGCTAGTAAAACAGACTTATTGTATTTGGGTTGGTAAACAATCGTCAACATGACACTGGACATTATTATGTCTCTGTCATTTTTATGACACAGAAAGACTTTCATCAATCATTAACATTGCTGTATTGAATACTCTCTGAACACACACTAATTTTTAGGCATTCCAGCTGTTCCATCATTCTTTATTTATTGTTTCAGAGCTTTGGGCTTCAGGCATGGAAGTTAAAAACCATCAGAGACATAAAGCATACATTTATAGAAGATAGAAGATAAATGTAATGTCTCATGTGAGATGGTTTATTGCTGTATAGCTGTGGGATATATATATATATACCAAATGTCTTCTGTTGTGTAAAATAAACAGAAGCCTTAAACCTGTAACCATCATCCCAAGGCCATGCCCCCCCCCCCCAACCCCCCCTTACTGTCAGAATAATTCAAGTCAAATGTGATTAGTCTCTCTCTCTCTCTCTCTCTCTCTCTCTCTCTCTCTCTCTCTCTCTCTCTCAACACACACACACACACAAACACAAACACACACACACTGCTGCACATGTGAACACCCACTTAGTCCACCAAGAAGCATTTTTAACATCGGGGTACAGTTAGCTTTGACTGCGTCTGCTGTTTATTTAAAGCCTAACTAAGTTAACTCAGTAAGAAAGAAGCAGAATTGAAGAAAAGTGTTGCGTGTTGAAGCAGGTTTTGGGGGGTGGAGAGTCCCACGTGCCTGGATCTGAAAGCCACGGCTGAACGCGGGGGATCGGTGAGCCTTTTGTTGCTTTTCCTCTTTTGTCATGGCTGGACTCTTTGGAGCGGTCGTCGTCAGTATGCAGGAGATGTGTGTGCGTGTGTGTGTGTGGATGCTGGATGGACTGCTTTGTTTGGGCCGGGGTATGGGGTTTTGTTTTTGATGGTGTGGACTGTCTGACTCGTATTTACATTCATGCATTTAGCAGACGCTTTTAGGATACTTGCATTGCATTCAAGGTATATGTATAATCAGTTCATGATTAGTTCAGTTTATCAGATTTACTGGTTGAAGTCTTTCTTTTCGTGTTTTTGTATGTATTTTAGTGCATTCCTACATGCACTGACCTTTGTTCTTTTGGTGTGTAGATTGTATTTGATTGATGTTGTATTATTCAATACAATATTGTATAATTTGAAATGAGATAATGACAGTGTTTAATGTCAAAGACTATTAGAAAGTTATACATATTGCTAAATATAGAAAGAGGTGAAAATATATGATCTAAAATAACATGCATGCAGTGGCATGTTTTATGCATTAGAGATGCAATGTTTTGAGTGTGGCTATGACCGAAGTCAATCAATAGTTAGGAAGCCTAACCACTTTCACAGTTCTTTTGTCTAATGTGCCAGAGAGAGTCATGTGCAATGATTAAAATGCCTCCCGCTGCCGCCCCGTCAATTTAAATGGATTAACTGAACACGTCGCCCATATTGAGACCATTTTACCCAATTGCTTTTGAGCAACTTGTACTATAATTTCTTTAACCTTGCAATAACCCTGATGTAATAAGAATATAGAGGAGGAAAAACATTTTAGTTTTATTCAGAGGCCCAAACTGATCAAATATGAAATGTGGTGTAGTCGCTGATATTTATATGGTCAAAAATCTTGTATTGTAAATCAGTCAGATCTTGATTACGTTACAGTAAGCAGGCTAACATAAAATGCATTTAAATATCTGCAGTCACTCTATATCTCCCAATAATATATGTCTTATTAAGGTGATATGTAAATGATCAGTTCTGTACTTTATAATGTAGAGGGCAAAACAAATAATACAATGCAATACCGTGACGATTGAGAGATGAATAAATGTATAAATAAATAAATATTCCTCAAAAGCCTGTTGTATCATATTTCATATATTTTAACATGATTTTTCTAAAGAAATGTGTGGATAAACAAGTAAACCTATATGGTTTCAGACCAGTAAATGCTCATCTTGAAATTTCATCTTGAAAATTATACTAAAAGGTATATCAATCAGACAACAGAAGGCATGTAGCAGATTGTGTGCAACAGCAGTTTTGAGCATGTTGATCATATAGAGACCTTAAAAATTGCATATAAAATATGATACAGTAGGCTTTACAGGTTTAAGATTTCATTTTAATGTTGAAATCTTATAGGGTTAAGATTGTCACAGATGGGTTTTAATGATTGCACAAAGATGAGGAAAGGATTTAAATGAAACAGTAACAGAACCAAAACACAATGAACTAACAGAACTAAATATAACCCGTACAAAGATTTCATTTGTTTTAAATTTTGGTGCACTTGTGCCAGCCTTCATTGTTGTTGTCCCTCTGAACTGTGTTCACATTTATTGGTTTCAACTGACCCAAATATTATTCAGCCCCCCTCCCAGTGTCCTATAAATAAGTGGAGGCCATCCTGTCAAGTCTGAATAATGGCATGATATCATCCTCATCATGGCTCGCCCATAATTTTATTATCATTGCAAACTCTCAGGAGTCACATGAGTCATTTGTCAATGACGTTTTTGTTAGTACGCCTTCAGCGCAGCAATCCGTAGTATGACATTCATAAGTTTTATTCCAAGGTTATAAAGAGATTCAGTCATCAGATGCTATTGTGCATACAGGTCTTGTTTGTGTGATGTTGTGACATTGGATTTATCTCAACAATTTACAATTATCTTAAGAATGTATATATATATATATATATAAGAATTCCAGTTATTTCCTTCAGTGTTTTCACACTGATTGATGTTCATCACTGTGATGAGAATTAAATGATCATGATACAATCAGGGCTCAAACTGAAGCTTTGTGTTTGTTTTTGAGCATAATGTGGCCTGCAATAGATCAGATGGATCACAGATTTGAAGTGGCTGTGTAATTTAATCACACTGAATCATTTGTGTAAGTCTGGGTTGGTGATGCCTTTATGTTCAAAGTTTGGTCTTTTTAGTGACATTTTTTAAGTGAGAATATAAATTCAGACCTGGTTTCACAGACAGGACTTGGGATATTTAGTCAAGTCAAGTCAAGTCAATTTATTTATAGAGCACAACATAAACACAACATTTGTTTGATCCAAAGTGCTTTACAGATGGTCAAAAAGGTTAATAGAGAAAGCTAATAATAGAATAATAAAATAACATTTCTATACACATACATACGCGGTGTAACATACACAGAGAGTCCACTCAAATCCAAGAGTATAAAAATGAGTCTTTAAACTAGATTTAAAAATGTTGAGCGATGGAGAGGCCCTGATATTAAAGGGTAAACTGCTCTGTCGCCTTTGGATTTGCAACGTGAACGAGGGACTGATAAAAGAAGCTAATTACAAGATCTTAATGACCTAGAGGTTGTATATGGCTGGATAAGTTCATAGATATAATCCGGGGCTGATTTTTGTATAGCCTTATATACAAAAAGAAGGACCTTAAAATCAACTCTGAATTTGATAGGGAGCCAGTGCAATGAAGCAAGAACCGGAGTGATATGCTCCAGTTTTTTTTGTTCCTGTCAGCAATCTGGCTGCCGCATTTTGGACCATCTGAAGCCGAGATAGAGTGCTTTGAGGAAGACCTACATACAGCGAATTACAGTAGTCCAGTCTAGAAGAGATTAGTGCGTGGATGACAATTTCCAGATCTTTTTGAGAAAGAAAATGTTTTACCTTCGCAACAGATCTGAGGTGGAAGAAGCTACTCTTTACAACCATGTTCACCTGTAGCTCATTTAAGTAGCTTTTATAGATGTGCCTTAGAATAAAACATAAGTGGTGTGCATCTTGAGACAAAACAATAGCACTGACATATTTTAAGATGTATCAGTGCAAGTTGCTTTAAGTTAAAACAGCTCAAACATGCAGTTACATTCTTAGCCTACAAGATCACATTGATCTCATTTGTCACATTAACAAGTTATTGAATGTTTGCACGGGCAATTTTTATTAAGTTTATTCCAACAGATTCATTTAAGGTATTGTCTGGGTTTAGACGAGCGCAAAACAACATAACTTGAGTCATGACAATTACAAACATTCCCTATGTTGTATAGGAAACTGCTTTGTCAGATGGCGTCTCTGTTTTGATTCAGTTGAAATTATGTTATTTATCATGAACCGCCACTCACAGCAATATTGGATTTATGAAGTGAACTATATTGGTTTTAAATAACCTTGCAGATCCATCTCAGAGTCTGCATGTCCAGAACAACAGATCCAGTTTCCACACGATTGCTAAAAGAGTTCACCAGGGCTCTGTTTTGGGCCCTATTTGTTTTTCTATTTGTCAATGATTGAACATTTGAATACTGAAAATGCTACTCAGGTTGGCACCAGGTCATTATGGACCTCACTGCAAGATTGTAAATTAGTTTTGAATACTAAACGTCATGATCAACACAAAACAAGAGACTACAAGACTTCACTTTCTTTTGTTTCCATGCCTTTAAGGCTACTTAAACTACTAAATGCATGGTCCTACTTGACATTTTGAACGCTTTAAATTAATTTAACACTGCATTATTGTCCTGTAAGAGGTCTTATTAGGTAGGTATTGTAGGTAAAATTGCTTTGTTGTTCTTTCCCAGCTAGCAAGGAACGTTCCCAGAAATTTGGCTAACGTTCTGGCAAGGTTCTCTCAAAGTTATCAACAAACGTTTATCCTGCAACATTAACAAATTGTTTGTTCAAAGTTATCTGGTCTGGTCTTTAACAATGTTCCCAAAATATTAGCACAACAACATAAATTCAGAAATAATGTTAGCAAAATGTTCTTAGAAAATGTTTTTGTTAGCTGGGTTGACAGTTTTTTATATCATACAGTTGGCTTTTTCTTATTGTTAATGAAACTATTTATGTTCATTATTATGTTCTCATAACTTTTGTCTTTTTTTCTGCAGTACATGGTTAATTTCATTTGTTAGCTTCAATCCTGCTCTGCCAAATCTCACAGCATGTCGGGTGCCTACGATGAGTCCTCCATGTCCGACGAGACCACAGAGAGTTTCTGGGAGGTCAGGCTCAAAACCTTACTAATTCTGAAATATTATTAGTCACACATGTAGGTTAAATGTCTCATCCGTACAGGAAACCACAGCTATGAAGCTCTGGGGCCTCATTTATTACCGTTGCGTACGCACAAAACAGGCCCTGAAAGATGCGTACTCCACTTCCGACGCATAAGTTGTGATTTATAAAAACAAACTTGACGGGAAAATGTGCGCACCTGCACGCAAACTCTGACCCATGCGTACGCACGTTTTGGAGACGAAGCAGTTTGTCGACACCGATGGTGAGCTGGAGTTCAATGTCTTTTGGTCACTTTTAGACAGAAATTCTAAAGAAAATTATACATATATACAGAAAGATAATACAAATATGATTTCACTCACCAAGCCTATCACTTGAAGCAAATATCCATCCCTTAAATGTCCGCACCAGCGAGCGCTTTGGGCCGTTTGTGAAACTAACGCATATATAGCATATCTAACGGAAGATCTTCATTATGAGTCCTAATCATAAAAACACTGCATGTTCACAATAACAGTTTAAATAAATAAAATAATTATTTAAACTATGTTTTACTTCTGATATAAACATTTAGATTAAATATGCCACATTCTCATTAAAGGAGTTAAACACTTAAACTACATGAATTACTGAGAACTTACAACATTTTTTATATTCAATAAATATAAATATTTGTTGTGGATGCGATGCTTTTGAACACGTTTCCTGTGGCATGCAGTGTTTTAATGGTTTAACTACAGAGATAATTGCTTATCATGATAATAGCAGATTGTCTGAGAAAATAGTTTTGTGCAAATAATGTTTCCATTCAAAATATAAATCAATTACAAATTCTATTTGGCCAGTGGAAAGGATTGAGAAAAACTTTCTCTGAAATGTATTTTACACTATTTGATTTATGTACTCAAAAACAAGGCAAGGATAGGCTAAATAATTTTTATTAATGTAATGTGACGGCACATCCATATTTTATATTTTCCTAATGTCTTGTACCGTTAAACATATCACGTGGATGAATAATCATATGCAAATGATATGCAGATGAGGATATGCATAGTAAAACTAGGCGTAGTAAACTCCATATATGGTTATTTCGGGGAGGAGACGCATGTGCGCACGATCTTCCGCTGACTGGGGTTTATAAAGTGAATTCTGCGCAAGTTCTGGCGTACGCACGGTTTTATGTGTCTGAATATTTTTTTGCGTGCGCCATTTTTGGCTTTCGGGCGCACGTACACTTTTAGTAAGGATCCTACGCACAGTTTTATAAATGAGGCCCCTGGTGTTTGATTAGCTGCCAAACAAGCTGTTAGCGACTGTCACTGGATGTTATTGTATCATATTGACTTTTGCTGTGGAAGTGTGTCATTCAGCCAAAGGGCGACCAAACATTATATTGATTAGCATGGTGTTAACATAGTATTAGAAGTAAAACTGTGTCATTATTGATTTATTGATTATACATTATAGCACAGACTGTAGTAGGATCGCATTCATTTTCTCCAGAAAAATTAATTTTTAG
This sequence comes from Semotilus atromaculatus, assembly GCA_031834385.1. NCBI lineage: Eukaryota > Metazoa > Chordata > Actinopteri > Cypriniformes > Leuciscidae > Semotilus > Semotilus atromaculatus. Next base: position 2,128,183 of record JAULUF010000007.1, on the reverse strand, counting down.
CAGATAATCTATAAAACTTTCAAGACCAACCTAACATGAGCTCTGAAATTACCACAGGATTTTGACATAATTAAAAAAGAATTATCTATCTATCTATCTAAATCATGGGTAGTATAAGTCCCTCATAAAATACATTGTGTCTTTGACTTTTTTTTCTTACTTTAATATACTTTTTTTATTTGTTCCAAATAAAAAATGTGTACAATTGATTGGTTTAATTAATTAGTTTTCTATTGAGTACAGATATTGCAGCTCTAATGCTTTAGTAGTGTCCTGTCCATGACTTTACCAATTTCAAAGGGTTCTGTGTTCCTCAGGTGGGGAACTACAAGCGTTCAGTAAAGCGAATCGAGGATGGCCATCGCCTCTGCAATGACATGATGAGTTGCATACAGGAGCGTGCCAAGATCGAGAAGGCCTATGCCCAGCAGCTCACCGACTGGTCTAAGAGGTGGAGGCAGCTCGTGGAGAGAGGTGCTGAATGATTTATGACGTGGCCATGGAGAACCATGTTTGCTCACTTCAGAAATCCTTGAGTAGATTTAAAGTGGCAAGCTTGAAAGCAAACGTTGTGTCTAAATAAGCTTCTCTTTCACCCTCGCATTCTAACTCAATCAGTTTTAATGCGCCGTTATTGCTGCTCGCAGGGCCGCAGTACGGTACTCTGGAGAGAGCCTGGTTAGCTGTGATGACAGAAGCAGAAAAGGTGAGCGAGTTGCACCAGGAGGTGAAAAATAACCTGCTGAACGAGGACTTAGAGAAGGTGAAGAACTGGCAGAAAGATGCCTACCACAAACAAATGATGGGCGGGTTTAAAGAAACCAAAGAGGCGGACGAGGGGTTCCGAAAAGCCCAGAAACCTTGGGCCAAAAAACTCAAAGAGGTGAGGTGACAGAAAGTCTTTTTTTGTGACCCATTTCCAATTAATGATTGCACACAGCCTTCTACATTCTTTTAAATGTGCACTGTCGTTTTTCCACTTAAAAACATAAATATTACTTTCAAAAAATGATTGATAATACCAGCTTATTATTTTGCACACCAATCACCCTGAAGTGAAATGCCATTAATGCTGGTGATTTAGAGGCAGTAAAACCTGGTCTATGTTTGAATTAATATACTATTTATGCAGTAAATGGTGTGTATGCTTTGCACAGTATGAATATTTTCTGTATGCATGGAAAACCTGAGTATTTTTTGTTTAGATGTGCATTATACAACAGAGTACTGTGTGGAATACTATATCCCAGAATTCAATATGCTTGACTTGAAACAATTGAAAAGAAATGATAAAAAAAAAAATTTGATGCCAAATAACCATAATTATTTCCTGAGATTATATTTGGTCACCATTTGGTGAATTAAACATGCAGTGCAATGAGGTCATGTGACAGCAATTTATAATGTGCAAGCATAATGTGTTCTGTTTGACATAATATAAAAAAAAACAATAGTATGCAGCAAGCAGTTATCTACTATTCTATTTCTAATATAGCCATAAACAAGAAATGACTTAGTTCATGTTAAAAATTGGCTGAGGAAATATCTTCATTTGAAACTACAAACAAATCATTGAATAATTCACTCACAATTCATCTTATCTTTTATTTGCAGTTGGAAACAGCAAAGAAAACATACCATATGGCCTGCAAGGAAGAAAAAATTGCATCTACAAGGGAGGCCAATAGTAAAGCAGAGGCGTCAGTCACATCAGATCAGCAAAAGAAACTCCAAGAGAAGGTGGACAAGTGCAAAAACGACGTTCAGAAGGTCAGCCAAGAAAACAATGCATATTATGTACAACATGCATATTTCATAAACAAACCAAAAGTGATGCACTTACAATGAAAGTCTATGGAACAACTATAACATTCCTTTAAATTGTGTGCATGGCATAAGTTATTCTCAATGTTTTTGTATTTTAGCAGTATCCAAAAAATCTAGAAAGCAACATTATCTGTGGTCTGATCTCTTTTGCTATTCTTGTTGATATTCAAAACTCACCACATTAGATTCAACAGACGACCGAAAACAGAAATATCCTCAAGCAATTTCGTCCTCTATTCATTACACCAGCAGGTCCGACTCCCCAGAGCTTACTTTCATATTACTACTCTGCCTTTGGACCACTTAATAGGGGCGTTCAATAAATGGCCCCCTAGTACAGCCAATTCATTAGCCTTTAATCTAACCCAGCATCCATTATAAGCACTTAACCCAGAGTCCCAGTGGAACCAGCTCTGCCACAACAGAACAATGGACAAGCTGGACATTTGAGTGACAGCAGTAGTTAGCTATAAAACCATCCCAAATAATGATATTATTAAATTAAGAATATGTACACATGCTCTAACTTTACAACTCACATTTGACATTTCACCCCTAAAATAAAAAGATATAGAGCTATTTTGCATAAAGCAGGCAGATAGGGATACTAACATAATCAAAACTGTCATTAAGATTTGAATGCATTTTGTCATTACTTTCATGACATTTCCATCAGAAATGATCAATTACATAAATGTGTCTGGACATTTAACTTTTGAGCTAATTTGAGATTATTTTTCTTATTCTCATTACTATGATGATTCTTAAATTACTATAATACAGGTATTTGAATACAGCATAGTAATATACAATTTCTTATCATTCTTTTTTTATTTTTTTATTATGAGAATGACAATTTGGGGGGAAATGTGAGCATCACAATATATATCTTAGTGGTCCTAAAAATAGTTTTGTTTGTTATTTAAAATATGTTTACCTAAATTTCATTGATTGTTTGTTTGGTTTTTTGCTATTTGTTGTTGGTACTGTTGTTTTTGCAGTCTACTTTATAATGCCATGGTTTTGTGTGCCAAAGTCATTATTTAGTTTAACATGACCATTTTCCATCCTCTCTGACACTTAAACAGGGTTAGAATTTAATAGGCTTTAATTTTAGAAATTAATTCAAGTACCCTTTGTTATGATTGGCTCACCTCTTCATATTTGCATAAATGGGACATCTCAAATTTACGCAACAAGTCAGAAGATTTAAGATGTCGTTTGTATTGTGTTTCAGGCCAAAGAGAAATACGAGAAGACCCTCGATGAGCTCAGCAAGTGCACGCCGCAGTACATTGAGAACATGGAGGTCGTGTTCGAGTCGTGCCAGCAGTTCGAGGAGAAGAGGCTGAACTTCCTCCGCGAGGTGCTTCTGGATATCAAACGTCATCTCAACCTCACTGAGAGCCAAAGGTCAGCTTGAAATCAGACACAGATCTGGTCTCCTAAACCTGGTGGTCTGAAGTCAACTTATTTTTATTAACGTAATGCATTCATAATGATTTTTTATGTCAGCAGATGTGCACTATTATTCAAAAGTTTTTTTTTTTTTTAAAGAAATTAATATCTTTTCAGCAAGGATGCATTAAATTGATCAAATGTGAATAGGAAATACATAAGCACAAGAAGAAAACTGCTTCAGTCATTAGTCTCTTAATAAACTCTATAATTCATATTCTACAGCTATGCCACAGTCTACCGGGAACTGGAGCGTAGCATCACCTCAGCCAGCGCCCAAGAAGACCTCAAGTGGTTCAACAACCTCCACGGGCCAGGCATGCACATGAACTGGCCACAGTTTGAGGTAAAGTCCATATGTGGGATCAGTGAGAATGTTTCTGTTCTGGTGTAACTTAGGACTGTTCATTTTATTTAAAGGTGCCCTAGAATGTGAAATTGAACTTATTTTGGCATAGTTAAATAACAAGAGTTCAGTACATGGACATGACATAAACACCTCAACTCACCTCAACAGTCTCAAACACCATTGTTTCCTCCTTCTTACTTAAATCTCGTTTTTGAAATACACCCCTGAAAAACAGGCGAATATCCACATAACACCGACTGTGATGCAACAGTCAGATCATTAATATGTACGACTTCAAAAATCTGCATATGCCAGCCCATGTTCAATGACAGGCGGAACTGCGCAGCCGAAGCATGGCAGTCGATCAGTGTTTGGATGTACAAATGAACACAAAAGTATTTAGTTCCTTCATCCGAGCCTCTGAAGAAACAATGGGTTAATTTTATATTCTCTGGAAATTTCCAAACATTTCACCGACGAGACTGTTTCCTCAACTTTGGCCAATACAGAGCTGGCCTCGATGAGTCTGAAAATATATCGATCGAGCTACCAAGCAACACTTTCTGATGTGTAATTGTTCGAGTTCAGACAGGTAATCTTTCTCTCGAAATCGTTCAATACTGTTTATGCATCAGTAAGTCAAGCCAGTGACTAAAATATCGACTTCACATCGTTTATTTTAGTAGGATGAAAAAAACCTTATTTAAATTGTGAATAAATTATATACAGAAAGCGATCAAAAGAACAATCTTTCCACAGCGCGAGTTTATCTGGACACTTGCTAAACTCGTTATGAATTCAATGACGCATGTTACACTGCACAACGAAGCTCTTACTGTATTTACATCATCGTGTTTGCATTGGTGAAAGCATTAGAGAGAATGCAGAAACTGCGTTGCAATGATAAGATCTTTATTCTCGCGATCAACACACTGTCATCTGTTTGCTCAATGCTCATCACGGCAACATTTTATGTGATGGGAATAGATCTAAATACTTTAAAAACATCTCACGATTCGTTAATCTCGATAGCTGTAATAGTAAAAACTTATAATATCTGTAGTAAAAGTATTCGAGAGAGTTTCACATGTAGCTATTTCATATGCAAGCATGTCAGCCAATCACAGCAGAGGCCGGTTACAGCAGACACGCCCCTTCAAAACATAGCGTTCACATCAGAGGCTAAAATCAGGCTAGAAAAATGCCTTTTATTTCTAAATTATGACTATTTTTGATCTAAAAAACATACTAACATTATAAGGGCAACCCAGAAAACATTATACAATAAAAATAAAAACCATTCTAGGGCACCTTTAACAGTTACTGAGTATTTCTCATATGATTCCTCTTTTCTCTAAATCAGGAGTTCAACCCAGAACTGAACCACTCTATTAATAAGAAAGAGAAGGTGAAGAGGAACCATGATGGAATCACGTTGACTCAGGTCACGCATGGTGTAGATCCGGGCACACCGCAGACTGGAGACCGGGGCAGGTACAGAGGTTTTTCTGTTATTTAACCCTATAAAGCCTTCTGTATCATATTTGATACACACATTTCTAAGGCCTCTAAATCATCAACTTTGAAAAACCTGTTGGACACAATCTACTACATGCCTTCTATCATCTGATAGATAGTTTATACATTTATAGCAAGTAAAAGTCAAGTAAGTTTTAGTAAAATCATAAAAACATCCTTCTTCAGGTTGTGATGTTTTTGCTGTAAAATCTAAAATCTCTTTTGCTGAAAGAATAACTTTCAGATTATTATTAATATTTCAAGATTAACATTTACTGGGCTAAACCAGCTTAGATGATTTGTATTATACATTTATCATCCTTTTTTTTTATTTTTATTTTTTTTATCAGGCTAAAATGTTAGTATCAAGTATGATACATCAGGCTTTTGAGGAATGTATTTTTTACTCTCTCAATCATCCTATATTATACTACGAGGCTGGTGAATGCTTGATTCTGATTGGCTGACAAATGTTCTAAGGTGTGCAGTTATTTTTAGGGAAACAAACGGCTAAAGTAGTTCCAGGCAGGTCTTGACCGCATTACAGTTCTATATCACTTCGCCAGTTATTTTAATTTTTATTTTATTTTTATTTTCTACAACAGCAAAATAACCAAAACCCACAACGACACTGACAAAGCAAATAAATATAGTAAACAATACCATAAAAACGACAAATTATTTCCATGTTTTTTGCCACAAAATTATGTTTTATTATTAACATAAAGTACATAGTCTCTTTCTCCTGCTCTCTCACACACGCTTAATCTCTCTCTCTCTCTCTCTCTGTATAATGACTGCAATAAGCAGTGCATTAGTCTACTATCTATCAATGGCTTAAGCCTCCATTTTAAGAGTGTTTTAATGATAATAACCTGACAAACGTCTTGAAATACATAATCTGAACAATGTCTTGAAGTGTGGTAACCGTAGTATAAGCGGAATAATTGACTTCGGTCTGTTGATTTATTAGAAATAAGCCAACTCCACTGCACGTTGTGGTCGCATTATTTTCTAATAATTATCCTTACGTTCAATTATTCCTTACGTATTGCATTGTATTATATATTTTGCCTGCCACAATTAAAACCACAGGGCTTTGATCGACATATAAATATCATCCTAATAAGACATATCTGTAACGGTTCTGTTCTTTGTGTGGGCTGTTTTTCCTTTTCAATCCCATGTTTCCTTCCTGTGTTTAGTTCCTGTTCCTAGTTGTTTTCTAAGGTTACTCAATGGTTAACTGATTATGTTCACCTGAGTCTTGTTTGGTTCCTCATTTAGCCATGTATTTAAGCCCTCAGTTTGGTTCTTCTCTTTGTCCTGTATTGTCTTTGCATTAGTGAAGCTGTTACGTTGAGTGTTTCCTTCTGGATTGCCTTTGTTTTTGTAAGTAAAAGTACATCTGCTGCAACTTCGATCCTCTGCTCCTCTTCCCTTGCCTGCTCTGTGCTGTTTGTTAATGTTCTCCATTGTTGCTAACGTTAACCTCTGGAGAAACTAACCTGCGCTTCTCCCGTCTGGTTGTCGTGTTCAGCGTGAGCAGTTACGAGAAGAACCAGCAGTTTTCTGCCGAGTGGTCTGATGATGAGCAGCCGCCCGCCGCCCAAACAGCCAGTGAAACAAACGGAAATCCATTCGATGAGGAGAGTAAAGGAGTGCGAGTGAGAGCGCTGTATGACTATGACGGCCAAGAACAAGATGAGCTCACATTTAAAGCTGGTGAGAATCATGTTTTTGAAAGAAGTCTCTTCTTTCTCAAGGCTGCTGATCAAAAATACAGTAAAAGATGTAAATATTGTGAAATATTGCAATTTAAAATAAATCTGTTCTATTTGAATATATTTTAAAATGTAATTGTATTCCTGTGATGCAAATACTTCAGTCTTCAGTGTCACATGATCCTTAAATGATGATTTGCTGCTCAAGAAACATTTTTGATTATTATCAGTTAAAGAGTTGAGCTGCATCATATTTTAGTGGAAACTATGATACGTTATTTTCAGGATTCTTAGATGAATAGAAAGTTCAAAAGAACAGCATTTATTTGAAATAGAAACCCTTTGTAACATTATAAACGTCTTTACTGTCCTTTTTGATCAATTTAATGCATGCTTACTGAATAAAAGTATTAATTTTATTTTTCAGAAAAAAAAAGGTTTTGAACAGTAGTGTATATCATATGCTGGTTATGGCTCTGGACATGATGTAGCCTACAATTATGTTTTATAAACGTTTTCCAAACATTCCAGGGCTCGACATTAATCCTTGTGTGCTTAAAGTAAATCAATGACCTTGTTACAGTTAATATTAACTTATGTATAACTATATACACTCACCTAAAGGATTATTAGGAACACCTGTTCAATTTCTCATTAATGCAATTATCTAATCAACCAATCACATGGCAGTTGCTTCAATGTATTTAGGGGTGTGGTCCTGGTCAAGACAATCTCCTGAACTCCAAACTGAATGTCAGAATGGGAAAGAAAGGTGATTTAAGCAATTTTGAGCGTGGCATTGTTGTTGGTGCCAGACGGGCCGGTCTGAGTATTTCACAATCTGCTCAGTTACTGGGATTTTCACGCACAACCATTTCTAGGGTTTACAAAGAATGATGTGAAAAGGGAAAAACATCCAGTATGCGGCAGTCCTGTGGGCAAAAATGCCTTGTTGATGCTAGAGGTCAGAGGAGAATGGACCGACTGATTCAAGCTGATAGAAGAGCAACTTTAACTGAAATAACCACTCGTTACAACCGAGGTATGCAGCAAAGCATTTGTGAAGCCACAACACGCACAACCTTGAGGCAGATGGGCTACAACAGCAGAAGACCCCACCCGGTACCACTCATCTCCACTACAAATAGGAAAAAGAGGCTACAATTTGCAAGAGCTCACCAAAATTGGACAGTTGAAGACTGGAAAAATGTTGCCTGGTCTGATGAGTCTCGATTTCTGTTGAGACATTCAGATGGTAGAGTCAGAATTTGGCGTAAACAGAATGAGAACATGGATCCATCATGCCTTGTTACCACTGTGCAGGCTGGTGGTGGTGGTGTAATGGTGTGGGGGATGTTTTCTTGGCACACTTTAGGCCCCTTAGTGCCAATTGAGCATCGTTTAAATGCCACGGCCTACCTGAGCATGGTTTCTGACCATGTCCATCCCTTTATGGCCACCATGTACCCATCCTCTGATGGCTACTTCCAGCAGGATAATGCACCATGTCACAAAGTTCGAATCATTTCAAATTGGTTTCTTGAACATGACCATGAGTTCACTGTACTAAAATGGCCCCCACAGTCACCAGATCTCAACCCAATAGAGCATCTTTGGGATGTGGTGGAACGGGAGCTTCGTGCCCTGGATGTGCATCCCACAAATCTCCATCAACTGCAAGATGCTATCCTATCAATATGGGCCAACATTTCTAAAGAATGCTTTCAGCACCTTGTTGAATCAATGCCACGTAGAATTAAGGCAGTTCTGAAGGCGAAAGGGGGTCAAACACAGTATTAGTATGGTGTTCCTAATAATCCTTTAGGTGAGTGTATATATATATGTGTATATGTATTTACATGATCACTGTTTACATTGCATGTAATCAGAATCATTCTAGTCAGACACTTTTGGTGTCTGAAGTTCCTGTACTTCCCAGGTTATTTTTTAATTTTTGTATTAATCAGGCTACTTGGCAAGAAAAATTATCTTTCGCTTGCCCTTCCAAAAAAACAAAAACAAATGCACTTTCCGGGAAAAGCGGACAAGCGTGAATGTCGAGCCCTGCATTCCATTTTGGTTTTGAGAATCTTAAACTAACTGTTTTCTTACTGTGAATAAAACATTTAAACGCTTCTTGGCAGAGCTCCTGAGAAGGGAGCTGTAAAAATATATTGAGATGGTTTTTGGTACTTATACTGCAAATATATATTCTTAAGGACATCAAAACCTAAAATAAAACTTCAGAAAGTTGTACAATATGGGACCTTTAATATAGCATATGTTTGCTTTTTTTCAGCTTGTAATAACTGTACATCAACATGTTTTCCCAGGAGACGAGCTGATCAAACTAGAGGATGAGGACGAGCAGGGTTGGTGCAAAGGCCGGCTGGTCGGCGGTCTGCAAGGCTTGTACCCGGCGAACTACGTTGAGCCCATTTAGTTGCCTTGTGTGGTGAAGAAGGCCTTAAAGACGTTACGTTACCCTACACTGCTCGAATGCGAGATTCCGGAGAAACTATTCCCTTGCCTGATTGACTTGCTGAGAAGCTTTACGCAGCATTTTCTTAATACCGTAGCGAAAAAAACCTACAGCATCCAAAACACATATCGAATCCCAGCGAGAGCAGGGAATGATTCTGTGCGTCTATGTAGCCATGTTCAGTATGAGTTATTGTGTGCTGACATGTGTTCGCGTATGGTCTCCTAGTAACAATATTAACGTACTCGCATCCATGAAGCCTAGCATAGCAAGAAGCAGCGATGCAGTGTGTATACTAGACTTTTATTTTGAAGTGGAATGTTCTGTTGAACCTAGTGAACATGAATTTCGCTTACATAATCGGACATATTTATGTGATTATTCAATGAGAATGAATTTAGGGCGGGATTTGATTTTATGCTAATTTGATGTGAAAGTGGGCGTTACATACCAGAATGGATCCATGTGGTTGGAGGGGAGGGGTTTAAAATTTAAAGGGATGGTGACATCATTCATCAAGGAGAGTTGATGTAGAGGTGAAGCAAAAAACTTATTTTTCTGGATAGATTGTGCACTAGAAATATGTGTTAACAAAGTAAATACAGTCAGTTTTGAATATATGTTGGCTTTAATGCGAGATGCATCAGAATTTTTGTCCATTTTTTTTCATCTAAGTGCAAATTATGCCTCAAAACACATTAAATGCACATTTCCATGTTTTTCTTCTCTTTTTTTTATATTTTTGTTTCCCCATTTTAAGAATATGTGAAGAGCCTGTGAACAAATTGTAAGCTTTCACTTTTAAGACTGGAGAATTATGGAGATGTGAAACTTTTTTTAAATATCCTGATTCTAAAGGATTGCTGATGGAATTTTTGTCTTTATGTGGAATAAATCCAGAATGAATCAGAACTGAAATTCTAAAAGAAACATAAGTTTAGTTTAACTAGTGCATTTTTGTAATCTTTTTTTTTTTTGGAGTAAATTGTGATTTTAAAAATTAAATTTGTATTTATTTATTTTTATTTTCTAAAGAATTTTTTACTTAGGATATTAGTTATGATTTCATGACCATTGAACTGTGTGGTTCACATTAATCTCTGGGCACATGCTATTGAAAAGTATGTTCAAATGCTTTTAAGTATTTCTTCTGCCTTTTTGTCTCTTTATGTAAATGCGACTGTCTTTTAACAATAACTTGTTCAGTAGGTAAACTCCTTACTGTAGTGCAACAATAATAATAATTTAATTTGTCATGTTTTCAACACTTTAGCTTTGTTCTTAGTGTGGGAGCTCACTCCGGCTCAGACAGTATGGATTGTCTTTGGAGATGCAGATGGAGAAGGTGATGTGTGTGTGTGTGTGTGTGTGTGTGTGTGTGTGTGTGTGTGTGTGTGTGTGTGTATTCTGTATGTTTTAGACTGGACTGATGTGTTCTACTCTTCATGTCAGTGTAGTAACTGTTCCATTCAAGTTCACAATAAAAATCTGAGACAAATGCAAAGGATTCCAAAGTTTTGGGTCACCACTAGAGGTCAGCATTGCAGAAGACCATTACTATACTGTTTATTGTGCCTTATAATATAGAGTAAATCGGTCATAGTTCGCCCTAAAATCAATAGATAAAGATAGACTGTAATATTTTTATTAACGCAACTTATTTTCTTTTTACTATTTACTTTTTTTTACATAAATTATAATACTTTTAATAAACATAATAATTATTAGACTAATTAAATAAAAAATATTCTAATAAAAGCTAAATTATTTTTTATTTTATTTACATCTCAATAGAAAAAGTAACGAACTCAAAAGTAAAATATCTGGATGCAATTTGGTAAGGAGAATGGGTGGAATATTAATTGTCATGAAAGCTGTCAAATAACAGTCTTTCTTTTTTTCGTTTGGTGTGAAATGTGGACATGTTTTTTTTAGATTCACCCAAACCCTTTTATATATATATATAAAAAAAAAAAAATATATATATATATATATATATATATATATATATATATATAGCCTACCATGCTACATGTTAAGTGTTAAAAATCCTATAGTGATAAAATTATGATTGCATAGTAAAAAGAACAAGTGAAATACAGGAGACTGCAAAATGAAAAAGGAATATTTAATAAAGAAACTTAGGGAAAATGTATTAGGAACAACACCTGAATCATGTAGGCTACATGAAAAAAATAAGAGTAGGCTATGGATAATATTTCGTAATGCTGACATTTGAGTCCAGTGACTCTTTGAGATTAGACTTGTCAATAGAGATTTACAAAAATACAAAAGCCACAATAGAAACCAAACCTCCTCAGGCTCCTAAACTCGGACTTCCTGACTTAGCTTGTGTCAATTAACAGTCACAACACACACACACACACACGTGACAGATACAGTACGAGGCCCGTTGGTTAACCCTCATTTGCATCAGTATAAAACGTGACGTGATCATGGAGGTGTGTGCAAAGCTGGCCGATTATTGAAGAAAGTGGAGAAAGTTCACATGGACAGACTTGAAAGGTTTGCAGTGTAATTAATCACAAACCAGAAAAAGGAGATGTTTGTTGGGTGGCAGGCAGAGATTAACGCAAACTCGAGGCCTTTCCACTGTAATCATGGGCAGAGAAATGAAGGTTTGCTCAGAGACACGCTGGCACATTCACACGATCATTCACACGCTTGCTGTTGAGGATCAGATGATAGACAGACCTGGCGAGGAACCTGTAACATACTTTAAAGAAAATACTAATCTCTTTTAATTTAACCTCAGTGCTACGGTTAAACATCAACATTTATTCACGAAGTAACAGTGCAAAGCTGAAACCGTTTGAGGCAAGACATTACAGGCAAAATCATTGTTGTTTTTTTATGGTCAATTTTGAGATTTTGGGCTATTTTGCTTCCATTAATAACACGTTTAGATTTTCATTACAATACATAGGCCTACGTAAAGGCTTTGAGTTGTTTTCTTCTGCATTGAGTCAGAAATCTATGGAAGATTGTTAACGCCACGGAAAAACATTTTAACAGATAATTGCGACTTTTATCTCACAATTCTGACCAATATATAGGCTATATTGCGAGATATAGCTTAATATATAATCGGACAATTGCGTGTTATAAAGGCAGAATTGCGCGATTTAAACTGGCAATTCTGAGAAAATTTTCACTGGCTTTATAACTCGCAATTTCGAGTTAATATCACCCAGTTCTGAGGGGAAAAGTGTTTCACTCTTAAAAATAAAGTTTTCAAAAGTTTTCACAGCAGTGCCATATAGAAGAACCCTTCTGGGTTCCTCAAAGAACCATTCAGTGACCAGTTGTGGAAAAAACATATTTACGTGGTTTGAAAAACTTAAAAATAAACTTTTTCTCATATAAAGAATCTTTTGTGCAATGGAAAGGTTCCATGGATGTCAAAGGCTCTTTATGGAACCATTAATGGCAATAAAGAACCTTTATTTTAGAGTTTATAGGCCTAACTGTATTCTGAGAAAATAAGTCAGGGTCACACTTTAGTCTAGGGTCCAATTCTCACTATTAACTAATTAATAACTATGAATTTTGCCTCAATAAACTCCTAATCACTGCTTATTAATAGTTAGTAAGATAGTTGTTAAGTTTAGGTATTGGTTGGATTAAGGGATGTAGAATAAGGTCATCCAGAATAAGGCTTTAAAATGTAGCTTTATAGTACTAAACAGCCAATATCCTAGTAATATGCATGCTAATAAGCAACTAGTTAATAGAGTGACTTGGACCCTAAACTAAAGTGGGAAGTCAGAAATGTGAGATGTAGCCTATATTTACCTTTTTTATTTTTATTCAGTGGTGGAATATTATAAAACTTTACTTCAGTATCACTTACATACTCCAAACATTACAGTTTCATTAATATCTAATATGTTCTAAAGATTTTTACAGAGGGGTCTGTCAATTATCATTGACCTGATTTATATAACATTTTATTCCTAAAAACATGGCGAATTTTGCTTTTTCTGGCTGTTGAAAGTATTTTCCGATTTATGGAGTGGTAAAATAAGACTCAAAACCCCCTCTGTAAAAAACGTTTTTTGAACCTGGCTTTGTCCAATGTACGGATTTCTGTTCTGGAAATGTATGCAAATTGGTGCATATTTAATTAGATAATGCATCATATATGTACATACATGTATATTTCAACAAAACATTTCAGAAAACCATATTCAACATTTGAATTATCTATGAGTTTGCCTGCAGTTTCTCCCTTTAATGGTTTAAGAGTGTTAAACAGACACACAAGTGTTTTTTAAAAGAGTGCAAGTTTATATCGGACGTTTCCAAGCACAGTTATATTTTATACTTAGAAAATGATTGAACTTTCTTACATTTTTCTTGGTTTCGCTGTTGTGCAAAACCCAGGAATAATCTTCAAAATAAAGCAAGAAAAGTGTTGGAGGGTTTGTCAGTTCATATAGTTCTGAGTTCACTATCTCTCTTATACTGGATGGACGAACTGATAGACGAGTCTTTGCGAGACATCTGGCTTGCGGATGATGCCCTTTTTATAGTACTGCCGAATCGAGCGGCTGAGTTTGTCATAGTTCATAGCCGGACGGTTCTTCCTCAAACCCCAGAGACGTGCCACGTGAGCAGAGTCTTCGATCTTGAATATCCCTGTGAAGACACAGATCCGGTAACTTTACTAACAAACCAAACAGTTGCATGAGACATAAAGGGTGTTTTTGCAGTGATGCTATATACAATAATCATACTGGTTTCCTCAAATAACCTTTCAGTGAGCAGTTCCACTTCTACTTAGTATGAAGAACATTTTAAGGTTACACTTTATTTCAATAGTCACTTATAAGTAACTTTTCAACTACATGTCAACTAACTCTCATTAGAGTATTAGTATATTATAGTAGACTGTTAGGTTATGGTTAGGTGTTAAGGGTTCGGGTTAGGAGAATAAGTTGACTTGTAGTCGCCAAGTTACTTATAGTCAGTTGAATGTCTGTTGGGGGACCAACAAAATAAAGTGTTAGCAGATATTAAGCTGACAGTCTACTAATACTCTAATGACAGTTAGTTGACATGTAGTTGAACTTGAAAAGTTACTTATAGTTAGTAGAACGTCTAAAGTGGACTATCGAAATAAAGTGTTACCCATTTTAAGAATCTAAAGAAGCACTTTAAATAATGTTTTGTGGAATGAAAAGATTCCATGGAACCATTGATGCCAATAAAGAACCATTTTTAAGGAAATACCTTGGAGTACCATGGTTTGAAGCATCCAAAAAGTCCCTTTTAACTGCCCATTATTGTGTATCTTTATTGTGCAGAAGAGCTGCTCACCTTTGTCTTTATTCAGCCAGCGGATGCAGCGTCCGTAACTGTGAGGCTTGAGGAGAAGTTCTCTGAGGAACTGCCACAGGTGGATCGGCTGACCAGAACAAGACGAATCTGCCTCTGACCACAGCTCTTCTCCTTCTGCGAAACGACACACACAGACATGGTCACCGTGCTTTTCCAAGTAAGACATTTCTGTTTGAAAATGTAGTCCTAATCCTATCACCTAAACCTAAGCTTAATCAGAGGGAAATTATGAATTACACTGATGGAGAAGCACCAAGCCCTGGTTGTAAGCCTAAACTTGACATAAACTGTAAACTTGTCCATTTGAAAAAAAATACATTCATATTCCATCTAAACTGCAAGCATGTGACACTCAAAAAGCAATGAAACTCTCTGACACAAGCATGTTTTAGTCAACCATTTCTCATCTCCTCATTGACTCTAAATGTTTTGGTTTGTTTTGTCACATAGTTTGCTTATGGTACAGTTGGAGCGAATCTAATTTTTGAACAACTAAAAAATCTTGTCTGGTTATGCAAATAATAAATTTACACTAACAAACTGATGTCTGAAATCACTGCTAATCTGGTCTGCTGTTCTTCACATTATATGTATAGTGTTCATCCTACAATTACAAAAAATAATAGATTTTTTATTTTAACATGGACCGTGGAGCAGGATTATTTATATACTATTACTGTATTTATTAAAATGTTTAACTAGCTTTTATTTTCATATTTTCATTTACATCAAATTATTAAAGCTAAACTAAAAATGGAACTGAAAATATAAAAATGGTCATTTGTATTACTTTTATTTCTGTTTGAATTTTTTTATATTTTCTGTTATATATATATTTTTTAATTAATTTACAAATTAAACTTATTTAATTTCATTTAGTTGCCAAGGTAACTTTTTACATATTCCCTCACATTTCAAGGTTTTCATCTAATATTTACATTTGATTCTATATTTAGCTTTACACGACAACAGCGTTTTCGGGGTCTGAAAACACAAGCTTTTGAAAACGCGTTTCAAAGTGCAAGTTTTTGAAAACTACACCGTTATCGTCTCTATGGAAACTGCAAAAACATTGAATTTGTGAAAACCGTGACATCATGCACATGCGTATTACGTGTTCAGTCTATAGGCGCATACAATTTTGACAACGTTGTCGTCTATACGCGAAAAATAAAGGAAAAACTTCTCCGTTTTTTGGTACGTTTTTGTTAACAATAACAACACTGCCATGGAAATAACATGGTATATGGATATTATTGTAAACATTAATATTTGTGAAAGTAGTGATGGAAATTCTGTATTGAAAATGTCTCACGAATACCTCTTTTGTTTATTGGCATTAATGGATCTGATCTGGACAGGTTAAACATTACATGACACTGACAACTCTTTCGCTGTTCTTTTCTGGTCGCTCCATGGTAGATTTGTAAGGTAATGCCGTGGTGTTTTTCTGTATGTTAGTATCATCTGTGTAGTTTACAGTGATGTTTCTGACGTACCTCTCATCCTGGTCTCTCCACCTGCACATTTTTCCTTCATCCAGGCAGCTGAATGCACAAAGAAATGAGAAGTACAGCATAAATACACACATGCAAGCGTCCAAGATGCCTTATATAGTACAATTTCTGAATTTAAATTAACAGTTTAAAAAAGGATGTCAATGTGAATATAAGCAAGTGGAATTAAAGAAATAAATTCATACAGCTGCTACAAGTGGTTTTTATTGATTACCTGTAAACATGTTACATTAATGAACTATGTTAATTGCTTTGACAGTATTTCTTAACTTAAGGAAATGGATCTTAAAATGCATTCTACATATAAGCGAATAAATGGGTATTATTCTTCAAAATTAATATCTTGAATTCGCTTTTATTTATTTTTTCATTTTAGTTTAAGTTTTAGTACTTTTATTATGTACTGTATTTCAGTTAATTGCCAATGCAAACATTTGAAAAAATATTTCTTTTATAAAAATAAAAATATATATTTTATTCCAGCTTTAGGTAACATTTTATTTTAAGGTGACGGAGTTACCCGTTACTACTTACTTACTATAGTAATAACAGTAAAATATGCATAATTACAACTAACTAACCCTTAAACCAAATCCTTACCATAACTCTATAGTAAGTAGATAGAGTTAGTTTATTTTACTTGTACTTGAAGTATTTGAGTAAGTACAATGTAATACTGTATGTAAAAAAAGTGTAACCCAGCTTTATTTTAATTAACATAAAAATGTAACAGTTTTAGTTAACAAAAACAACATTGTGTAACACTTTATCCGTAATTACATGCAACTAAACCAAACCAAACCAAACCCAAATTCTACCCTAACCCTATAGTAAGTACATGCTGTTACTTAAAGGGATACTTCAGGATTTAGCATTAAGCTTTGTATTAGTAGAAAACCTGTAGTATTTTCGAATTACCGTGCTTTCCACCCTCATATCCTCCTGAGACAAGAGATTTATGTATTTTTTGTCTGGAAAAAATTCTCAGATGAGGCAAAAATCGTAATTTTTTGTCCAGAGGCTAAAGATTACAGCCAGTAGTAGGCGCTGTCCCGCATGTTCTCAACCCGCCCATAGAGGGGGGGATCTCACTCACAGAATGTACACATAGGCTGTGTCCGAAATCTCCACTCAAACCACTACTCCCTACCTCCTATGTAGGGGGTAGGGAGTAGAGCACTATATAGTGAGCTCACCAGCATAATAGAAACACCACTTTCGGACACTACTCGATCGTCTCTCGGCGCCGTTGATTACGTCATTGCTGTTGCCCGTCCGTCTTTTTTACAATCAGCGCAATGCATGATGGTATGTAGGGCTTGGGTTAGTGACCATCGGTTGTACACTACTTTTCAAAATGCATTCTGGGATACATTGAGTGGACTATATAGGGTATAATAATCATCACTATACATTCGGACAGCACTACAAAATGGCAAGCTCACTATATAGTCCACTATGTAGTGAGTAGTGGGAGATTTCGGACACAGCCATAGTGTCAGACATCTTTTTTTGGAAGCTAAGCTAGCAGGCTCTTGTTCTGGGGAAAGCTGAGTAGTAAGGGTTACGGTCGAGATCGTCCAAAATGTCCGGGATTCAGCTTTTGCTTTCTGCAGTTGCCATTCATTGTTTACATGCACACTTTTTGTTTCAATCTAACTGAATTAATTCCGATTGGTGAATCTGAATGTAGTGTTTACATGAACGCTAAACAAGTGATCGGTTGATGTGCGTTTTTACATTGCTAAGAAAATTCCCGCTCCTCCGTGAGAGACACGAGACCGGTGCGTCTCACAGGAGTCGCTCATCAGTAATCACGCCACCGGCCTCGCGCCGTTCTCCCGCGGCCCTCAGTCTCGTCCTGCTCGCCACAGTAAACATGAGGAATGGCGACTCTAGAACGCAAAAGCCGAATCCCGGGCGGACTCATCACGGAGACTTGTTGTTTAACTACTGCGCTCTGTTACCGGTAGGTGTGGCCTCCTAGGGCAGCGAAGCAAGTGCATTCTGGGAGTTGTTGTCTTTCATCCACATAAGCCCCAAAAAAAAATTCTGGCTTTGCTCAGTCTAGAAAGCTCCAAATTCAAAAATAATTTCACATTTCTTCTACATAAATGACCCATTTTAATACACATTCATCTTTCCAGAGGTGAAGTATCCCTTTAACATTACTCAGTACTTAAATATATAGTTGCATTGTAACAATGACACCTTAAAATAAAGTGTACCCAAACACTATCAATATATTGTATTTCAATATAACAATATAGTAAGGTTTACTTCCTGCCAATCAACTTCCTGCTGGGTCAAATTAATTCTAATTCACACTGACGAATCACGAAAGGGAGTGACATTTTGTATTGTGAATTTTGCACAACCCTGAATTCAAACAATTCTTTGCCGTGCTCAGTGCGAGTTCAGCGTTGACTTGATCAGAATATTTCACCTGATTTCCATATATCCAGATGTGCGTGTAATGTTTCACTGCACTGCGGAGAACGCTGTCGGAAGTCTTCCTCGCTCATGGAACATAAATCTTTCCCATCCAGGTCTTGGAAGGCCTTTCCCACCTGCGGAAGCCTGTAGAGATGCTCCGTCCATAACAGCCACTTCTGAACGTTCCCACAATTCCACTCCATCGGGTCTGAAAGATCGAATCAGATCAGATTAGAAGTCGCTCATCTTGATCGGTCCACCCACCTCTGACAAAGCACACTGTTGGGATTCAGAGCTGTTTGGACAGGCTCCAAAATGTTTTGGAAGGTCTTATAGAGAGTTAGTGAAGGAAAGCGGCATTCAGAAGAGCAAACAGTGGGGATGGGTGTTTACGCAAGGCGGTGTGACTTTTATAAAGCATCAAAATTGAGCATGATACCGCAAACTGTGTGAGTGCGTACATAAAATAAGGGCACATCAATAAATCAATTGCACTGTGACATGTCACGCAATTAAAGCCAATTCTAAGTTATTTTTAAGGTGCATGGCTATTCAAAACCAATATCTGCGAGACATTTTTGAATGTTTGCTTTCTCATCATCGTTATACGGGAGGGGTTTGAATGTCCTTAAGGAAAGTTAGTGCAACAAAGCTCTCGGTACATTAGTGAAACTCCAGAGGATTAGCAGATCCTGGTGGAGATATTTTCAGCTGCCTTCAGGGCCGGCTCAGTCAATGATCTTTTCTAACAGTTTCATTATGACTGTTTGCACGGCTCAATCATAACCCAGAGCTGCCTGTCACTCACATTGACCATAAAGTGATTGATGGTGAGCTGTTCATTTGAATAAGTGTCATGATAATATGAGCATGTTATGTTTTAATGCCACGCCTGTAAATAAGATGTGTCATAGCTGTGTGAAGGAGTGTTTAATATAGTGTTATTAACATAGGTTTGACTTTGATGTTTGAGCTATTTGATTTATATATTTGACCTGTTATTAATATATTAATAACTATATAACTATGTATAAATAAATAAACGTATGACCTTTATCATATCTTTGTTATTTATATGATTAATATAGCAGCTCTGTTTGAACATAGCCCTTTAAAATCTAATCTGAATTTGGGGATTACTGTATGATCTTGTCTATATTTTTTTGCATAAATATCAGATCTTAATTTGTTTTTGTAATATATTATGATTGGGATCGCTTGGCATAATAATCTGAATCTAATGTGAATTCACAGTATACTTGTATATCAGATGACCCTCCCTGTTTTTTTCTCACAACCTGAATCTAATCTTAATTTAATCTAAATTAATGAACTAGTGTAAATGTGTGACTGTCCACATGCTACTCTCGCCTAAACCTCTTTATATAACATAAACATTAAACACATTAATGTGAAAGTTTTGAATTCAAGACGTTTATACAGTGTTGTACACATTTTACAATTTTGCACCAAAAAGATAAATATATAGGCCTACATCTTATATATTTATTTATCTTTATCGTTTAATTAATGAAATGTTCAGTGTTTGAACATTTAAATAGTATAGATATTTTCTTTCAAAAATACACATTTCTTTATTGTTTATTTTTTATTTAACATTTATTTTAAAATATCAAATAATTTTATTTAAACAAAATGTCTACTTTCTTTTAATTATATATATATATATTTATTTTTTTAATGAATATAAGAGTTAATTTAAATAAATACTATTTAAATGTATTTAAATGTATTTAATATTTAAATACTATTTAAATGTTATATATATATATATATATATATATATATATATATATATAATTAAAAATCAATTTAAATTAATTAATATTGAATTAAATATATATATAAGACACATATTTCTTCATTCTTTAAAAAAATTATTTTATTTAAAAAATGCATTATATGTATTTTATATTTAATATAAGAATTTATATTTTAACATTTCGATTATATATATATATATATATATATATATAATTTAAACATAAATAAACATTAATTCTTATATGCATTTATATATATATATATATATATATATAATGTAAATATTGAAACAATAATAATTTAAATAATTTATAATGTAAATATTGAATTATTAATTTAATTAGTTATATATTTAATTAATACAAATATTATTTGAACATTTGAAAAAATATTTATATGTTCTTATAATATAAAAAAATGCACATAATTTCTTTCTTTCTTTCTTTTTTTCTTTCTTTCTTTCTTTCTTTCTTTCTTTCTTTCTTTCTTTCTTTCTTTCTTTCTTTCTTTCTTTCTGTATTATCTCACCTGGTGTGATGTTGAGAAGTTTACAAGCCGTTTCGATATCCTTCAGCACTTCTCCCACTACCAGACTCTGCACCTGTTCTAAAGATCTCTCCTCCACCTGTTCCTCCAGGGTGGGAGACAGCGGTGAGCTTCCCAGGCCGGGGCTGTCGATCACGGGACACTGCTCCGGTTCCTGACACGACTCCAGTCTGGCCCCGGCCTCAGGCGTGGAGGAACCCGGCAGCCTCACCAGCCAGGCCGTGTCCTCGGTGAACAGCATATCGAAGCAGGACAGGTAGAGTCCCGGATGGCCTCGGTCTGAGCCGTCGAGACGGGGTTTGTGGTCGACCATCTCTGAGGTTTGCACTACGCCATCTTCTCGCTTGAGAAGGGCCAGCGAGCTCTCGGTGAAGCCCGTGGAGCGCGCCGGCTGAAGAACAGCGCTGTCTGTCTGGATTCGGACTGGACTGGCCATTGTCTCCTGCAGAAGGTAAAGAGAAGAGACTTTAAATTAAACCAGACTCCTCAATATTATCCAATACTATCAGTTCAATGATGCGTGGAAGAGCTGCCGTATATACCAGTACGCTCAGCAAACTGCTGGTTCTTGAGCGCTTTGGTTTTCCATAGCCTACCAACTCATCCTATCCAAAGAAAACACTGAGCCTAGGATGATGCTGTTTCTGTTTTTAAGTGTTTCAGGACAAATGAATGAAGAAAGTCAGTGCAGCATGGGGGAAGCAAACTGGATTTAACTGAGTCACTTACTCATGGGTCACTTGTACAGAATGACGGGTGACACTGAAAGCGGTTTGGAGGACCGCTTTCAAGGTGCCGTCCCCGCTCTCCTGTCTCCTGTGTCAGCAGGAGTTTTTAATCAAATTGCAAAGAGGAAAAGATTCTTCAAATGTAGGATGACAGGAGAGGCGGGGTTGGAGCTGATATCTATCTTCAGTAGCCAGGAGGTAAAGATACAAAGGTAGGAAGATTGCTCAGATTACAAACTCACTGGAAGACAATGCATGCTTTGGAAGCACTGGTAAAAAATAAATTATAGCCTTCGAGAACCGTCTTTTTAAACTGCTGGTTAAAAAGCAAGAGTTTCCTCAAAGAGGAAGAGCCTCGTCAAAATGTGTGACTGTTAATAAACTGGGTTCATTTTATATATAACCAGTGTTGACTGGTTGACGAAAACTATTGAAAATCATTTCGGTAATTGAAATAAAGCCAAAATAAAAATTTAAATAAATTAATAAATGAAAAACTTAAACTTAAAGAACTTAAGTGACTAACTGAAATAAATAAGTATAAAATTCCTTTAAAAAATTTATAAAAAATTTTTATGCTAAATAGAAAACTAATAAAAATGGCAAATGCAACAACATAATGACTAAAACTTAAACTGAAGATATAGAAATAAAAACAAAATGATTACAAATAAAATAATTAAAATATTAATAATATATAAATAACATTGATATAAACTACATTTTTAAAGAGAATATATGAGTGGTTCTTTACAGATGTGTTGTGGATCCTTGTACATTGACCTTTCCTGAAATATAAGTTGTTCTTATATAAATAAAGGCTGTGCAACAGCAAAATCTGATCTGGGGCGTCTATGAAACTATACTCCAAGGAATGCAAAAAATCTGTAAAATATTCCCTGTGACAGAAACAAGGAACATCATAAATAATAAAATGAAAGTCTTGTCAGGGCCTCCAGATTACATGAAGAACATTGCTGGCGGCCAATGAGGAGCGAGGAACGAACGAAGTGTGATTTAATGTGCCGACACGGGTCAGGTGAGTACAACTGTAATTTGGACTCGCTGAATGTTTGAGTGTCATAGTTGCATTTGTAAAAGTAGAAACAGGTGGTTCACAAGTATCTTCAAGAATGCATTAAGGAGATTTGGCAACACTTTATTTCGATGGTCCACTTTAATCATTCTACTAACTATAAGTAACTTTGCAACTATATGTCAACTAGCAGTCGTTAGAGTATTAGTAGACCGTCTTTATTGTGATGCTCCACCAACAGAGTTTCTACTCACTGTAAATAACTTTGTAAGTACATGTAAACGTATTCTACTAACCTGAACCCTAACCTAAGTCTACTAATACTCTAATGAGAATTATTTGACAAGTAGTTATATTAAAGTGGACAATCAAAATAAAGTAAGTGAAGATTTTCTCTTCTCTTAAAGAGATAGTTCACCTTAAAAATAAAATTCTGTCATCATTTCAAAATCAAACATTCTTCTTTTGTGCTTTGCAGAAGAAAGAGTCATACAGGTTTGGGATGGTGTGATGGTGAGTGAAAATTTTTAATTTTTGAGCGAAATTGTCTCTTTACTGCGAATTCAGATCCAGTCTGCAACATGCTGTCTCCCATTTTCACCACAAAAAAAAACTTTTTTTTCTGTATTTCTGTATCATCCTGCATTGCCATTTTCCTTCTTTGCACTGTTTTGAACTATATACATTTTATTGATTGCCATAAATGCTTCATATATAGATCCTGTGAGGGTATTTGTTGGGCAGCCTCCTCTCTTCATAAGTAAATATTCACCCATAATCGTTTGATTTAAAGTTCACTGCACAGATGGAGAATAAGAGGCATTTGTAGGTAATCAGTTGTCATTAGAGCGTATGTCTACAGGACATTCCCCGTCTGCCACATGTTCTCGGACAGCCTCCGTTTGTTTGGACACACCATTGCCGTCATTCATAAAATCGTGAGATTGCTCCACACCCAGCAATAGCAGAGGAAATGAGGTATAAAATGAAAACAATCAGTTTTAAAGGAGGGATTAAAGTGTCTTTAACCTTTTATTCTGTCTCTCAGTTGACTTTTTACTCATTTTAAAAGTAAAATTGGCTTTGTCCCAGACCCTCTATAAATGAAATCATGAATATTATTCTTTGAAAATTATTCATATGCAGCTTTACTGTAATAAAAGTAATGATCACGGATGCAAACAGAGTTCAGTTCTGCTGAAAAGCATTGTTCATTGTCATTGTCAGTTCAGTGTTGACTCAGTTCAGTTTAATAACTGCGTATAAAGTTCATCAATTATGAGATGAGTTCAATGCCGCTATAAAGCATCTCTGGCATCATCCAGCTCAGTTCAGTTCTCATCTGAAATATTATCAGATCAGATCTTTATTCCAGCACATAGGATTATTGTTTTAACAAAAATGGTCAGAGGGTGTTTCATTTGTCAAGATTTCAGGTAGTAAACGTGTCAAAGCGGCGCTGCTGCGATGGAATGGCAGAGGGTCAGAGGTCAAACCATTTGTCTCTCGCTCTTTCACATGTCCGTGTGCAGACACAAACGGAGGCCCCGGATCGCGTCTTTGAAGCTGTCCTGGAGTAAACTCTAAAGGAAATGAAGTTATCCTTCCTGGAATCCCTGTTCTCATCTCCAAACTCCTGCTGCTTTCACATCCCCCTCCCTCTCTTCTTCGAGGAAAATGATGGAGCGTGATTTTTCGGCCGGCTTAGTTTCAAGTCTGTAACCTAGTGTCCACTCCTGCTCGCAACAGCTTGCGATAAGCCCATTAGACAGGCACATTTAGTCATATTGACTCTGGCCAGCAGAGAAAAAGCAGCGGTTGAGGAGATGCAAACACGCTCCCCAGGCGCGGGATTAGGCCTGTGACTGATCCTTAAATGAGTTTGGTTAAAGACTCCAAAATTCATTTTGGAAGGGTTAAGAGCCGCTCCATTTGCCAGGTCAGCATCATTCAGTGCTAAATAATGACTGTTTATCGGTAGAGTGTGAATTACACAATGGCTTTTAGGGGGGTCAGACTGTTGGGGGGAAGGGATATATATATATATATATATATATATATATATATATATATAGTACATTCACATTTATGCATTTGGCAGATGCTTTTATGCATAGCGACTTAGACTGCATTTCAAGGTACACATTTACATTATCAATATATATATATATATATATATACAACTTTCACTGCAAGTTGATTGATAGATAAACTGCATGTTCTATTTCAGTGTTTGTTGTTAAGTTGTGGATATTTTCAACAAAAAAATTGCTTTGTACATTCAGTTTAGCAGCATTAAAGAGGGCAACTGTTATCATTCAACTGAACTGTGTATATGGATTTTAAACACATAAAATGCATTAAATGCACGTCCCATAATGCACAACCTATCAAGCCTCCTTTAGGGGGGTCGGACCCCTCAAACCCTGGCTCACACCAGAAGACACAAGACTGGCCCTTTCCAGCAGTTACAGTACTATACTTGTGCTTTATTTATAGTGATACCTTGATGCATGGTGCACTTCTGCAACAGGAATGGAAAACATACAGGAATGGAAATAAATCATAATAATTAAAGGTAGGAAACATGACATCATGACTTTGCGTAAACATACACGCCACTTTCAAGTCAAGTGGCGTGTTATCTATACGCATTTTGAGCTATCCACCTGTATGTCCACGCGCGTGTATGTCTACGCCGTTAAATATGGAACGCCAAAAGGGTCAATTTTCGCCACTAACCAAACGCTTTACATTCTCAAAACGCCGGTTTTTTTGGCGTTTAAGACGAAAAGACGCCGCAAAGTATGGCGTTCTGTGGTACAAACGCCGCAAATTACGGCGTTTACAAAGCAAATTCGCCGTCATTATCGGCGTTTTTTTTTATCCAGCCATTGACGCCGTTTCTGACGCCGCAGGCCATCCATAATGCGCCGTTATTTAAGCGGCGTTTTGTATAATATTATAATCAGCCCCACCCTTTTCTTCAAAGCTCAGCCCATGAAGTAGATGGAAAGACATACGTAGTAGATTGTCGATCTGAAAGGCGACCGTCTTTGTTCTGTTTCTCTAACGTTGTTATTGGACATGGACTATTGTGTCATATTTTTATTTCTTCATTGGGCACGTGCATCCCCCCCTTTCCTTTATCATGATATAGTATGGTTTTAGCCTCTTACATTCATGTCTGTGAAATAAATTAGATTACCAAGCAAATTACTACCCTCATTAGGGCATTGGTCTGCGTGCACGGGAAGCAGTGTCGGGAAAAGTGTTTTGCTCAGGACAAGGTCCGACCGTATTTTTATCTCCGCTTCGTTTCTTTTGTATTGGTATGTTGGTGTAGCCTATGTCTTTTACATTTCGGAAGACTACCCGATAGCTGACAACTGATTGAGTAGCTGGCGATAGGGTAGGCTACTTATTACGAAATTACAACAGCAACTGTTTAAGCCCGCTTGGCTGCTGTGGGTCCCTTTATTGCGGATTAGATTTAGATGGGCCTATGCTTCACGATATAGACCATTTAGCTTTTTAAGATCATAAAACTCTGGAGTTTTATCAGTTCCCAGGATACACGAAAGAAGCCTTCCTAAACGATTGAACTATTAAGCAAGCGATGGCGCCAGCCCAAGCGAGGACTACCGCTGCTCTTGACCATACATGACCGTAATATATTTCACACAAATTATTTATCATCAAGCCTTAAAATAGACATTAATATTGCTAACAGTAAATAAAATATTTTGAACTACCTTGTTCATTCTGATCTGATGTCATAAAATACTATAACGATTAAATGTCGTTTTTTTTTTTTTTGTAACACTAAATTATTCATTTTCTGTAGAATCAAAATCAGAATTTCTGGCGTTATTTTTAGTGGACCATTGTGGGAAAAAGGGGGCTAAAGATGGAAAATGTAATGGTCTTTTTTCTTTTTTTTTTTTCTTTTTTTTTCAAGACTTTAGGCATTTTCCGTTAAACCTTAAAACACAACACTACACAATACAATGCCTCAGTAAAAATACACGGGAAAACTGTAAATATATTCTCGTATTATAGGCTATAGGCCTAATCGTATAATAGGCTACATGCCCTATTTTTATGGACTGTAAATAATAAAGAGTTGTGATATGCCTGTTTCCATAATGGATAATGCTACATTATATATATTTTTTTTCTTTTAAATGTGTATTTAAAAAAAATTATTATATTGTATTTTTCTCAAATAAAATCTTGAATTTAATTGTTTCAGTCAAACTTGGACTCAACACATTTGGAATTGCCTATTTACTTAAGTAGGCCTAATACAAGTTTTTTTTTATATTTTTTTTTTTATATAGCCTACCACTTTATACAATACAGCATATTGCTTTAAAGACACAAATATCATAACTTCCTAGAGGCTTACTGTAATTGAGACATGCAAGACATTCTTTAAAAGCAGAAAGACATAGGCTATATTTTTTCGGCATTAAAGGCCGCGGAAACATGGTTCGTTTGTCACTAATCCAAACCCGATGTTCTTGGTTTGCTTCTTATTTATTAAATCCAGGCCATTGGTTAATGAAATATTTATTCAAATTAAGATACACATTATACAAAACGAAATTCAAGAAATTCGAAGTCACGGTGAAAAGTAACTTGAAACTTGTTTTTAAATGGGAAGCGCGACACCCTCCGCCTGTCAGAAAATTAATATGCTTTATTACACAAAAGGAAACTTTGAAACATTAGCCTATTTTATTTATAAATGAATATCACTTGGAGAATAGCCGCCTTAGTGAGTAGCCTACTGTACAGTGAATGTTTTGTTACACATCAATATGCTACAGATTGGGGCTGCACGATTGAAGAAAAATGCGATATGTTATCTTTAAAATGTATTTAAAATGATATAACCCATACCTGTTCCACATTCTTTTTGTGACAGGAAAACATCACAACTTATATAAAGTGAACATCAGTGTGTTAGAAGTGCTATTTTAACATCAATATAAACCACGGGGTTTAGGGGTTCAGGTTATCCTACATTAGGGTTATAAATGAAAACTGAAACTGAATAATCAAATGTAAAAAATAAAAACCCAATTAAATATAGGCCTATACTGATTCTTATTAAAGCTACAAAAGTTATTTAGCCCAGAGCAGAGTGATTTTCTCTTCATCTTTTGCTCATGCAGTTATTGCAAGCCGTTGCGATATGCATATTGCGAAATACATTTGCGATATTTTGATATATTATGCAGCCCTTAGATTAGATGTAGGCTTCATATTTTATTGGTGTTTGGTATGTATTGTTTTTATCATTGTGTTGTTGGAGGAATTGAAACGTTTTTGTTCCTCGTTTACGAAGTATAGGGAATATATAGCAGGCTAATGCAAAAGGGTTGTGGTGATGGACTATCTACTTCAGTAATAATACGGGATCTTATCGTTTTGCTGAGAAGTCTGTTTCTCAGATCATAATAAAAAAATTGTTCACCTATAAAACGAAAGCATGTTCTGGCGACGGCCCTGAGTGTGGAATCTTCAGAAACGCGCTTTTCGCTCTCATGGAAACAGCCTACTAAAAATGTTTTAATTTGTAATGTTTAAAATAATGAAGCAAAAGAAACGAAGCGGAGATAAAAAATACGCTCGGACCTTCGAGTCGAACCCAGTCACTATAAGAGCAAACAACACTGCTTCCCGTGCACGCAGACCAATGCCCTACTGAAGATGGTTTGCTGGGTAATCTAATGTATTTCATAGACATGAATGTAAACAGAGGCTGAATCAGAATCTATGAATCATACTATATACCCACATGATAAAGGAAAAAGGGGGATACACCACGTGCCCAATGAAGAAAAATATGACAAGATACAGTCCAAATAGTCCAACAACATTAGAAAAACAGAACCCATTCAGATCGACAATCTACTACGTATGTCTTTCCATCTACTTCATTAGATGGGCTGAACTTTGAAGAAAAGGGTGGGGCTGATTATAATATTATACAAAACGCCGCTTTTTACGCCGTCTTTGTCAGACAGAAGCGCCGTAGATAACGGCGCACTATGGATGGCCTGCGGCGTCAGAAACGGCGTCAATGGCTGGATAAAAAAACGCCAATAATGACGGCGAATTTGCTTTGTAAACGCCGTAATTTGCGGCGTTTGTACCACAGAACGCCGTACTTTGCGGCGTCTTTTCGTCTTAAACGCCGTAAAAACCGGCGTTTTGAGAATGTAAGGCGTTTGGTTAGAGGCGAAAATTGACCCTTTTGGCGTTCCATAGTTAAATGTCCGAGTGATTCCGCGTGTATGTGTACGCCGTTAAATGTCCTACGCTGCGTCCCAATGTGCATACTATGCCCTAAATAGTATTGAAAATTGCTAATGTCACATACTATTTAGGATGGATAGTATGCACATTGGGACGCAGCACGAGTGATTCCGCGTGTATGTGTACGCCGTTAAATGTCCGAGTGATTCCGCGTGTATGTGTACGCCGTTAAATGTCCGAGCGAAACGAAGCAAATTGTATATCTACATCTGGCGAGCGATATTTTTTTCCCTAGGATGGTAGGGGAAGACTCATAAATGGTATTAACCCCAGTGACGGGTAGGTTTAGGGACGGGGTTGGGGTATGTCATATATTTATATACAGTAGCCTAATGTAACGTTAAGTCAACGGCGTTGATAAACACGCTGAAAAGCGATTATGCGTGTTGATAGCAGGCCAAAAATGGAAATACGAATTGGCGTGGCATACTGTAGCCTACATACGCTATTTCATGAGATCAGTCTGCAAAAAGTACACCCCCCCCCCCCCCCAATTTAATTAATGCATTATACACTTCTTTAAAAAAGCATACAGAAAATAAAATAAATGTAAAAATATATATTAAAATTATTTTAATGATAATTACTAGTTTCTTATTTCTTATTTTTTGTATGTTGAAAAATGTTCACACACACACACACACACACACACACACACACACACACACACACACACACACACACACACACACACACACACAATCAAACTATTAAGTTAAAGTATTTGTTTTTCCCCCCCAGATTTTTAATGATTCCTGTTCTGTCCCAGCATAGCAACCAGCACAGCACAGTTCAATAGCAAAACATTACCTATTAATAATGAGTCTCCCCGCTCAATGAGACTATTAGGTTGTTCATGCCGTGCTCATAGTAAACGTCTTTTACTGGAGGAAATGCTCCGTCGACTGCAGGGTTTCAACAACAGCTGCACAATATTAAGCTTGTTCACATCATAAGGACGTAAAAGATTTGGTAATCATTACAAGCAATTAGTGCGGCTCCCCAGCATATGACTGAGCTCCAGTGATGTGTCGCACAACGACTGGCTGATTCTTAAAAACCAGCAACAGAATCTCCTAAAACACTCTTCAAGGTCAAAATGCTTACCAACATATGCTCATATCCACGTAAAGTATTTGGACACACTTAAAATGGTCGGATTATCATTTGATAACAAAATGTCAAAACCTTATTGTATCAAATATTATCATATTTTGTTATCTAAAAATGCCATTCAAATGTCTTGAGTATTCAAATAGTTTTGGAAGGGGTTATTATAAGCCTAAATATGAATTTTATTGAATTGGAACATAAACATTTTCACAAATGACTGAAATGACAGGCCCTAAATAGTAAGGAAATGATGGTTTTAAAGATCAGAGGAGCTATAGCTTGTCTTTCACTGATTTGAAGTTAAAATGCAAATTTGTTGCATTTCTCAGTCACATTATGTGTCCTTTATAAGGCTGTATACTATTTCTATCTTTGCAGACTGTAATAACTATACCATCATTTCTTTGCAAACACAATCCTCCCCAGCTGTTTGAACAAAAACTGGCATGGCATGTTTATATGCAAATTGCCAAATTAAGTCACTCAACCGCTGACAGCCGCCTTTGGTAAGTATCTGTGATCCATTCTGGGATCTTTCAGACCAAGTGAAATCATGAGGGGAATTCTTCATGACTCAAGATCACATTAACTCTTCCAGAGCAGGTGTGATGTCCCTGTGCCAGGTTTACTCGGATTATTAGTTTATCTGCTTGTCAATCTCATCATGCGACACTCGGCGGACCAGAAGACTGAAATCAAATATCTCATTTGTAAAGAAATATCGGTTACACTTTATTTTAAGGTGTATTTGTTACAGTGTAATTATTTAAGTACAGAGTATAATATTAAGTAACGACATGTACTATTAGGTTTAGGTTGAGGGTTAGTTGCATGTAATTATGCATAATTTACTGTTATTACTACGGTAAGTACTAACGTTCCTAACCCGTATGAACCCATGAGCAACTGTTTTCCATAAAATAAAAAAGAAGCGTGATTTTTACTGTCAAGCCACAAAAAAAGTAGTTAATACTCGTACACTATATTTACTTTTACGTTCTTTATTGGCATCAATGGTTCCATGAAGAACCTTTATTATCATGCATGGAACCTTTCCTTTCTATAAAAGGCTCTTTATATTGGAAAAAGGTTCTTTAGATTTTTTTAAAAAGTGTTTTTTAAGAATTGCAGAATCTTAAGAATCTGTTTTTGAACTGTTCACTGAAAGGTTCTTTGGGAACCAAAAATGGATGCTTTGGCATCACTGTAAAAATCCCCTTTAGGAACCTTTACTTTAAAATTATAGTTCACCCAAAAATGAAAATGATGTCATCATGACCCTCATGTCATTCCAAACTCATAAGACCTTCGTTCGTCTTCACAAATGAAAATGTTTTTGATGAAATCTGAGAGATTTCTGTCCCTCCATTGACAGCTACACAACTACCATTTTTTTTTACGCTTCAAAAAGTTCATAAAGAGATCGTAAAACCAATCCAAATGAATTGAGCGGTTTAGTCCAAATTTTCTGACGAGACTCGATCACTTTATATGATGAACAGATTTAATTTAGGCTTTTATTCACATTTAAACATTGATCAGTGAACATAAACAGAAGCTCAACCGAATCTGCTTGGCGCGTGAGAACAAACCTCTTAAAGAAGCTCAAACGTGATGCGTAACACGAGAATAAACCTCATTGGTTCTTACAGAAGCTCAAACGTGATGCGTAACACGAGAATGAACCTCATTGGTTCTCACACATCAAGGGAACATGCTTGAGCTTCTGTCTACCACAACTGATGTGTGTGTTGATGAATGTTTATATGTCAAAGCCTAAATTTAATCTGTTCATCATATAAAGTGATCAAGTCTCTTCAGAAATTTGGACTAAACCGTTCAATTCATTTGGATTAGTTTTACGATCACTTTGAACTTTCTGAAGTGTCAGTGTCAGTTGTGTAGCTGTCAATGGAGGGAAGAAATCTCTCAGATTTCAGCAAAAAGATCTTCATTTGTGATCTGAAGATGAACGAAAGTCTTACAGGTTTGAAACGATATGAGGATGAGCAATAATGACAGAATAAACATTTTTGGGTGGACTATCCCGATAAGAGTGCATAATGCTCCAAAAAAATAATCCAAGTTTGGGACAAAATGAGATTTTTTGACTATTCCTTTAAGGAAAAATTGGCATTTTCCTGCAAGCCAACTTCTATACAACTCCATAAGCAGTTTAGTCCTAGTCACTCAGAACAATGTAACATTTGAGCTCAGTCACAATACCGTGCTTAGCCTCAATAGACATCAACTTTACATTTGCCTTTGGGAATTGAGCTCTTTTCTTCTTCTGACGGATTTGGAGGACAGCCAGAACACAAGTCACTTGCTCTTATCCCTAGAGCAAAAAAAAACAGTCATTTGTGGTTTGCTGGTGGTGTTCTGGAGGACAGCCAGAAGACATTTGAAAACCTTTAATTTTTGGCGTGTTCACGATTATCTTTCTAAATGAAGAAACATCACATGTGGACGACAGGTGAACTGTGTCAGCTCGAGAACAGGTGCATTCAGAACCATCTGAATTCATATCAGCCTCTATTAATGAAAGGCTATACGATACGGGCTGGTGATAAGGATGATCGCTCGGTTTACAAATGCATTTAAGTGTTTTGCTGCACGAAAACTGCACAAATGTCCGGATACATGTCCTCATTCTTCAGTGCAACAGTCGGGTTC
Organism: Semotilus atromaculatus; assembly: GCA_031834385.1. Classification (NCBI taxonomy): domain Eukaryota; kingdom Metazoa; phylum Chordata; class Actinopteri; order Cypriniformes; family Leuciscidae; genus Semotilus; species Semotilus atromaculatus. The sequence goes on along the minus strand of JAULUF010000007.1, from coordinate 2,095,294 downwards.
CGGAAGTAAAAACTCAATTCAATTTCTCCATAGTGAAATTGATTTTGAACGATAACTTATAAACCTTTAAAGACAGACCTACTGTGAGCTATGAGGTTGTTACTCTCAAAAAAGCAACAAAAATGCAATAACCTATCAACATTTGTAAAAGAGTCATTTTATATTTCTCCATCATTTTTAATGCTGTTCGCAATGCTTCATGGGATTGTAGTTCTGTCCCCCATTAAAGCCATTAAGTACACAGTCTTTTATCTTTGTCTTTTTGTCCTAATTTAAAAAAAAAAAATTTTTTTGCTTCAGATCAAATTTTGTAGTGTTGTGTTTTTCTCGATTGACTTTTTAAAATCCCTATGGGAAAAGTGAATATATCCGCTGGAAAAGGTGGCACTGTTCAACTCTATTATGACTGTAGTTAAGCCGTGAAAACTATGAATCAACACAAATAGAAATATGGGAATTATGTAGTGACCAAAAAATATCAAGCAATTAAAACAACCTGAAATTCTCACTCTGGACGTTCATCTACCAACTTCAAGAAGTGCATCTTGATGATTTTTAACACTATCGTGAAAGAGAAACTATAGTGCAATGATGCTTTTCTGCTCCAACACAAGCAATTTTAATTTTTACATTCAAATTTTACTGATAGGCACAATATGCAAGTACTCAAACATTCACCCACAAAGGTAATATTCAGTTAAAATGTGTCCAAACTGTTGACTGGTTAGTTTGCTTTTCCATCTTAAGTACACATAAAATACATGTAAGCTGTAATATCCCTTGATAGGGGGTTGACAGGAGGTTTCAGTGCTGACTTACCTGTCCAGGTGAAGACAGAGTTGCAGGTGCGAACAGGAAGGCCTTTCCTTGTTTCCTTTGGTTTCCACTTGTTTCTCAAAAGTAGGACTAATTCTAGGCCTCCTACAGACTCAACAGGGAACAAGACGGGCTGGAATTGCGGAGTACCACATTACTAACCTCAATGACTACTACTGCTGGTGACAAGAGTGTGTGTGTGTGTGTGTATGTGTGAGTGAGTGCACCTGATGTGGGTGTGCACAAGATTTCAAGCAAGAGTGAAGGAATGCCTGCTTCATTGACTCCCGCAGCACTTTTATACACAAGCCTTATTAAGGTGTGTAAACATTGTCTCCAAACCCCATTCCCGGCCTGAAGGCGTTTGGCATGCCTGTCGGTTGTTGTGGACCACTAACCCCCACTCTCAGAGGAGGAAAGAGACTCAATTGATTAAATGTCTGACATCCGCTTTTTAATCTTAAATGACAACAGTTATTAGAAAGCATATGATCATCAGAGGCAAATAAGGCAAGATTGTCTACTTTTTTCATGCCTTTTATGCAATTTCAGTCCATTATTGTATGTGCACAAAATGCACAATAAATACATACTAGTCTACATACTATAGTCTATTTTAAACCGTTTTAGTGTTTTCCAATAGGTTAAAAATAAATGGTAAAAGTAAAATTCATGCACAATGTCACAGAAGGATTTCCTGGTAACTTTTCACTCCACAAAACAAAAAAACAAAAAAATATATATATATATCATAAAAAAATAAATAATAATAAATGGAAAAAATAAATTAGATTATATATATATATAGCCTATATATATATATATATATATATATATATATATATATATATATATTATTATTATTATTATTATCATTATATATATATATATATATATATATATATATATATATATATATATATATTATATATGACCTGGACATGATTTCACAAGATTCACCCAATAATTCAGAGGCAAAAAGAGACCCAAATCTGATATTAATACGCATTTGTATAGAAATACATCCCTTCTTTTCTTGTTATATTCAGATGTTACGGTTATATTCAGATGTTACATTTCACTGTATTTAAAGTGTTTCTGGAGTATATTTCTGTTCATTCGAGCTTGCAGGCTTTGTGCCTGCGTCACTGTGCTGATGATACGTCTGCAAGCACGCAGCATGCCCAACGCCACAGTGTTTGCACAGTTAAACAGACACACCAATACAAACCACACACACACTTAATACAAACTTTATTGATGATAGAAAATGAAGAGGGAGAGTGAGCGAGAGAAAGACTATATCACACCATCATGCAGACTTCTTCAGAAACACTTGATAATGTTGGTCTCTTTTTTACATGCATGGGAAAAAAATGTGTTTAGAAGATAATCAAAGAAAAGAAAAGAAACACCAATGCAACAAGCTAAAATAAACTTATGCTGTACATTGATTTTGTTTTAAGGGCTACTTTTACTTAAAAATAAAATAATAATATATTAAGAACATAATTTTAGCAGTGATCTTACCAAATGCTGCACAATATCATCCCTGGATATCTACAACAGTTTAACACGGGTTTCAATTTTATTTCCAGACTATAAGAGCGACAGCTGCTCAGATAAGAATTGGGAAACGCATGGAATGTCTTGCTCCAAACAAAGGCTTCCTTTGCACTCCTTCTGTGTATTTTTGTTTGTCTTGCACATTTCCCAGAGGGGGTTCATTTGCATGGCAGTTAGAAAGACCGCAGGTTTAAGATGTGCTCTTTTCACTGTCTTACTTTGAAACAACTTTCTCATGCACTAGATAACCATTTATGGACAGAAAGGTTACCACCGCCGCCGCCAAAGGTGTCCGTTTACGATGAAGTTCAGTTGAGCCATTTGTCAGAACGTGCACACCTAGAACTCACCGATGCTGTCAATGGTTCATTGTGAAAGAGCCTGTGCACATGAAACCCTCAATCCATAATCCTTCAGACTTCTCCATGATGGATGCTGCAAGCATTAGGAATAGTGCCTTTTGGGCATACGTTTATTTAGGTATGATGTACATTGTACCCTCATGAAAAGCTCTCAATTAGCAAGCTTTAATGGAAAATTAAGTAACAACACAGCAGAACATGTTATATGAGAACAAAATGCTTTAGAACACTTTAGAAAACATACAAAAATGATTAATAATTCATCACAAATTATGTTTTTAGTCAGCCTACATTAACTCATCAAAATGATTTTAGTATTCAGCTTTTTTTTAATAAGGCAGTTTAATATAATTTAAGATGAAATGACTTGTACAGCTAATTTGATTGAAATAGTTAAGTTTTTAACTTGAAAATGTGGAAGTTTTTACAGCACATTATTTTCTAGATCTTGTGGTCACTATGAAGCGATTACATAAAATAGCTTTAGAAAATAATGCTGCAAGTGCTGAAGAGTGTATGTTGTTGACAACGTTAGAAAACAGATGTAAACCTATATTTCACGAGAATACACTTGATGGGCAGATTTCCAAAAATAAATTAGGCTACTGATAAACATCTAGGAAGGTCTTGTGAACTTAAAAAGGTAATTTCCTCTTATTTTCCTTCCTCAGTTTTCCTAGAAGTTGTGATTAAAGAATAGTAGCCTAAATATGGGAGTACTAACAAAACATTATTTCAGTTTTTACACATCAAAATTTTATGTTCAATTCAACGTGTTACTTGCTGTTTTTTTGTAATTGTTTGTGAAATTTACTATCAATTTTCAGTTTGAAAATTACACAATTTTCTTCTGTGTTCAAAGGGATGTCATTTTAGCATAAAATTATTTTCTTATTGAACATTTTATAAGTATGATTAAACAATTTCCTAGTTCTTAATATTCCTAAAATAAATAAAAACGAAGCAATGTTGCAGAAATGATCAAAAAGCCTTAGGCATACTTTTGCATAGGCTGTTTGATTGCAAAAGCAACACCTAGGCTGCTACATTTAGCCAATATAGGCTACCCCTTGAGGGTTAAACGAAAAGCTTGTTGCTACAGATACTTCAGTGAGTCATGGGCAAACTAAGATCACATAAGGTGAGGAGTCAGTGCGTCACCATAGTAGAACCTGGTAGTGATTAAATAGCCAACAACACTTGAGATGCGCTGTTTCCACCGGCAGCTTGCAGTACACTACTAAACACTTTAGAAAATAGGTTAAAGTATAACGAAATCAAATGAAAAGTTAGCTTAGTTAGCCTACAGAGTGAGTATCACTTGGCGCCAAACAGCTTCTCGCGTTCGCACGAGGTGGTCACCATAGCAACAGTAACCGCTCGAGCGCTTTCCATTAGAAAATCTAGGCATTTAATCACAAAACATAAGTACCGTAATCACTTATCTCTTCATTCTTATACAATTTACAACCGTGTTTATTAACTTGTATAACTTATACAAGTTCATAAACTCGGTTGTAAATTGTAACATGTAAGGCCTAGTTTTAAAACTATTTAGCTAGGATTTTTTTTTTTAAATGTAGGCTAGCTTTTAAAACTACCCTGTGTTAAAAAAATAAATAAAAAAGGCTACCTATGTAAATCTAATGAAAAGAGAAATTATGACAATAATTGTTTATTTATTTATTGTTGTTGTTTTGTCAGAGTTCGAAGAGAAGCCCGCTGTTGCTATGGTTATTATCGAACGTGATAGTTCGACAGTTTGGCGCCATGTAAAAAACACAAACCATGACCTCTGCTCTGACTAACTTGTAATCTACCAAGATGATGTTTGACGCTGTTCCTTAAATTACATAGACTAATACTCTAAAACTCTTATAACAGAAGAATCCACTGAAGAGATGTACAGTGCGTGCTTAGCATAAGTGAACACACCCATGCTAAAGTTGACTAAAAAGAGGAATAAAAAAAATCATCTTTTGTAAATTGATCTTAATGCCTTAATTTAAAAATGAGAAAAAAATCCAACCTTTAAGGACACCAATTTATCTCAATAGATCTCGATCTAGATCACGAAGTGTCAATGTCAATTGTGTATGTCAAAAGATTTCATTAAAAAGATCTTCATTTAAGATCCGAAAATGGCTGAGTCTTACGGGTTCGGAACAACGAGGGTGAGAAATGAATGACAGATTTTTCATTTTTGAGTGAGTACGGTTTAAATTTTCAAAATTATTACAATTTCTTAAAAACTAAAATGCTCTGCTGACAGTGACAGTCCAGTGTTGATATCAGTTTATCAAACCACCCTTAAACAACAAAGCTGACCAGGTTTACCACTCATCACACACCAGTCTTTTGATTTATCTGCTTTTTCTGCATTAGGCCTACTGTACAAATAGTCTGGAAACACAGCAAAGAGCGGTGTATAGCCTATCAACTCGTCGTAAGAGTAAGATATTTTCCCTCGAGACTGCCTGACAGGTTTACTTACCATACCAACAAACTATTACACCCAACTGTGTCAATACCAAGTCTAAATGTGTGTTTATCCCCCACACTAGAAAATTATGAAAATGCACAGTCTTGGTGGATCTCTAAAGGAAGTTGTTCTACTGAAATATACTAATGACAATGCCCTGCAGTCTGAAACTTCCTTGTTTGCAGTAGTCGTCTTGGTGAGGCTTTAGGGACATCAGGAAAAAGTTACATTTTGTGAGTTAAATGGCACAAAAATTCAAATGATGCAAAATCCAACACTAGGAAATAATTGCTGATAGTTTAAACATGGATACAAGAAATGCTCAAGGCTCATTTAACTTAAATCAGTGTTTTTGTACAATACCAAAATCCAGATACCACAGAATTTGCGTGCCACTTCCAATTCCCACAGCCCAGACAAGTGCAGCTGTCAAACCAAGAGGAAATACTTTGCATTTAAGGTCCTTCCATGAACTTACATGTTTGTCAGGTGGGTAATATTACAATAGTGCCAGGGCAAGTTGCACAAGACCTGAGATGTGAGCAAATATTTGCCTAGATATGGTCTCCTCATCCCAGATCAACACATCCCATCTACGGTAATTAGTGTAAACAAGATTATATTCTTCCTGAAGGGCCATAGAACATGAGGGTTGTACTGGAATTCAGTTTATGATGAGAGGTTGACATGGTTTTGGTCATAAAAGGCATAAATATAATCTTCACAAGTGAAATTCTGTTGAACTCAATTGATATACCTGGGGAAACTTTAAATTAGTTAAAAATCTAATTAAAATTACTCTCTAATAGTTAAAATTTCAATATCTAAATATCACATATTTTTTAAATTCCATGTTTTAAACGTTAGAGGAAAGTTCAACAGCATCTCAGACTTTAGTTCATGTTCAGTTCAACCAGAACAAGCTAAAAGTCATTGAGACTTCAAAAATGAAGTGAAGCTAGTGAAACGATCCTGCATTTTAGCTCAGACATTTGCTTAGATATTTTATCTAATACAATGAAATTAAGACTTCATTTATTTTTCTGAGCTGCTGATATATATATTTTTTTTAAATGTTATTCTTTCATATTATTTATTTAATGAGTTTTTCCGTGTTTAAATAAGAGATGTACTTTTTTTTTATTTATTTTTCTTATTATATTATTATTATTTTTGTTTTTTTGTATTGCTTTGGGGTATATCAAAGTAGATGTATAAATATTTGGAACGCGGTCGATTATTTGTAAGCTTTTGATTTGTGGATAGGGGGTGGGATTAAATAAGTGTTTTTTTTTCTTCTTCCCACTCCTTTTCGATTATGTAATGGACATTGACAAGAGTTAAAAAGTCTTTGGTTGTATCTATTGTTAATTAATTTGTTTTTTATTGTCTTATTCTAATTATTTTGATTTGTTTATTTGATTTGATTTTCTTGTCAGATGTTTTGCATAAATTCGAAATAAACAAATACTACTAAAGACATTTTTATGTGAAAATATTTCGATTTTGGCACCTGGACTTGTTAAACTGCCATACTACGTATTTTTATATGGTGTATATACTCTATAAAATAATGGTTCCAAAAGAGGGTTTTTGTAGCGATACCATATAGAAGCATATCGGGTTCCAAAAATAACCTTTCAGAGAACAGTTTAAAAAGAACCAGTTTTACTTACAAGAGATAGATCACCCAAAAGTGATAAGTATCCCATTATTTACTCACCCTCAAGCCATCCTATAGGCGTACATGACTTTCTTCTTTGAGCCAAACACAATCAGAGTTATATTGAAACAAATATCCTGGCTCTTCCAAGCTTTATCATGAGAGTGAATGGTAGTTTTTTGAAGCCCGAAAAAGCGCATTAATCCATCATTAAAGTAATCCACTCCAGGGGGTTAATCAAGGCCTTCTGAAGCCAAGCGATGTGTTTTTGTAAGAAAAATATCAATATTTATAACTTTATAAACTATAATCACTGGCTTCCGGAAACGGCCGTATACGAGTCGAGTTCCGGAGGAAGAGTGACCTTTGACCCGACGCATGACGTAGGATGTAGGAGTTGCGTAAGCTCACGTGAGAGTAGACATTTACATTTAGCAGACGCTTTTATCCAAAGCGACTTACATTGCATTTCAAGGTACACATTTACGTTCTTATCAGTTCTTGCTTTCCCTGGAAATCGAACCCATGATTTGACCATTACAAGCGCCAATTTTCACTGTTAGAGCTGCAGGAAAGCTTTTGAATGCCTCTCATGGTTAAAAAAAAATAGGGCTGGGGAACAAACTCAAGCTCCTCTCACATTTCTCTTTAAAGCAACACCAAGTAACTTTTCCTCTGCGGTCGCCCTACTGGTTGGAAGCAGAATTGTCCATTACCGCTGTCGTAAATAATTTAGCCTACCGCAGCCTACGGTCACACGCACGCTCGTTGTTTATCCAGCACCGGCTTTGGAATGAATGATGTCCACAGACGAGGTCGAGTATGTTGCATGATTTCATGAAAGTATGATGTATTGCGACGTCAGAAACGAAGAAAAACAAAATAATGACTATTGTAGCGCTTGACGTAAAGCAAGTCAAATTTGTAGTTTTCTTATGTCTCATTAGAACTACAGAAACGCGACCCGATCTGGCAATCTTACATAGCGTGGTTATAGCAGATAAAGGACCGCACAGCGGAGGCAGAAGTGCCTTTCACCCTGTTACGACTTGATCAACCACTGAAATGATTTTGGAAACATTATTTTAAGGTAAAAAATGGTACTTAGTGTTGCTTTAAAAATTCTCGTTTTAGACTTCTAATTCGTGATCGGTGTTTTGTTTTGCTATATTCTTTTTTTTTTTTCGATTGAGTTTATTGATTCACAGAAACTTTCCAAAACACAACATTTCTGTATAGAATCAACATTTTTGTTTTGCTGTATTCTTTGTGCGTCGGGTCAGAGGTCACTCTTCCGCCGGAACTACACTCGCGAGTACAGCCATTACCGGAAACCAGTGATTATGGTTTATAAAGTTATAAATATGGATATTTTTCTTACAAACACGCATCACTGTGGTTCAGAAGGCCTTTATTAACCACCTGTTGTCATATGGATTACTTTTATGATGGATTGATGAGCTTTTTTGAGCTTCACTACAAAGCTTGGAAGAGCCAGGATATTCCTTAACACAACTGATTGTGTTTGTCTGAATAAGAAAGATATATACACCTAGGATGGCAAATTATGGGACACTTTTCATTTTTGGGTGAACTATCCCTTTAATATGAAGAACATTTTAATTATCTTTTGTGCAATGGAAAGCTTCCATGAATGTTAAAGGTTCTTTATTAAATAACATTTATTTTAAAGAATGTAAAATAACCAATAACACTAATATTCATTTGAGGCCAAATTTTGAATAGGCAATGCCGGCCAGGGCGTTGAATGCTTCAAGACAAGCCAAATTATTTTTTAAGGTTAAAAACAAGGAAGATGTAAAGGACAATGACTTCTTCTGGGAACTGCATTAACAAAAATCACACTGCTCACATATGCTGCATTCAAAACATCAAGACAGAATCATTTGTTTCAGTGTTAATTTAATCATACAAATGTTCAATTATACATACAGGAAAAGGCTTTTCATATTTTCTCTCTTTCACTGTGCTATCATAGGACTCTATGCAAACTCTCCGCTCAGTCAAACACCATGTCACGGTGCAGAAAACCTCAACAGATCTAACAGAAAAAAAAAAAGAAATCAGAAAAAAAGACAATAACGCAGCAATGAATCAATCACACTTCTCACATGCATAAGCAACACCCAAAAAAAAAAAAGAGAAAGAAAGAAAAATCCAGAGTGTAATTATAAACCAGGAAGCTGTGAAGAGTGCAGCGCTTGGGATGAGGACATTCACAAAGAACAGCTCAAAGGAAGACATGAGCTGTTTACGGGCCGAGCACTAGGAGAAACGTCACTGTGGTTCTGTCCATACGCAACAGAAATGGAAACCATTTTCAGAACATTAACTTCTTTTATGCTTCAACTGTGAGTGCAACTTTTTGGAATATAGAAGAAACTGTCCCTTTACACACTGCATAGATCATTTGCAATGTAAAAGTGAAGCCACAGCAATTCAAGAAATTTGGACGCAATGTCAGTATCCGTTAATGGCGAAATCTTCCAGGTGCATAGAAATCGGGTGAAACGGACAAGAAATTGCCTGACGTATTAAATTTAACAGGACATGGTGACACTAATCTCTTTTCCCTTGACATAAAGGTCATTTTGGACTCTGATTTGCATACTGCTCGAGGACACCGGGCTGGGGAATTTGTTTACTCTTTTCTTCTTAGTAAACATACCAATTAAGAAACAAATGGTAGGAGACTGTTGTTAACGTTTTATAAATTGCCTAGCCATTGCAGCAAAACAGAAAATGGTGAGTAAAACGGCCTTTCAGATATATTTAGCAAGATATAAACATCCAAGAAGCTTTCCATCATACCAAACACAGAGGCACAATTTAAACCAAATAAATTCCACAAAAATTCTTTATGCATTAAAATATTATTTGGAACTTTCCAGCTCACAATTTACCATTTCAATATTTAGCAACATCTCAAAAGAATACAATTTAAGAGAATATTTTTGGTTAAATGCAGGCTCTACAGCAGAAAATAATTGGTACTAAGAAAAATAGAAAAGAAAAAAAAATGTGTATAGGGAAATGCCCTTACAATGGAAGTAGTGCACTTGCCACATAGACTTCAATTGTAGACAATTGATTTAATGTCAACGCATTTTCAGTTCAGAGAGGTACAAATCGAAATTTCCCGTCAACAGAGCACAACTTGCATTCAACCCAGAATATTCCTTTAAAATGAACTCATTCTCACACTTTCCCTCATTAAAACACCCTCAGCTCATTTAAAAAAAAGCTTAATACCATCACAGGTCTAGGTGAACGGCAGAAATGTAGGATTGGGAAAATAAATCAGTGATGTGCTTGTGAACTCTTAGGTCAGTAAACAAGGGAACCAAAGTCACATCTGCTTACTATCATCTCTGATGGATTGTGTCATGAGTGGAAAGCAACATCAGCACTCTATAACTCCAGAAAAACATCAATGTAAACAAATATGATAACAGCAACAAGATAGTTACTAAGGGCATCTCTGACAACAGCTATGACTTGACCTGTATAGTGGCAGTACAGATGTATACTTCAATATAATGAGACATAATGTGCTCATGTACGCTGTACAGGTTGCTGGGTTTTTTAGTGAATCCAGAGCAGGTTTCAATAGCAATTTTGTAATAAACAAACAATTACAAGTGGCTGGCAAAGGACCATTATGAAACCTTTGTTGTTTCTCTACCAATTACACAATTTAACCTCCAAGTAGGCACATTGACCTTTTTTTTTTTTTTTTTACTTGAAACTGTCCAGTTTGTAAAGTAAAAGAACATTGATGAAAAATTATAAAACTACTTGAGAGGCATTAATTCTTCATTCATTTGTTGATGGCTTTTGTGCATGGCTGAAACACTCAGTCAGATGACTCTCACAAACCTGTCAAGAACAAACCCGTCATATTTCACTGCAAAATCATAAGGAACAAATGCCAATTATACTTTGCTTAAAGAAAAAAAGCAAAGCCCAGTTTTTAGCACCATTAAGATTTCCTTCATTGTGACATTATTTTCATGGTAATTAATAATTTGATATTAATGCAAATATTTTTATGCTATTTAAATTGTAAAGTATTTATACATTGTTGTAAATTAATTGGTTGTATTTAGGCTAATTAAAAAAACGGTGCAATATTTTAATACAATCATTTAATGGTGAGAACAATGGGAATTACAAAATAAAATCGTCCGTATTTATTACAGTAATGGGAATTTGGTGGAAAATGTGCTGAGTTGTCATGAAAATAATGTCATGAAGCAAAATATCATACACATCCTAAAAGCAGGCTTTATTTTATTTAAGCAAAATATAAATTGTATGCTTTTCTCTTGAATTTGGGGTGAAAGAACTTCGATTCAGTCATTCATTCATCCACCCGCCCTGCCGCTGTTTCTCTTACGCATTCGTGCACTCACACTTCTGAATTTACTGTTGTAATGTGACAATACAGATCAGAAAAACGGTGTATTTTTCATTATATCTCTTTAGAATTTCTATCACGCATCTAAATCTAGCATTCACACATGCGTAACTCAGGTGTTGCTTCAATATTGATTTGGAGCCAAACAGATTTGTCCACACATTTATGTGATGTTGTGATGCATCAGGGGAGAGGGAGGGTCACCAAGTCTTTAGAATAAATCTGTTCCTCCTCTCACTGAACCCCTGAAAAGGGCAAAAGCAGCAGCTCTGATGAGCTACCGGATGGTTTCTGTATCTTAAGACTGTCCAAACGGGAAGGGTCCATTAATGCCCTGGGAATAAACAGAAAGAGTGAGATCAAACTCTTGTCAAAACAAGATCAATTGTTAATAGATTTATACATTTGCTAAATAAAATCCAAATAGCAGATGGCTGTGCAAAACTTTAAACCGTGTTTTGAGGCATTTCTTACACCCCAAATAAAAAGAGCACCATGGCTCTGGCTCGGGTCCCTCATCCAGTATATAATAATATTACCACATGTATTAATATTCAGGGTTAAGGGCATAGGCGCGAATTCTGGAAATGGCTAGGCAACCATGAAAAAACGAGATATTATATACTATATTATTATAATTTTAACCAATTAAAGAAAGAAAGAAAAAAAAAAATCGATTGAGAATCGGGAACCTCTCTGATTGGTGGATCTCATGGTGATTAATTTGCATTTTAAAGGGGTCATGACAACAGGATAAAACATCCTGCAAGAGTAATAGCTTGAAACATTGATTGATACACATTGATATTGTGTGACCTGTGATGTCACACGGGCAAATATATTTGCGTACGACTGACGTCAATGAATACTTGTACATCATCGCACCTTAGATTCAGCCGTTTAATGGCTGACATTTGGATACACTGGATCAAAAGCAAATAGAAAGCCAATATAATCACTGACGCTGTCTATACTGGATATAGTATACAGATGCACGGTCAGTTTCTGACATACTCCGAGTCCACGCACTTGAGTCTGTCGACAACAGGACAAATAGAAGAGTGTAAAAAACTTCCGCTTTGACGCGTCCAGGTTAAACAGCTTGTTTGCGTCTCTCTACAGTTTATTTAATGGCATCCTAGATCGTGTTCGTGTCTGAGGATTAAGTTGTTCAAAGCATTTAGTTTTGTCAGGTAGACACTGTGTAATGTATAGTTTGCAAAGAAACTTTTGTCGACACGTGCAATAGTGAGTGGACGTTGAAACTGTTTTCTATGCAATGACGTTAGCCAATCATAAGTGTCCATTTACTGACACGCCTTAAAGTGTAAATTGCAGGTTAACCACCACAACCAATTAATGTGTAAATTAAAGTGCTCAATATGTAAACATTTCGGTCTAAAAATGCGTTAAAATAACATTTATTAGGGTTTCCTCCATGGTTTCTTCAACGGTAGCATTTTTTACAGTTGCTGGGTGATGACGTCATATGTTTACAATTGAGTTATTTCATTCATCACTTCTGAATCAAAAAAAAACACAATATAACTGCTAGCCTACTTTTCGTTGACTAACGTTAACTCTAGGCTTGGAGTCCCTTTTATGACGTCACGCCCAGCCTAGTGGAAGGGAGCGGGAGTGCTTAAAACCACTGTAAAAGTACATTTAGGTAACATACAAAACAATGGTGGGCGGTTCTTATCTTTATGTTTAATAAGCACATTGCATTATCTTCATAAAAAATTTAACCTGCAATTTACACTTTAAAGGAGCCGCGCCATAACAATGGGTCATTTCAGACAGAGGGTCAGAATGAAGGTAGAAAATATGTTTTTCCACATGTTTTTTTGTGCAGAAAAAAAAAGTATATAAGTAACCTTAAGGAACATTAAAATAATTGTAAAAAAAAAAAAAAAAAATTATATCATGACCCCTTTTAGTAATTACCTTCAAAATAATCAGGTATATTAGCGAGAGATCATGACAACACTCATGGAAAGAATATGCGTTTTTGTTTGGGTTTGTAATGTATTTGCAGTCTGTGTGTTTCTTTTCAAGAGACACAAATCATTTTTGGGTAATGAATTCATCAAGTACATCAATGTATGGATATAAAGCCAGGATTTTTGAAAAACTAACACCAAGTATAATTAATTATGGAGTAATGAGAATGGTAAAACATTTTAAGGGGCATTTGTTGTGAATAAAGACATATATTTGGTTTGTCAAGTATTTGTATTAGCAAGTTTGCAAAAAAACGAAAGACGTCAGTTCATTTATCTTCATGGGGAAACATAAATAGGCACCTATGGTTAAGGGTTTGTTCAAATAAGACGAGCAATGTTAGACTTATGACAGTACAACAACACTAAGCTTTACATAAATATTTGACCCTCAGATTGTTGTTAAGGCTAATAGTCTCTAACCTGAAATCAATACTAGATTTACAACATTACACTGGGAATATATTTATGCTATGGGTTGGTTTGGGTGTTTGTAATTTGTGAGATTTCAACTGTGACTTATTTGACTGGTTATTGACTTTTCTGCATCAGCTCACATGCTTGCATTGAACTCCATCTTGTGGCCAAGAGGCAAAGTTTAACCCCCTCAAGGGCCTATAAATTAACATTTACAGACGTCAACCCCACTGTTAACACATCAAGGCCAAATCGGGAATGAAAAACTTCATGGGGCTGGGAGATAAAAAGCCATTAAATATTTCTCAGCCTTTTAACATTTGAAATACATTTCAATATCAATTTATGACATGGCGTAAAGAGCGTTTTTTTTTGTAAATCAGAGGGAACAAACCAAGCAGACATTATTAGCAAGCAGATTCAAAAAGAGTAAAAATTAAGTTAAAATAATAATCAGTGCATGTTTTCCAGTTTTCACTAAATAAACACAGGGAAGATTAATATTAATTCATTTTATGTATATGCACCAATTAAACAAAAATCAATCCAAAATTTTTACATTTAAAGTATAATGGGCAATGAACATTTTTGAGTGAATCAGAGTTATAATATTAATTGAAATTAACAGTTTAAACGGATTATCAAATTTATCAAGTCTAACACTGTTTTTAAGAGACACTATTAAAATAGTTAAAAACCACTGGTAGCAATTAAATCGCAAAGTAGCAATTATTGCCCGGCCCTACTTCTACATATGATTTTCTTGGACAGCTGCATTTGGATGTTTTAAAGACCTTTAGGTGTGTGTGAAAACAGTATCTTTGGTATGGTGCTAATCACCACACAGGTCACAAGTCAGCAGAGAGCCAATCAGACCTTTCCTGCTATCTGGATGGAAATTTAGGACAGATATTTCAAGTATTTCAAGGAAAACTTACAAGAATATGTTGTTGGTCGCGTCAGGAACTATTCAGTCAATTTCTTAATCAACACTTGTTGAATAATCACTCAAAAATGGTCATGTTGTGGCACTTAATTGTATAATAAATTAAATATTGCTATTTATATTGGTGCATATAAAAGAAAACTTGATTTTAGTTCTTAGTTATTACATTAAACAACAAAAATCACCCTTTCAAGACATTTCAAAGCAACTACATAAACAGAATAGAGACACATATTAAATCATCAAAAGGCTGAAACTGTTTTAGCTGTATCTCCCAGCCTCAGGATCACATGTGTGCGGAATGAGGAAAGGTGTAACCAAACACGGTGAATCATCACAATGTGCTTTTCTTTGGTTAGATGTCACAAAACAGGCCAGGGAACAGAAAGGTGACGCGCTGTTGTTAAGTGACCTTCTGTGTTAAGAGATCATATGGCGGTCAGTAGGGCTGTCGCGATAACCGCAATATTGCAGTACCGCGCTACTGACAGGCCAACCGCAGAGAAATGCAAGTAACCGCAGCAACCGCAAACCGCGTTTTCTTTTTTCATAAGGCCACCCTTCGTAGTTCGTACTATGTGTATTGGATGTTAAATAAGTTAATAATAACAAGGCTGTTTATCATGGTGATTTGTACAGAGGCTTCGTGGATTTGGACTTACCGGTAGCCTAAGCCTAAACAGACAGTGAATGTGATCGACTGAGCGCGTGCGATTACCTGCGTCTGTCTTTGAAGTCAAGTCATGTATATTCGTGAAAAGGTTGCCGTTTCCAAGGAAAGCGAAATATTTGTTGTATCATCTTTTTAACGTGTAAGGGTATTTATTATGAATGGCGTCCGCGCTGGTCAGCATTACACAGCGCGCGAGGAAGCCGTGGGGGGAAAGCAGCGAGTCACGCATTGAATCAATGCCATTGGTCTCTATTAAGTGAAACATTGCTTCAGCTTTGCCCAAAAGTGAAGCATTGCTGGCCAGCTGAGCCTTGAAAAGAGGAGCTCAAAGTTAAAAAATAATTAACACCTTGTTTCATTATGTAGCCTATCATTTAAGGAATCGGCTTTTTTGAACGTTTTCGTTGAATGAACGGTTTAATGACTCGCTCAAAGAAAGTCCGTTGGCGTAACAATGTAACTGTGCGCTGAGTGACAGTCTTTCAATGTGCAGAGACGCGGTTACATTGGTTACATTTGTGTATGCAGACCACATCATAACACGTATTTATATAGCAACAAATAAATAAATAATTAAATAAATGGCGGTAATACCGCATATCGCGCTATTGAGCCACTCAAAATTACCGCAAGGGAAATTCCTTCACCGCGACAGCCCTAGCGGTCAGCACATTGAGAGCTTTCCAGTACAGACTTTTGGCATGAAAGCAAGATTTTGGGTCAAAAAGACCTGAACTTTTTTCTGAACTGAATCTTGTGCTGGATGCATCTTGACCTTTTAACTTACCTTTGGAAAAAGCTCCTGATTTCATGAACATATATAGCAGGTTTAGAAAATTGGAGTGTTGAGCATTTACTCGTCAAGGTAATAGTTGTAATCACTCATTATTCAGACGCATTATTCAAAAACGTACACCTACAGCTGGGTGATATATAGCTGATTTTTTTTGCATTATTACTCCAGTCTTCAGTGTCTCATGATCCTTCAAAAATCATTCTAATATGCCGATATGCTGCTCAATAAATATTTATGATTATTATCAATGTTGACAACAGTTGTGCTGCTTCACATATTTGAGAAAATCATGATACATTTTTTATTCCCGATTCTTTGATGAATAGAAAGCCCATTATTGGTGAACATTTGAATGGTAGTGTAAAAATTAGGGCTGCCCTAGACTAAAGATTTTTGCGTTCGTCATTAGGTTGTGCGTCAAGTTCAAGGGTTACTCTTTTTGCGTAAATTGATGCGTGCGGCCGTCTACCGGAAGCTAGTTATTTTAGTTGATAAAGGTTTAAATATGGATTTTTTCTTACACAAATGCATTGCTTAACTTCAGAAGGCCTTTACTAACCCCCGGAGACACGTGGAGCACTTTAATAATGAATAGATGCACTTTGATGGACTTCCAAAGACATACAGCCATTCACTGCCATTATGAAGCTCGGAAGAGCCAGGACATTTTTTAATATAACTCCGATTGTATTCGTCTGAAAGAAGATTGTCATATACACCTAGGATGGCTTCAGGGTGAGTCAATTTTCATTTTTGGGTGAACTATCCCTTTAAGTCACGATGCTGACTCGTCATCTCCACAGTAGCTAGTGGACGTGCCTAGCTGCCCGTTTCATACGGATTACATAATCTGAGAATATTTATTTTATTATTTACTTTGTCGACCAAACCTCTTCTAGTCGACTAACTGTTAGTCGTCTATTAGGGGGCAGCCCTAGTAAAAATAAGACTTTAATCATTTTTAACCAGCAAATAACTGTAAAGATTGTACCATTAGACCAATTTAATAGTCTCTCCTTGGGACTCAGGAGTGCATTAAGAGGGATTTAATTTATTTTTATTGCCATATCAGCAAAGATTAAAAAATTGAACTTGACGTTGTAATAAAGGGAAGATTATTAATAGCACCCACGTTAAACAATAGGAGTAAAAATGCCATTAAAGTTAATAGCAGTCTGTTTCAATTAATCAGTTCAAAAACAATTCGCTCTATATCACCCAGCCGCATTCACACCACTAATCTTCATTCAACTCAATGAAAAACTCCAAATGGCAAACATACCTGGCTGTAAGTCACTACTGATAAGTTGTTTTGGAGACCATTTGGTGTAATATTTACAGAGCTGTGATTGAGTCCATTTTGATCTTGCTGAATGGAGTCCAGTGGGGCCTCCCAGGGGCCCCCGGGGTCATTTAGATTATCCTCATTGGTGTCCTGCTTGTTCTTCTGTGGTGAGGCGAAAGGGTTGAAGCCTCCCTCCACACTGCGGTGTGGCTGCGTGTTGAACTCCGTCTCGAAGGAGGATAACTGCTGTGTGACGCCTAGCAGGCCTCCCTCTTCCACACTCAAAATCACCCAGATCACATCTGCAAAACAAGGGGAATGAGGTGAGCCATGCATTCTTCAAGTCGCCAAAGCTGTTTGTAGAAACTTGCAGAACTAATGCTCTGAATGGCATATTACTGGGGCTAGGTGATATGACCAAAATCTTCTTTGACAACATGAGAACATTTATTTCACAACGATATATGCAAGGGATAATGATTTTAATGCACAAATTGGAGGCAAAGAACCACCCGACGCAAAGTAGGAGTGCATTCAAATCTAGGAACTACCTGTGCATTAAACGGCTTTATTGCCCACCTTCCAGCCAATCAGAATCAAGTATTCAGACAGACCATGGTTTAATCACAATATACACTAAAAAAGATTTGCCGTAGAAACAATTATCACGCTAGTAAATTTCACAATTAATTAATAACAAATGGCAAGTAACATTGAATTAAACATGACATTTTTTAAGTAGAACGTACTCCAATATTCTTTGAAAAATTGTTTAGTAACAGTGTAGTTATTTTATTTTTGTAATTAAAAATAACAAAGAAGCAAATTACAAACAATAGGACAAATATAATAAAACATGCAAATTAAAGATTTTCATGTACAGTAGGTTTATTTAACAATTGAATGATGTAAAAATAAAACAGCATAGTCTTCACTGTATAAATTAATACTTTAAAAGCTACAAAAGTTACACAGCAGCAGGATTATTAGACTGCTGTCACTTCGAGACTGAATGCACAAATCCAATATACTAACAGACATGCGTTTCCTTTCTCAAACGCTTACGTTCACTTAAGACAAAACTGACCTTGTTCACAATGATACTCGCCAAGATAGGTATTTTGGCATAATTTTGTGTGCATTTCTCTGTTCAAGACGTGAAAGAGAACTCAATTCGGTATTAGCACAAACTTTAAAGAGTTTTCTTTTGTCTTGCACTTGAATGGTTAAATAAATCACTTAGCCTAATTTTTTTTATTGGCAAGACATAAAAACACAGTATGCACTACGCAGAAAGAAAATCATATGAGGATGACCTAAATGGCTACAGTGTTTTTATTTTGGGTGAACTATCCCTTTAAAACGGTCATCGCATCATTTTTTTTTTAAATAGGCTAGTTGTTTCTTTAGCTCAATGTCATGAAAATGTTGACTGTTACTTTTATCGTTTGCATCTCACCTCCATAGAATAGTCCGGTGGCTGTGCACATTCTCCACTGGCCTTGGTACATGCCAGGAACGGCTGGACTGCGCATCTGCACGCTCACGTCTGAGATCTCCTGCGGGTCCAGAGACCGCACCATCACCATGTTCACATGACCAAACTGATCCCCACCAACATACTTCAGACACACACCCGGGGGCCACGACTCTGTACCTGCAAAGCACAAAGACAGAAATGACATTAGACAACCTGAGAGCTTTCTATCCCTCCACTGACAGCTACGCAACTACCACTTTCAAGCCCCAGAAAGGTAGTGAAGACATCCTAAAATTAATCCATGTCACTCAAGTGGTTTAACCTCAATTTTATGAAGCGATGCAAATGCTTTGTTTGCGCAAAAAACAAACAATTGACCACTTTACAAATTATTAATCTCCAACGTGCGTTCAAAAGAGCACCACGACGCATGAATGTTGACGACACGAGAGTAGACGTTGTTGCGTGAACGCGCACCAGAAATTAATATTTTATAAATAAAGTGGTAAATTATGTTTTTTTGCACAAATGAATGAATGTCTTGCGTGTGATAGAAAGTAATGGGAAATAGTTTTCTTTTTTTAGTTCACATAAATATGAAAATTCTGTCATTAACCAATATAAAAATTAAATACAGTCAATCATGGTTTATTAAAAAGCAAAATGACCATCGAACACATTCCTTTTGGACATTGTGTTTTACCACAAGATTCCACTATGAAGGAATATTTCATTTAAAACGTGTAATGTCTGTGTTTGCATGCAAAAAATAACAAAATTGGTGTATGTTTGGGTCATTAAACATTCAGCCTTTTCATATCTACAACCAGAACAAAACAAAAAACCTCACCTGTATTCTGTATCCTCCATGTCTTTGTGAACTGTGTGTCAGGAGGAACGGATTCCCCCTCTCCAATCGTCACATCTTCCACAAAAGACATTGACGGCGTATTGATATTTGGACTCTCAAAGTCATAATATGCACCAATAGCTGCTTGAAGGTTCCTAATAAGACACAAATACAGACAGATCAACATGTGAGATTTCACCACAATTTAACTACCAAGAGCAAAACAACATGTGTATAATATATACAAGATGTATAAAGTGGCCAGAATGTAAAGTCATGTTCAAAAGAAAAGAAGGGAGGGACAAACTAGTGTTGGCCTGTGTGTAAGACCTCTGATGAAAGTACACTTGTGTATTACATAACTCTGAAGTAAACTTAACAATAGCCTTTCCATGTCAACAAACACCAAGTTTACGCAAAGAAGCAACATACAAACACTTAGTGTAACGTTACTGGTTTTACAAAAGAAAACTATTATATCACTGTCGTTAAGCAAAACGATATTTTTGAGGAGTCGTGACTGAGCAACATTAAACAATGTCTGTGGCTCAAAACATAGTGAGACCCCTACATAGACAGTATTTTGAAAGCACGACCCTACTCGGCAGGATTTCAGGTCAGAAAAAAACACGAATGCTGCTTAGATAGGGAACTCACAAGGATTTGAAACACAACCACTATAGTAGCGGGCTACTAGCACAAACAAGCTAACTTACATGTTTGACAATTGACATAAATGAAACAAACCACATAATTTAATAACATGTTTGAGAAAATAAATTTTAAAGAAGACAACTGTCTAAAATATTACTTCTATAGTTCATATGAGCCAAAATGTTACATTTGTTTTCTTTGTAAACAGCCAATTAGCTATTAGCTTGTTGTCTTTTTCGCTTCAGCTTTATTTAAACTCTACGGGGCTCATGACAACTGTCCTCGCGGAGCTATTTTTGACATGTAAGGCATTCTAAAGTAAGAAATCACAGTGGTAAACTCTTTATGTTCAGTTCAGCAGTAGGCCGCAGCCGAGTCCCCGGACTCACCAGTTGGTCATGTCCAGGAAGAAGGCGCAGCCCGCCGGGTTGAGCTGAAACCCCAGCAGCCTCTGAAACTCCGAGATGAGGACATCTTTATCCGTGGTGCCCATGCAGCTGAATTTTTGCATGAGCTCCGGATCCAGGTCTATGTCCATGCCCTCCATGAGCATGCGGCTGTCCCGGGGATAAGTTTTAATTGAGTCCGAGGCCTTCTCCAGTCATAACAAGCGACCCGATAACAAGCAGAGTACGCATGGCTGCGGGCGGGGCGTGACGTCACGCACGACGTAACTATGGTGCGGGGGAACGTCAGCTGTTGCTATTCGACTGCGGCGTGTCGTAATCCGAAGCATACAAACCAGTAGGCCTGTTGTAGTACAAATGGTGGCATAACATAAGGTAAAACAATATATACAACGATATTACATTTAATTTACAATTGTATTCAATTCACAGTAGGCTACTTAAAAAATATGTCCAACAGGCCATGTTATTAACATGGCACGTGCTCAATAAATATCAATAGAAAAGTACTAAGGCCATGTTTTTTTGGACATGGTATATGTTTTTGGACATGGTTTGATTTGTGCACACTTTATTCTGTGTAATGGAGTGAATATTTATGTATAAACTGTGATCTAAAATAACAACACTGTTTTCCAATTATGCAGCTAAGAAATCCAATGCACATTTTTAAGTTATTATCATTCAATAAAAATAATGTTTTAACTCATTATTAAAATAAATGATTTATTACATTAATTAATTAATTAATTCATTGTTGTATTTAACTTGTATTTAAAAGTCTAACCCTGTTACCCATGTCAGTAGTACCATGGTAATAATGTTATTCTGTATAGTGTTTAATGTGCATTGAATTTCCTAGCGGCATAATTGGAACAGAGTGCTGTTATTTTAGATCAAAGTTTCTTAGAGAATGACCCTACTACTTGCATCATGTTAAAATGAAAAGCCAGGCCCACCAGCCTGTGTGAGAGTCTCAGTAACATGATTAGCCAGCCTGTCAGCAATAATAAGGTCAGGCCTTGGATCTAGTGGCCATCGCTGTGTCAGCTAGTGTGAGATGACAAGGAAGACTAAGATAACTAGCCACAACAGGAGACAAAGAAGTGAGGTGTGTGTGTGTTTTCAAATATTTTGTGCTTGCATGCTCAATTGAACATTTAACAAGGTTTCGCTCTGGAGATGGTGATGTGGGCTGAGCAGATATTGTTCTAGAACACTTACATCGCTGGGTTTGTAATATACTTTTGTACTAAAGCATGTAATGTTGGAATACCCTTTATGGTGTCAGTTTGAATTTAAATAATATTTATTACTATTTATATTGTATTATTTAAATTACATGATTACTTCATTTATATTATATTCTTTTATTGTATTATTAAATAAAATTAGTAAAGTTTTTAGAAGTTTTAACATATTGTTCTAAACTAAACTTAAATAATCTAATAACATTGAATAAGAGTTTAATTATTTAAGCTTCCGTTTACCACAACTGAACAGTTGGTTAATGTTTATATGTGAATAAAAGCCTAAATTCAATCCATTTATCATATAAAGTGATCGAGTCGCTTTAGAAAATTTGGACTAAACCGCTCAATTCATATGGATTAGCTTTATGAATTTTTTGAAGGTACAGAAATCTCTGAGATTTCAGCAGAAATATCTTCATTTGTGATCTGAAGATGAACGAAAGTCTTACGGGTTTGGAACGACATGAGGGTGAGTAAATGATGACAGAATTGTCATTTTTGGGTGAAGTCGAACCTCTTTTCTTTTGCTGTTATTTCAAGCTCATAATGCACATTTAAATCTATGCTGTTGAATGATTTGCGATCAATTGTTTTAGGGCTGTTTTAGGCTGCAAGCTTTCTGCACAGAACCGGGGCGTCTATAGTGACTTTGGTAGTGACTAAAACAGACAGGCAGGGAGGGAGGGAGGGGAAGGAAAGAGTCTTTCAAAAAACCCATAGAGTTTCTTGGCAAGGGGAGGGCAAAGGAACACAAACTGTGGGTGGAACCCTGTGACAATGTAGATCAGGCACCTTCACCCTCCCTGGTTCAAAAACACGAGTACCACGAGTGCTCACAGTTGTTAGTTCTGCTGTAGATCAGGGAGCCTATTAAGTTTAAGTTTAATTCGATGGATAATACAGGCTTACACTGAATAATACCAGGTGGACTAATAGTCTGCTTATTGCAGGTAAAGAGGATTTGTGTCCAGATCCCCAGACAGTAAGACCCCTGCTTTGCTGTTCCAGACAGAAAAACCCGGAACGTCAACCCAGGAATGTCCAATCCCGCACCAGACGCTCATCATACCAATGCCCAAGCGGCCCGTCCGGACCAGACCGAGAGCAATGGGTCGTTCTCGCCGTCATCCCCAGCTTTGAGGAAACCACCTGGCCATCTGAAGTTGGCATGCAGCCTTTCTAAATCAGACTCCGACCTGCTGGCTTCCCCTCATTGTGAGGACGACTGGCCTCTGGGTGGCCGGAGCGAATCCCTGTCCAACTGTGCTGATGAGAGGAAGGAAATGGAGCAGATGCCCTCGTTTGCCTCCGAATGGGACGAGGTAAGAGCTGATGAACTGCAGGTTAAAGAGCATGAGACTTCCTCTCAGGAGAGACAAACGAGAGAGATCGTAAGACATGAGCAGGGTCGTGTGTGAACAAGTAATGCACAGTTAGGTTTTGAAGTTACACTATATTAATACCCCAGTCACTTTTTAAATACTAAATAAACCTGAAATAAATAAATAAAATACACTACTGTTTTAAAGTTTGGGGTCAGTATGTTTTTTCTTTTCTTTTTGCAAGGATGCATCATGCAATAAATTGATCAAAGTGTCACGTAAGACATTTTTGATGTTATTTCAAATAAATGTTTTTTACTAATTTAAAGAATCCTGAAAAATTATGCATCACAGGCTTTCAGAAAGATATGAAGCAGCACAACTGTTCTGTTTTCATCATTGTTAATAATCAGAAATGTTTCTTGAGCAGCAAATCAGCATATTAGAATGATTTCTGAAGGATCATGTGACACTGAAGAATTCAGCTTTGATCACAGGAATAAATTACATTTTAAAATATATTCAAATAGAACATTTATTATTTTATATTGTGATAATATTTCACAATATTTACTGTTTTGATCAAATTCTTTTGAGACTTCTTTCAAAAACACATTATTTTTACCAACCCTAAACTTTTTAATGGTAGTGTATGTATGTGTGTTAGTTTTCTGTTTAGTCTTATTTACTGGCAAATGCAATATATAATGTCTCTCTTCCCCAACGTGTAGTGCCTTAGGCCTATAAGGTGTACAATACAGAAGCAAGCAGTGTGGTGCAATAAAACTCTATCACTGCTATTATTATCGATACTGTATGGGGTGTAGGTGTTGCATGCAAACTACAGTATGTCAGCCTTGTCCAAAATGGAAATAAAACAAAAACAGCTAGCCAAGCATAGCGAAAGCCTTCTGGAAAAGACACTTTCTTTTCATTTATTTACTGAAAATGACCATTTCAAACGTCTCCCTTTACCATAGTTTAGTCATGTAATAATTGAATGTAATTCGTTACTTTTTTTAATACTTTTTATTATATCTTTTTTAAAATGTATACCATTTTACTTTACTTTTTATGCAAGTTATTTTCTAACAAATAAATTTTCCTCCTTCCTCATAACATTGGCACAAAGGCCTGCACAGTCAAGTAAACTGCACGCCTATTATTAAAACCAAAAATAATATGTCTATTCTGCAAAGTAAAGTCGTTACATGCTGTGCTGTTATTGTCAACTAAAACCAATTTAAATACAAATATTAGATGAAAAACTTTGAAATTATTAGAAATAGATTTTTTTTTCCCTTTGGCAACCAACTGAAATACTGAAGTACTAAAATTACTAAAACTCAAACTGTATAAATAAAAATAGATGAAATTGCTTTTTTTTTTTTTTTTTACTAGTAAAAATGACAAAACCATATAAGAAAATGACAAAAAATTCAACTCAAATTAAAATGAAAAATACTAGTTCAAAATAATATTAAAAGCTGTAATAGTATTAAAATAACACTGGTTTAGAACAAAATGTGAGTAAATGATGACAGGAGTTTTTAAGAGAGAGAGAGAGAGAAAGATGAATAACAGTAACTGTTGTGTCACTGCATAAAAAGTGCATAATTTTTAGAACTGTTAACACAGCTAGTGCAATAATGTAACGTGTTACTTTTTAAAAGTACCATCCTCCAACACTGGTTGTGGGTGGGAAAGAAACTCTAGCAGTGCGTAAGTTTGAGGAGGAAGAAGGAGGCAGCGAGTCTTGACAGTATCAGCGCCAGTGGCTGAATGCTGAACGCTTGGCTGGGCCCATCAGTCCTTCTGCTGCTCTATCCTGGCCACAGCGCGCGGGGCTAATTGGGCCTTAACTGTCACTCCGCATCTTCTCAGGAAGCTTCCCAGGGGCCGGCCCACGCTGCACACACACAACAGCACACACCCCTCCCCTCGCGCCAGAGCTTTAGTCACAACCCGAATGAGTGCAAACCTCTGCATTCACACCCCGTCTGCTTATCAGCGGCTCACATCAGTCACAATGACAAACATGCAAAGATTCAATCATTGATCGTGATTATTAATGCTGTCAGCTGATACTCTTGTAATGGTATCTGATTAGACAAATGTATTTTTAGTAAATAAAATAAAGCAGCAAACCACTCAAGCCTGGACGTTACAGGGATTTTTCCATAGTTAAAATCGGCATAAAACGGATGTTGAGATAATCTTTTCTTCCCTATTGTGACGTTTATCTGAGTAAAATGGCTCTCCGAACAAGAACAAATGTAGGGCGGGGCGGGGCTTTATTTTGTTAATGAGGAATTGATTGGATGGTTCATGGTTGTGGTTTGCTATTGGTGGATCTCATGTGAGTGACAGGTTGCCCCGCCCTCGTCATCAGAGAAGAGAAGAGCTGCAAGAGGGAGGGGAAGTGATTATGATTAAAGATTATGAAGCACAGGTAATTCATTTATAATAAATGTATACTGCAATATTCCATAAAAACAAGAATTGTCCGGTTTGACTTCATGGTGATGTTAAAGGGTGTTGTTAGTTGCTGAAATCCCCTTGGATGTGCTAAGGCTTTTGGGTTATTGCTAGTAGGACTATGCAATTAATCGTAATTGATTATCATTTTAGATTTTTGGCTTCCAATGATTATGTAAACAAGATAAGTGAGGTAAAACGTTTATGTTTAACCTTTCCTTCACAGCGGTGCGCTTTCGTTCCTTCCTAAAAGCCCCAAAACTTAACATTCAAATTGGCCAAATAAGTGAGAGTTGTAAAATGCAGTCTACTGTTGCTAAACTGTGGGACGGCCTTGATATTAACTGGTGTTGTTAAAACCACTTTAAGGCGCAAAAGAGACACCAGGCGGAGCAAAGCGAAGTCTCGGATAAGCAAAAAAAATACGTTGAGCTTCAGGTGTGGGCCTAAAAGATCAAATACACACAAAAATGCTGTTAGCGAGTAAACACAGTCGTTCACGTCTTAAGTGAATGTAATCAGTTGGAAGAAAATAGGATGAGTGTCAATATACTGTATCCCTGCAGCTTTTAAAGTGACAGCAGCCTTATAAACCTGCTGCAGTTTGTGTCATTAATGATAATCAAATGACAAAAGACAAAGAGAAAATCACTCACTGCTCTTGAATGAATCACTTAAGTAGCTTTATTAACGAATAATCTGTATTTAATGTATACAGTGAAGACTATGCAGTGTTATTTTACATTTTATTTGTATTCAATTTAAATGAGCTTTTACTTATCTGAATACCACTGTTAGTACATCTTCCTGAAAAAACTTAAAGCTCTGTTTTTGTATTTGTATTTTTGTTCTGTTATATTTATTTGTCAGTTTTGTTTATAATTATTATTTTTTGTTCTTATTGTATTGCTGACTGTTTACTTGACTTCTATAATTATTTACATTATTTAACCTAGTATAGTTAATGCTGTATCTATTATTGTATAGAGTATCTATAGTAATTGTGAAATTTCACTAATTTCTATATGATATCGGAAATAAGACTTGGATATTACTCACCAATAATTGTGTTAAATAATCATGATTTCCATATTGATCAAAATAATGATTTATTAAATTTTTTAGATTATGTTTTAGGTGTTGGCTAACTGAGTCATTGCTAGAGATTGTTCCTGTTCTGAGGCAGGGCTATTTTTAATATTGTTTTATGTACTATTATAGTATTTCATTTTTAATTTTCATCATGTATTTTTATATTGCTTTGTTTTTCTGGGTGCTTGCTCAGGTTTCTAGGTCATTGCTAAACAGACACAGAAAAGATGGTAAGCACATTAATATTAAATTCAGTTGTGCAGTCACGTGAATGCATATTTTGAGTATTTTACAAATGCTTGACTTGCATTGCTCATCTGATCAGAATTGAGACACAGAACTACACGTTTTGTAATAAAAGTGCTTACCACTGCTGAACTTTTTTTTCAAAGAAGAATAAAAGGGGCAATCACATTTATACTCAAAGTTTTATGGAATATTAGACTGGTTTATGGAATGGTGCTGGGAGCGATTATATTATCATATTTTGGAGCATTAGTCATACTGTAGATTAGCCAGTTTAATGGATCTGCTGTCAGATCATCTATTTGTCGCTCAGGGTGGAGTGTCCTGTTCTCAAGAACATCCTGTTTCACAGTCATCCACTGATGCTGCTTCCCATTATATATAGATGACATCTATAAGCGTAAGTGAGGGAGGCTGAAAATGAAAGAGGGTGGGTTTTGGAGAAATGTCTGCCAATATGCTGGCACCTGCTCACACTACATCCGTGGCAAAATAGCTGTATCAGCATTTGTGCGTTAGTCACGGTAATGAACTTTCCTCGGACACAACTCCCGAAGTGTGTAATCTTTTTGATGTAAAAAAGATTCTACTGTGCCAGTACCATGGCAGAATCCAGTTTTAACATATTGCAATGCATTGTAAATAGCATTGTATATGAATAAAAAAAATTTGTTATTACCATACTTATACACCAAAGTGCCAAAGAATTACATCTCTGTATCATGGTACAGTACTATTTTTTTTGTAAGGGATGAACAAATGGAAATGTTGTAGGCTACAAGTTTTGATGAATTAGGCTTTTATTCACAAATAACATTGACCGGCAAACATAAACAAAACCTCAACTGAACCTGCTTGACACGGGAGAATGAATATCATTGGTTCTTACAGAAGCTCAAACGTGATGCGTAACATTAGAATGAACCTCATTGGTTCTTACAGAAACTCAAACGTGATGCGTAACATTAGAATGAACCTCATTGGTTCTTGCAGAAGCTCAAACGTGATGCGTAACACGAGAATGAACCTCATTGGTTCTTACAGAAGCTCAAACATGATGCGTAACATTAGAATGAACCTCATTGGTTCTTACAGAAGCTCAAACATGATGCGTTACACGAGAATGAACCTCATTGGTTCTTACAGAAGCTCAAACGTGATGCGTAACATTAGAATGAACCTCATTGGTTCTTACCGAAGCTCAAACGTGATGCGTAACACGAGAATGAACCTCATTGGTTCTTACCGAAGCTCAAACGTCATGTGTAACATTAGAATGAACCTCATTGGTTCTTACAGAAGCTCAAACGTGATGCGTAACACGAGAATGAACCTCATTGGTTCTCACAAGTCAAGGGAACATGCTTGAGCTTCTGTCTACCACAACTGATGTGTGTGTTGATGAATGTTTATATGTGAATAAAAGCCTAAATTAAATCAGTTCATCATATAAAGTAATCGAGTCTCGTCAGAAAATTTGGACTAAACCGTTCAATTCATATGGATTAGTTTTATGATCTCTTTATGAACTTTTTGAAGCGTCAAAGTGTCAGTTGTGTAGCTGTCAATGGAGGGACAGAAATCTCTCAGATTTCAGCAAAAAGATCTTCATTTGTGATCTGAAGATGACATGAGGGTGAGTAAATGATTACAGAATTAAAATTTGTGTGTGAACTAATACTAAAAGTGTTTAATTGATTGTATTTAAATGCGTGGAGAGTAAGCCTTCCTCCATGCACATTTTGACACTGACAGTGAGACTAAAACAGCCCATAGCTCAGTGTGTTAATGTTTCAGCACTTCTGCAGAAAACCTGTTTAAAAATAATTTTGTGTTTGTGTGAGCGGTCAAACATGCTTTCCACAGATGGCTATATAAGTCTCTTCATAATTCATATGCTAAAGGAAGATGTCAGGGGAAACGCATCTTTAGATGGCAAGTGAAAGAAGCGCATGGTGGGGGGGGGGGGAAGAAGTGGGCGGCAAATGCTTTCACCTGTCAGAGAGCTTCTGGGACTTTATGGCCCGTTCCACACACGTTCACTGAGCTTTCGTGCAAACTAGTGGCATTGGCCAGTCTTTATTTTTTCCAAAATTAAAATTTGGCTGCATTTGCATGAGACGTGAGTAGCTACAAGAATGCAGGTAGGAGTACAAGTACATGCATGGAGCAAATGCATGTAAAGAGGTTAACAGTAAAACATGCAGATTACTGAAATAACTCGCTAATAGTTGCGATAGTCCTTTCTTTTACGTCTATTATGACGTATATCAGAGTGAAACGTCTTCTAGATCAAGAATAAACACGTCATCGGAGAAGAGAAGAGCTGCAGGAGGGAGGGGAAGTTATTTTTATTAAAGATTACGAGGAACACATGAATTTAAAGAATAATGATGTGCACAGATAAATCATTTATAATGAATACTGAAATATTCCATGAAAAAATATGAATTGTCAGTTTTGATTTCATGGTGACTTTAAAAGCACTAATGCGTTTAATCATGTGACTTGACCCCCAAAGCTTGTGCTTAATAAAAAATACAAAAATACTACCCAATAAATAATTAACCTCTATTTTTCATTTTACAATGATCTGCAATGTCTTGTTATTCTTTGATGTCTTGTCCATACTTATGATTTATTAATTGTTTAGCCTAATTTTACAACCACAAAATAAGAACAGCACAAAACAAGCATTTGTGTTTTACATTGCTGACATATATTTAAACTTTTTCAGTAATGCATGATGAACCAGGTAAAACCTTCACATTTATGTAAATGCTTTATTTTATTATTGTATTAATGACTTTTATTTTAATTTAGGATGGCTTATCAGCAAATTTTGATGTAAATATGTTATTTATGAATGAACAAACATATCATGTAATACATTCAATAAAAAAAAATGACTGACAACAAGTTTTAATACAGTAACATCTCATAGTCTCATCTTGTGGATGTAAAACATGACTAAAATAATGTTTAATTTAAATATACTTTTTATTGTCAGCTATGCCTGGACTTTCAAAATATAACAAGTTATGTATTGTTTTATTTGCTTT
>JAULUF010000007.1:1220000-1400000 GCA_031834385.1 Semotilus atromaculatus | reverse complement strand
GCCATGTGCCTGCACACAAAACATGGGTTTGTCATGATCCTGCCTCAAGACTAGAGACAGATAATGACAAGAGGCAGAATCATGACACAGTGATTGCTTCTTGATGTTTAGCCAACATGATGATTCAAATCACTCAGCTCTCACTTAGGTCTTTACTATACATGATTTTCTAAAATATAAGCGAACACCTGTGCATAAACCGCTGTTTGGAAAAGGTACTGACACATTAAAGCTCTGAATAATATGATCTGAATACAAACTGGACACATGATCATGCCCTTACTGATGGAATGGAATGGTTGCCAGGGCATTACTATGCAGTTGCTAGGGTGCTCTAAATAGTTTTTAGCATATTTGAAAGTGAAAGTGAAAGCGACTTGCTCAAGGGCGCCTCAGTCATTTACTGCCGGTTCTGGAATCGAAGCAACAACCTTTAGGTTACCAGTCAGACTCACTAACCATTAGCCCACGGCTGCCCCCAAAGTGCTTTGTTGGTTGCTGGTTTAATAGGTGGTTGCTAGGGCGTTGCTATGTGGTATGCAGTTGCTAGGGTGAGCTAAATAATTTTTAGTTCATTGCTGTGTGCTTGTAAATGGTTTCTGGCTGTTTGTATTGCTATAGTCTTTCATAGCCAGACCTTCAGACTGACGACAGAAAGACTTTCATTTGCCAAGGACCAACATGTAAAGCAACCAATCACATTTAGGTTTGTCCTGTGTCATGTTTAGGGGCATGAAAATATAAATTCGATGTTTCTACAATCACAGCCCGGCGTGAAATGATTAATTCAAGAATGGTGTGCAAGTTTCCTACAACAATGGAGCCGCAAACTTCACATACTTTTGAAAATCCTGCGTTTAGTTGATCCTGGTAAGCGCTCATTGTCACAGTTGTAACAACAGCGGCTTGATTTTTCCATAAGGGGGTTTGACATCACGGCATCTTTGTTTTCAGGCGGCCCGTTAAAGAACGCGACACACACGTCCTCTGGAAATCCTGTAGAATTCAACCAATCAAATGACGACTTCGAAACTCCTGAAGTATTTCCCATTTTGTGTGCCATAATCATCAGACGTTCAGCCAACGGTTACTAGACTAGAGTTACTAGCTTTGACAGGTGATTTCTAGGGCATTGTTAGAAATTATGTGTCAACTTGCTTTTGTGCATTGATGTGCACTTGTCTTTTGGGTAGTTTTTAGAGCATTGTTATACGGTTTTATTTTATTACTGTGCAGTTACTAGAGTGTTCTGGGTGGTTAGTATGGTTTTCTGGGTGTATTTTAATTTGTTGCTAATTTGTTTTCTTTGTTTTAACATGTTTTGGTGGTTGCTAGGGCATTGCTAGGCAATTGTTTACTGGCCCAAGTCAAATGAGCCCATCTAGGACCAATCCTAAACCATGCCTCACTAAACACCTCTGATAAATTCTTGGATTATATTTGGGAACATTTTGACTTCCAGATGCTTGACGTATTTTATAGGCATGTTGTTTGACTT
Organism: Semotilus atromaculatus; assembly: GCA_031834385.1. Taxonomy (NCBI): domain Eukaryota; kingdom Metazoa; phylum Chordata; class Actinopteri; order Cypriniformes; family Leuciscidae; genus Semotilus; species Semotilus atromaculatus. Next base: position 1,398,502 of record JAULUF010000007.1, on the reverse strand, counting down.
TGTTGGCCTCTCCTCATCATGGTCAAGTTTAAAAGCATTGGCCGTTCTCTTAAACCGCGCCAGACCCGAATGGCTTTGGCATGTTGACTCTTGGGACAAATGTTGTAATGCTTGTTCTTTGAGCACGGGATGAAGTTACAAACACCCGACCACATATTCCCTCCTTTTTTTCTCTGGTGGAAACTATCCAGATTTGATCTCTGTTTCAGTCTTTGCAACAGTACAATCTCTGAGTGCTCTCAATGACCTGCCCGAGCCTGTTTTCAAGAGATGGTTGTTTTGCCCATGCCGCTGCGTTCTCTCAAATGACGTCAACATCCTTGAGTTCCTTGAGAGTAACACTAAATTTACGAGCGTGTTGTGCAACCACAAATTCTTCCGCTTGCTAAAAGACGGTGGAGAAACTGTAGCCTGGGGACTGTTTCTGTGCTACAGTCAAACAACAGATATGTTTTAGTGCTTCCCTTGATTTGATCGCCCTTTGACTTATTTCAATGAGTTCCTGTAGTGTACGACACGCTCTTCTGCGCCATACACTGAAAAATCAACACAATCTTGTGACTCTTGTGCTAAAGTTGTTTTTATGGGACAGCTGCTTTGCATTAAGTTGTAAACAACTATCCAATAACTCCCAGCATGCAACAGAACGGCCTGTAATCTTGTATATTTAGTAGGGTTTGCTTAGGCAGATAATTATGGTTACGGTTTGTTATCAAGCCCTAACCTTAAGTGTTTCAGTGTGTATTTTGTCCAGCATGTTTATGCACATTTTCTAAACTATTGATTAGAGCTGCACGACTCTGGATAAATTGAGAATCACGATTTTTGTTTCAAATTCTCACACGATTCTGAACAAAATGGTAATTGCTGCAGTCTATTTATAACTTTAATTAATTTGAATTAATTATTAAAAAGAAAAAATCTGTTTGATTGAATGATTCAATGATTCACTCATATCTTTTTTCATTCCTGGGTAAATCAGCATTTCTCAACGAATCATTGGATCATTCATTCAAATGATAAGTTATTTTTTTAACAGTCACTTGTCAAGTTGTTATCGATGTAATCGGTACAATCGTCATTTGAAGCACCGAGTTACTTTCAATATGTAATTTGCTCTAATTTGATCCCTTTCGTAGACATCAGTGATTATATCCGAGTAATAAACTTTAATCCCAGTACTAGGCAATTTCGGATAGTTACTGTAAATTCCCTTATGTCTCAAAAACACATAAGATTACAATAATAATGAATGTAAACAACTTACAAAGCTCTAGTTGTACCACCTGACTGCTGCAGATTCATTTTGGCATGGTGTTGACATAGAAATGCATAAATCTTGTCTTGAGGACGTGAGCAGCATCTCGTAATTACGGTTACGGCTGATGTCTGAGATGCGGAGGTCTGGAAATACATACGTTGAAAAGCAGGACATCGTATCATTGCATTCGGACCAAATGCAATGATTGGACAAAAATGTTTTTGTTCCTAAGACTTCCACAGAAGATATATGTACATATTTTTATATTTAGACCACTTCTTCTTTTGTTGATTGCTATCAGGATGTGAAGAGAGTTTTGAATCAGTATAACAAAAAGGTTTTATAAAACAAATTGCCTTCCCTACCTTTAATAGACATAGCTGAATCGTTGTCTTTTATGAATGAGATCATGTGAATCAAGATCGCAATTTTTAATCTTGCAGCTCTATTGAATCGCCTGCCAGACCATTGAACCAGAACTTGTCGATTTTGATCGATTGGATTGTTGTTAGATTTTCTCTTTTTCTGTGGAGAAACTAAATGCATTTACATTTGTTCTGACATCTCAAACGGCGTCTTTAGCTTTTGTTCCTCTTTTTTAAGGCACTTTGGATAAATGCATACATTTAAATGTAGTGTCTTGTCATTTATCTGATCAGTAAAAATGCATGACTGTCTGAGTGAAGCTGTAGCTCTCTCTCTCTCTGTGTGTGTGTGTGCGTGCGTTTGTGTGTGTGCGTGCGCGTGCGTGTGTGTGTGTGCGTGCTGTCAGGAGGTTAGGCTCGGGTTCAGGTGAGTATATACTGTGCTCTGTGTGCTGAACTCCTACAACCTCACAGTGAATCCCCATCGGCCGGGAATGTGCACTGTGACCTCTGCCAGCATCTCACTCTCTTTCCCTAATGAAATGAATCAAAAACAAAAGAAAATAATTATGTAAATCTTTATTTACACAATAGGAAATATTTATTGCACAAAGAAAAGAACGCTTAAGACTATAATGGCTATTCACGAGTTCACACTTACAAATAAGTCAGATAAAATAAATGCGTATTTGGCGTGCTGTCCGAGGAGAGGCTCCGGGCTCGGTATTCGGCCCGAACCCAGAGTCCTCCCCCCGTATTCCTGGCTGTGAAGAATAAGAGTGAGGAGTCGGAGTGGTGGAGGGATGCTGAAAACTGTCAAGGAATGTTAGGTGAGTTGACAGTGAATATATATATATATATATATATGCTTCCTCTCGTGCTGATAGGGTAGACATGGTAATTGTTTGATGACAAGTTGATTGGAATGATTATTTGAACGTGCTCCTCCCGAATACTGCAGTATATGAGACATTTTAGCAACTGATTTCATAATAATTTGGTACTTTTTTTTATATATAATTCCCATTTTTGCATGAATGATTCTCATGACTTGAGTAAATAGTCTATAAATACTTACAATTTAAATCAAGTATCTTTTGTGCATTGCAGTAATTTGAGTGAAATGACAATATGTGACAAAGCTTTGTAAGGGGGGGTCCAAGTTTAGGTGAGTAAAGTTATGTAAAGTAGTCTAGTCCGGTTCCCAGAAGATGGTTGACTGTGAGTCCTGAAAATGTAAGTTCGGTTAAAACACCACGGTTGTTATTCGCGTAAATACAGTGTGTAAACGATACTGTATTAAGAACTCAAATACAGGACTGACAACCATATTAACACAGGCAACTGAAGGAGACACAGGTGTAAAATCATAGTAACAAATACGTAACCAAGAAAACTAAACCACAGTAAAACACAAGAAACAGAAACACAGAAACAAAAAGACAACTAAGTCAAACTCAATTTCTTTATGCAGTGGGAAATGAATTGCATAAAGAAAATAAAGCCTTATTCATTCTGTCATTATTTTTGCAACAACATTATTTATATATGTATTTATTTTAATTAACAATGATAGGAAACAATTTAGCCACAGTTTAGCACTTTTGAGTTTTCATAATTTCCTTTTTTCAATAATGATTCATTTGATTCTCATGACTGTACAGAAAATTCAACTATAATCTGTCCATAGATAGCCTACTTTAGTTTAAATTCAGCATCTTTCGTGCAGTGCAGTAATTTGAATGAAAAGGCTAATTGTGACAAAAGCTTTGTGAGGGAATCCAAGTTTAGGTGAGTATTGAAAAGTATTGTAAACTAATCTGAATATTGGCACTGTACAGCATTGCGTTAGTCTAGTCATCCCGATAGGTGCAGTGCTTGTGTGTCAGATGAGAAGTGCTGTATCATGTACATGTCCGTCTCCTGTCCAGCGAGGGCACCAAGGGCACTGAGTGAGTGAACTCGCTGCTGGGACATGTGGATGGCGTGTGTCCGCGTAATCAGCGCTGCTCAAGGTCACAGTTCTCCCGCTGGAATAACCCCTCTCGGCCTGGACTCTGGAACATAGTAGACTTTGTAGCCATAAACTTGTTATGCTGAATGCTGGATGACAAATAACTCAAGAGTCAACAGCAGGGTTGAGTGTGTGTGTGGGACTTGTTCGAGTGCCTGCTTTTTTCATTACGCGATCTTTGCATGATGTGCTTCATGGCAATTATTATTGATTCTATATTATTAGTATCTATCTATATTTATAGATATCTATATAGATATACACTACCGGTCAAAAGTTTGGGGTCAGTACGATTTTTTATGTTTTTAAATGAAGTCTCTTCTGCTCACCAAGGCTGCAATTATTTGATAAAAAATGCAAAAAAAACAGTAATATTGTGAAATATTATTACAATTTAAAACAGCGGTTTTCTATGTGAATATATAGTAAAGTGTAATTTATTCGTGTGATCAAAGCTGAATTTACAGCATCATTACTCCAGTCTTCAGTGTCACATTTTTAAAATTATTACAATATGAAATTATTATAATATGATGCTCAAGAAACATTTATGATTATTATCCATGTTGAAAACAGTTTTTTACATTTTTATTTCAGGATTCTTTGATGAATAGAAAGTTCAAAAGAACAGAATTGATCTGAAATGGAAAGCTTTTGTAACATTAATCACTACCATTCAAAAGTTTGGGGTCAGTAAGAATTTATTTTTTATTTTTGGGGGAAAGAAATTAGAAAATACTTTTATTCATCAAGGATGAGTTAAATTGATCAAAAGTTATACAGTAAAGACATTTATAATGTTAGAAAAGATTATATTTTAAATAAATGCTGTTCTTTTGAACTTTCTATTCTATCAAATAATTGCAGCCTTGGTGAGCAGAAGAGACTTCATTTAAAAACATAAAAAATCGTACTGACCCCAAACTTTTGACCGGTAGTGTATATATATATATATTATCTAATATTATTAGTGGACATTGGGACAAATAAACAGGTTAAAGTCGGTGTGCGGTTGGAGATGCTGTTTCTGATTTCTTAATGGATGTTCATGAAAATAATGCATTTTAATACACGGAGAACATGTTTAGCAACAAATGTCTGGTGTTACTTGGCTGTTAAAAATAATAATTGGGATAATAAACGTTTTAGTAAGTCATTCTAAAAATTGAGATCAGTCTGAAAACTTTAAACACTCAAAACACATTTTATTTATTTATTTGCATACAGTTTAAATGATTGATATAATTGTATTACAGTTTGTGTACATAAATCATATACAAAAATACACATTAAATAATATACAAAATATATAATTATACAAATATTAGAATTATATATGACAAAATTATATATTTTTTATTTTATTCTATAATTATGTTTATTACAATAACTATAAATTTAATTGTAATTATTTTTAAATATTAATATCAACAATTATATATTATTAGAAACATTATTTTTATATTATATTATTTTATATTATTAAATATTTTATTTTATATTATGTTATTATTAAATAACTATTTTAGTATTATTATTCACATATTTAATATATTTATATTCAGATATATTTTATGTAGACCTGATTATAGTTTTATTTTATAATATAATTATTTTTTATTATAATGATCACTTATATAACAATTAAATGTAAAAGCACATATTAAAATTCAAAATGCTATAGAACAAACAAAATTATGTTCTAAAGTCCTTATCCAAATTTTTGTTCTCAAAACACTTTTCAGGCAAAAAAAAAAAAAAAAAAGGATTAATCTTTGTTATTTTAACAAGGTGGAGAAACCTTTGCAAATGTAAATAATTAAATGTTCAAAGTTAATATTGATTTTAGCAAACATGTGTAAGTGGATTAAATTCATTGCCAGATTGATCTAACTGTGGTCTCTGCTCTAAACCCTGACATTCACATTTGTTTATTATAATGACAACGATGCCAAAACAAATAAACAAACAAACAGTGTATTTAAATGAGCATTTAATGTTTTTTTTTTGACATGTCTTTGATGAGAAAAGGAGGAAGTCTCTCTTTCCACAAAGCATCTCGTCTTCATCAGAAGTTTTTGTTTTGATTTCAGGTGTGTTCTATGCCATGTTTATTCTATAGATGAGACATTACTCAAGACAGATATTACACGATGTGTTTGAATCATAATAGGATGATGGTGATGAGCCAGAACAGAATAACCTTCATCTGAAAAACAAACTTGTGAGTCATTGACATTTGCTCTCAGATCAAACTCTCTCAAGGGCACAACAGGGTTGTAGCTTTTATCAAACGGCCGCTGAGCTCTGGAGAAACTCATCCAAACATTCCTTTACGAGCATTATATGACCTGTCAACAGAACTGATCAAATACGTGTTGAATACACAACCACATCTGATCTAGGGCAGGCTGTATCCAGTGGTTTGTTTCCACTCGTTTCATGTTGTAATGTGGCATAGACTCAAGGTGCAAAGTTGCAATGACAACAACATGTGCAGACTGTTGGTAAAAGTGTCAAGGGCCATGTAAAAAGGTTCTTGTACAAATAAACTAGATGTAAAATGTTATTTTAGATAAGTTAATTGAGGTAGGGTTCCAGCAGATGGCAGCAAAGCTTGTATTGTTGCAGTTCATTCTTCAGTTATCAGACTCTTATAAGAATTATTTATATGTATGTATGTGTGTGTGTGTGTATATATATATATATATATATATATATATATATATATAAACATAAAATATATATATATATACTACTCATACTAGGCTATACAGTATATACATATATAGCTAACTATTGTATATATACCGTTTTTTTTTTTAAATAAGTCTTTTGTCCTCATCAATGCTGCTTCTATTTGATCCAAAATACAGCAAACACAGTAATATTGTGAAATATTTTTACAATTTAAAATAGCTATTTTCTATGTGCTTATACAGTAAAGTGTAATTTATTCCTGTGATCAAAGCTGAATTTTCAGCATCATTACTCCAGTCTTCAGTGTCACATGATCCTTCAGAAATCAGGATAATATGATGATTTGATGCTCAAGAAACATTTCTGATTAATATCAACGTTGACAACAGTTGTGTATGTGTGTGTGTGTAAATTGATAATAATAAGAAATGTTTCTTGAGCAGCAAATCAGCATATTAAAATGATGTCCTTAACAAACGAAGTAGCAATTTTCCAGACAAGGCAAATGCAGCTTTAAAAAGGAGACTTAAGAATGAATTAATTTACCTTTATTCTATTATAATAAGCCCAAAAATAATCAACAATAAAACCTTATATACAAATCATAGCGAACAGAAGAGGTGTTGTGAAGAGCACATGCAGGTTTAGAGAGTACAGTAATATATCAAAGTACAGGAAACATGAAACAAATATACATCCAGTAACAAACCACATGATGTTCCACAGACACAGGAAGAAAACTGAAATTCATAAGTTAATAATGTCATTTCTTTTTAGTACCAGTTTAGCATTATAATGTGCTACAATAGTTTCGCTGATTTTGATTAGTTCACTTTTAAATCGCTTTAGAGGTTTTTCAATTCAAATATGTGGATATGCAGTACTTTGTAGTCATATAAAAAAGTGAGGGTTAGTTTCTCTGCAATTTTAGTACAATAGCATGAATCTTAATTTTGCTTAATTTTGCATACTGCAGAACTAGTATGAGTGGTATGATAATAATAATGTTATTCCGTTTTAAAATAAATCTTTGATGGGCTTGGTTTTCAGTGCAGTGCTGTAGTAAAGAAAAGGAAAGTGAATGAAAGAACTGAGCCTCTCAGGTGGAGAGCAAGAAAGAGACAAAAGTGTTGTTTTTTTTGGATTGATTTGAAGCAAATATTTCCAGTAAGATTGCTGCTCCCTGCTGATTGGTCCTGCAGTTCTTGTCTGGGTCATGTGACTCCACATGTGTGAGGCTGAGGAGCAGATGCTGTCCTCTAGAGGTAATCCAGCTCAAGTGCATGACTCAACGCCTCCAGATCCGCCCGGCACGTCACGCGCCAGAACGGCATGTTCTTCTGCGGGACCACACAAAGTTTTGAAAAATCTTTTATTGACCAATTTAAAGGAAACATGTGCATGTTTTGTAAAGTCATTTTTGTTGTCATTTAATGAGTGCTGGGTAATATTCTATGTAAGGTTTTGAAACTTTTTTTTGCTGCCATTTTGGCCAGGACTCCCTGGAAGAAGAGATTTTCATCTCAATGGGACTATCCTGGTAAAATAAAGGATAAATAAATAAAAAATAAAATAAAGTAACCAAGCTCAAAATCATTTCAATTCATTCATTTAATATATAAATACAGGTGAAACTCGAAAAATTTGAATATCGTGGAAAAGATGATTATGCCGTTCAGCTTATGAAACCCCAAAATTCAAAATCTCAGAAAATTTAAATATTACACAAAATCAATAAAAAAAGGATTTTAAATAAAGAAATGTCGGCCCTCTGAAAAGTATAATCATGCATATAGTTATATACACTAAATATATTAGTTTCACCTTTTAATTTGAATTACTGAAATACACAAACTTTTTTTTTTTTAATTACCAATTACTTTATTTTAAAACATATAATGGTAGTTTAAATATTTGTCAGAATTATCTTATTTTGTGAAATTACTAGATTTATTGGACAAATGTTCTTTAGACAAAAATTTTTATGTTTTTTTAGTATCATATTTAATGCATCATGCTCATGTAGTCTGATATAGTGAAAATAAGGAGCTCAAACATGCAATTTGGTGCTGATGTTGATGTTTATAACACCAAAAAGTATGGAATTCTGATGCTTGTAATGTAAAACAGTGAGATCTTTATAACACTATAACGAACTACTTGCGTACATAACATGATATAAATATCAGTTATCACTCATATCTGCCAATAATATGCCTTAGTAAGATGACATTTAAATGCTTAGTTTTTTTATCAAAGCTCAGTAGTTTTAAAACATAACGCAATGCACAATGATGATTGACAGATGAAAAAATAAACCTGATGATCATATTTGATACATTTGTTTTTTCTAAAATATGATGTATGGATAATCAAGTAAACCGAAGTTGCTTCAGTCCAGTAAGTGTTCATCTTGAAATATTACTACTAACAATATGAAAGTCATTCTTACGTATACTTTATAAAAATCAGGAAAGATTTCACCACATGAACCACAAACCGAAGGATTTTACTAAAAGGCCTTTTACTAGAACCATAATAAAAATAATTGCATGAAAAACAGCACGACTCCTCATTGGCTCATACCTTCTTGGCGACCGTCTCCTCCTCGACACCGTCTCCCACGACCACGTACACGGCTCTCCGGCCGAACCTCTGAGTCACGCGCTCGAAGCAGCTTTCTTTACCTGGAACAGACACACCACTTTACAAGTCTGTTCCTAGATCAGGAGAGCGGTGTGAAAGAGGCAGCGCACCTGTTTTGGTGGCGCTGTAGATGTTCTCGATGGGGAACGCTCCTCCCAGGCCGTAGAGAAGCACTTTCGAGAGCGCTGGGATCAGCTGTGTGGTGGTGACCATCACGTTCACACAGTTTGGTCTGAGAAAAGAAACGGATGTTTGAAAAAATGAGTCTAAAGCCCTATTCGCACGGAGTTAGTATTATCTGGGGACCGCGTGTGATTTAGAAATCACCCCCCCACATCTGAATTTTGCGTGGCGCATTCGCACGGGAGAACCGAAGCCTGTGATCTTCTCTCCCGGATATGACGTCACTAGGCTATTGTTTGGAAATGTCTTGTCGTTATTATAGGTCTAGCTGTATGATATATCATAAACAGAAGGATGTTCCTTACCGGATGCTGCTATACATGTCATTCATCTCCATCTAATCATTCTTTTTGCTCTTCTGATGGTTTTCAGCCTTATCTTTCTGCAAATTGTATAATTGTATGGTGTATAGCGATATGACCCAGCACCCAAAATACTATCAAAACACTCCAACGCAACTCCATTCTTCACGAAAGATTGATAAAAAGGCGCATGAAACAAAAACCTTGAAAAAATTATATACGATCCCGCCAAGTCACAGAGATGCCGATTCGCACGGGACTGATATCACCACAGGACCTCGGTGTTCGGACAAATACGGCAGGTCATTCGCGGGGGAATTTTTACAGACATGGCCGATTCACACGGGATTAAGATCACAGACAACCTCCGTAATACTGTAATACTGTATTACTGGGTAATACTGATCCCGTGCGAACGGGGCTTTAGGGTGTATTCACACCTGTCTTGTTTGGTTCGATTGAATCGAACTCGAGTTCGTTTCCCCCCTTGGTTACAGATGCTGAGCGTCATTGACAAATATCTTATCTTGTAAAATGTGTGGCCAGAACCGCCACCCTAAACACAGAGTATGCGTGATCGCCAATTCAAAACTGAAAGTAAAAAGCTAGTGTGCATTCGAAAACAATTTCAATACCCCGCATACTGATAGAGGCTCCCTGATGCTTGCATAAAATGATAATATATCAGTCGACACTATATATCTGCCAATAATACGTCTTAGTAATTGATATTTAAATACTTCGTTTTATGATCAAAGCTCTATATTTTAAAACATATATAATGCAATTCACAATGATGATTGAGAGATGAACAATAAAACTTCCTCAGAAGCCTGATGATTATATTTGATACTCACATTTGTTTTTTCTAAAAAATGATGTATGGATAATCAAGCTGAATATACTCAACTATATAAATTGCGAGAGAATGCAAAAGCATTGAAATATATTTCTCATATTTTTTCTTCCATCACCATGTCCCTTTAGGGACTCCGTATAAATGCGTAATTCACACATCATTAATATCGACTACTTTTATGATGATTTTTGGTTGTCTTTTGAAGCTTGACAGATTCTGGTCACTACATTGTATGAAGGAAAACTTAACCTTTCCTCCGAGTTGAATCAAGGTTCTACGCTTGCCAAGCCTGTTATGTTTGAGTGACACAAAACTGCTGTAAGTTACTGTAAAATAATAGCCTGACGTCATCATACTCAGTGTATGATGCTCCATTGGGATTATGGTGATTATGGGGCGTTTCAACCGAACCAGGAAAGAAAATTCCTCTGCACTCAATCAGATAGACCTATAACCAATCAGAGAAAGGAGTAAATGACGTATGTTGAGGATTCCTGGCTTCCGAAAAGGATCTGGCGACGACGGCTGGTTATGTCCACCTCGTCGTGCACACGAGTTGCATTTCCGTGATGCCCATCTCGGTTGCTTCTTTCACTCGGTCCTCCATGAGTGTGACCAAAGGAGAAACCACAATGACCACAGGGTTTTCATCTTCTTAGAGACCATCGGGGCCAGCTGATAAATTAAACGTTTGCCGAATCCCGTAGGAAGGACGGCAAAAACATCGACAAATGCCTTGATCGCGGTTCTCTGTTCCTCTTTTAAAATAAATGCACGGTCTACATCTTCCAATGGCTGAATCTACACATCTAAACTCTCCAGCGGCAGCCATTCTTTGTTGTAAACGAATTCAACCCAAGCGCTCTTTGGTGACGTGGATGATTACATTGTCCATCATCGTATAAAGCCCGCCCTTTGCTTTGGTTCGGGAATACTTGCTTCACAACGGATCAAGTCCAGACCAAACTTCCCACTCTCAAATGTTGTGGGCGGGGCTAAGTAAAATAAGTCGGTTACACTTTATTTTAAGGTGTCCTTGTTACAGTGTAATTATATATTTAAGTACAGAGTAATATTAAGTAACTACATGTACTTACTATAGGGATAGGGTAGGATTATGATTAGGTTGAGGGTTAGTTACATGTAATTATGCATAATTTACTGTTATTACTACGGTAAGTACATGTAACATATGTAACAAGGACACCGTAAAATAAAGTGTTACCAATAAGTCTATTGTTAAAATAACAAGTCTTGTTACAGATCCAGTATCTGTGGCATGCAGTGAAAAATTGTTTCTGCTCTTAAACTCTACGGCACGCACATGTCGTGTTTATTTAACCTGGATTATTCCTTTCTGAAGCTGCTGTTGTGTTATACCTGGAGTTGATGAGAGCGAGGGCCTTCAGGGCCTGTGTCAGCCACAGATCTGTCAAAACCTCCATTTCCCGCCTCAGCTGAAGCCACTCTTCCCGCTTCGGACTGCCCAGCAAACCTGACATTTACAAAAAGCAATTTAAGAACTGAACATCAAACAGAAATTTGAACATTTCTGAACATCAAACAGAAAACAGAACTGAAAAACTGAAAGTTGGAAACTGAAATTTGTAATACTTAAAAATAAATTTAAATATGTAAGCCTCATGACCAATGAATTGCAGTAACTTTACAGGGTTGTTTGTAGGGTGACCAGATGAGATTGGCCTACTATGATATTAGACTACATAGCCTATAATAAAAGATAATGAATTTTGAAACCTGAACCAAACATATTTTTATTCAAAGATCAACAGTCTGTCATTAGTCTTTAGTCTGCCACAAGAACTCAAATGTCATTGTGAAAAAAACTAAACAATGACTGCTGTAACAATGCGTAAATCAGACCTTTCATGCTATAGCCATTCGTATTTTGAATGAAAATTAGCTTATCAATGCATATCTAAATTCATCTTTGTAGAACTTCAAAAAAAGACACAAAACGACTCAAACTCCACGGACAGTGTGTAATGTTTTATCAGACAATAACTAAATTTTGCTTTAGTATAATTTTCGGGACAATTAGGGCTGGATTCAACAATAACTATGAATAGTTAGATAGTCAAAGAAAACACATTTTGATAAAGAAAGCATGTAACATAAAAAAGTGAAAAAGTGGAGGACAGAGAAATAGAATGGAAAATAATTATTTACTGAGCATGGTGAATATATGAGTTTTAAGTTGAGATTTGAAGGTCTGTAGGTTAAGGGATGGCACGAAGATCAGACGGCATATATATGATAAAAGAAACCAATGTACAATAAATCATTGGCTGTTTCTAAAACTACACGCACTTATGTTCTGGGGTTGACTGATTGACTGATTTTTTAATAAAATGAGAAATTTCATACATTTTTCTTTTTGTTATATGAAGGTCACATTAAAAGTGCATTGAAAACTTTTTACCATGCTTTCATCAATAATTTTTTCATTATTTCAAAGAACTGAAAATCCATAATAAAAATATAATTTTTTAAATTTTTACCTTAATGATAAACCATTTGAATATTTAACATATTTAAATATTTAATCAAATATCAGACACATTAAATATATATTATAATAAATCAGCATATTAAAATAATAAATATATTAAGATTAATTTAATTAAGTAATAATCCATTAATATTAAATAAACATAAATATTAATATTAATTAATAATACACTGCAATTGAACTATATTCATTTCTGCAAGAATTTTTAACAATAATAATAGTATAATAATGTTGTCAATAATCATAAAATGAATAATATAAATGATTACTGTTACAACTGCTACTTTTATTATTTTATTTTTAATGATAATTTTCTACCTAGTAATAGTCCTTTAGCCTGGCTGTACAATGTTTGCAGTTGATGCATTATTAGACACCAGCTGACGTGCGGTTACAGGTGTTTGCACTCCAGCTGTTTTACAACGGCTTATCAGATTTCAGAAGAGGAACTACTGTATCTGTTATTAGAATACACATTTCAAGCCCTGATGACCCTGTTTTTTCTCACCTCCTACATTGTTCTTGTACGTGCTGTAGATCTCTTTGACCCGCCGGTAGCGGAAGGCCAGTTTCCTCATCCAGTCGACCCCGCCGTGAACACCTGAGCCCAAGCAGAGCGTGCCTCCGCCTGCGGGACTCTGGAAACCATCTGTGCCGAAGTTATACGTGCTGCAAGTCCAGACACACACACTTACATCCGCTCTACACACACCACAACATTATGTCTCCTAACATGCTCCTAAAAGGTAAAGTGTCTGGCACCAGGGCGAGGGTCTGGGATTAGAGACTATAATGTTTTATAACCAGGATATCAGCACAGCATTATGGGAATTCTGTCATTATTTACTCATCTTGTCATTTCACAAAAGGAAATGAAAGAAATATTCCTGATGCTTTTTCATATTGCATAATAATTTCTTAGTAAATACATAAATAAATACATTGGGGGAAAAAAACAGTACATTTAATATTTCAATAAAAGTTAAAAATCAATCAAATATATTTTTTTAATAAAACATGTTCACTAAATCATATAGACTGCTTTTATAGTATTTTTGGGGGGAGTTTTTATACTTTTGCAGATTTTTGAAAATAAATATTCCTGCTGCTTTTTCATATTGTATCAGTTCCCAGTACATACATAAATAGATTTAAAACAATCATTAAATTGAAATATTAGATATTTTCAGTAATAATCACAAATAAATAAAACTATTTACTAAATAATTTAGACTGCTTTTATTGACATGTTTTGAATGTTTTTGTACTTTTTGAGCTTTATGGAATATTTACATAGCATCAGTTCATAGTAAATAAATTATTAGACTGAAAAAAAAAAAACTGTTCATTGAAACAAGACAGTTTGAAATAAGAGGGTTAGTAAATAATGACAGAAATTTCATTTTCTAGAGGACTGTACTTCAATAATTCTGTGGACACGCTGTTAAACGTGTGATTAATGTCCATCATAAAGAGTCTGCAAGCAGAAACCATGATAAAAACCAACAGCCTTTAATATTCAACATGTCAGTAGCATGCATTATGTGAAGAAAACGATCCCTTTATGGCACATAATATGGATTTTATTAGAAATGCTCACTTGGCTGGATGAAGGAAAAGCCATACTCTACCTCAAGTCCTGCCCATTGTCATCCGAGGCCACATCATCGATGTGAACCTGGTCGCATTCCTGGGAAATGAAGGGAAAGCAGATATGCATGAGATGTATACGTTTCAGTGAGTGAAGTGATGTACTGTGTACAGACAGGTTCACCTCGGGGAACGGCGCGGAGCGAGACTGAAATATTAAAAAAGCGAACAACAAAAAAAGCAGGAACAGGCCACAGCGACACAAGACACTCCGGCGCCTTTAACGCCGGAGGCTAAAATATCAGAACGATGGCAGACAGAGCCTCGCCATCTCAACCCGATATCGTACGTTCATTAACGCTGCGCATTAGCCTTTGTCTTGGCCGAGTTCTCGCGTGCGACTGCCAGTATACACGAATGTATAAGCTGAACATCTGCTCTTTACTGGAGATGATTATAGTGTGCTTCTCCGTGTTGATTTAGCGATACATAACACATGTAAATTTGATAAAGGTTTGGAATCGCTTAGTCTTACAAACTGAATTACGCTAATCAATGCAAAACAATTACTCAGCCTTTAGCACTGACAAAAGACGCTCATGCTCGCCTATTGTTTTTCATATTTTTCACAGATATGTTATCATAGCGCAGACCTCCCACTGACTTCAGTCGTTCTTAAATGACTGTAATTATAACTAGATTTTTTTTACTTTAAACAGATATACTACATTTTCTGTTGGAAATATAAGCCACATTTTTTATTGCTTTTAGTGAATTGCTATTTGGTTGCCAGAGTGGATTTCTTCTTCAATGTTCTTTGCATGAAATTTGATTTCCAAACACCTATCTCTGATATTATGATTATGTCTCTGTTTTTTATTTATTATGATTATTCTCTGATATTATGATTATGCATGAAATTATCTCTGATATTAATCACCCATCCTAAATATTAAGCTTTTTCACTATTGAACTATTCTGCACCCTCACCAGACATTAATTCCAATGTTCTGATTAATTAAAGCTTTAAGTGAGCATGTTAGGCCATCAATCACGCTTGTGTTTCTAAGCTGTGCAGTTGTTTTGCATCTTTCTGTTCCCCAGATGACAAATAGATTTGAATGCTGAATGATTCCTTGGACTATTTGAGGGCAATTACAGGGAAAACAGAAGAAGAGGGAAGGGGTTGTGACTAAAACCTGTGCCGTCCTCCCTCCCCGAGCTGTTGTTCCTCCCCGGGACAAATCTTCTTTTCAGTGGTGGACACACACCCCTACTTAAGCACTCAAATGTTGTCATTTTTTTGCACCGCCTCCTCGAAAGCTTTTAAAGAATCTAATCCCTCTTTTCTTCATGCAGAGGGCAAACTGAGGTCTTTTCACACACTGACTCTGCATTTATTGTCAGGACTGTTGAACAAACACTTTAATCTCCTAAATTAACTTTTTTTGTTGTTGAAAGTTTACCAGTCGTAAATATTTCTTACCACCCATGAATTTGTATTTTTCATCATAAACACTAGCACTAAAAGGTTGGGGTCAGTAAGATTTTTTTTTTTTTAAAGAAATTATTACTTTTATTCAGCAACTGATGTTTTTAATAAAAAATAAAATAATAATTCACATAAATGCTGTTTTTTGGACTTTCTATTCATCAACAAGTCCTGAAAAATGTATCTCGGTTTCCATAAATATATTGTAAAAAGTATTTCAACATTGAAAATAATCAGAAATGTTTCATGAGCAGAAAATCAGCGTATTAGAATGATTTCTAAAGGATCATGTGACACTGAAGACTGGAGAACATTTGAAAATGTAATCACATAGAAAACAGCTGTTTCAGATTGCAATAATATTTCACAACATTACAGTTTTTAATGCATTTCTGATTCAAATAAATGCAGCCTTGGTGAGCAAAAACAAAAAAATCTTAACGACCTCAAACTTTTGAATTTTTAATGTTAGTGAACATATCATATACATATCACCAAGGCTCATGTCTTGATGGAAATTTCAGTGATTTATTCATCACAACTATACATTTATTTTCAACCAAACATGTTAACACACCTCTACATAACGTGAGTGTCTTTATTTTATTTTTAAACAAAATGCCTCAGCTTTTCTACCTGTCAATAATTCTGAAAAAAATTTATAATAAAATAATTGCGTCTGGAATCTACCGATGCCACAGTAGGCTAGCGAACGTGTCCTCCACTCGCGCCTGTTTTAAAGATAAACCGCACCGTCTCATTATAGTTTTAGTAATATTTTTCAAGTAGGTTCAACAGTGTGAAGTTAAAGAGCGCAAATTTGATCATTAAGCTGAACTGAGCGTCTTGTGCCGTCCAAGAAATAAACGCACGTCTTTAAATGAGCGGTGTTTACGTGACATCAGCGATGATTGGCAGTGCAGGGGCCAATCAGATTTCAGCTGGATTGACAGGCGTTCTACTGTTCTTACTGGTGCAGATTTAGACCAATAGGAGAAGTTTATTACATGGCTCTCTGGAATACTTGGTTCTGATTGGTCAATCACCATCAACTTTTGTGCTAGTCTTATGTCTAATACCACTCTTCTTACATTATAAAAGTTTTTATAACTAACACAATGGCTTTAACAATCCCAAGTGGTTTTGCTCACCTCCAGATCGTTGAAAAACAGACGTGAATCGGCCAAGTTGAAGATCATCTCCTCCATCCACAAGCCCAGAGAAACAGCCTTGCCGGAGTCCTGGAACAAAACATAAAGAGCAAATCAAATGAGTTTTCATTCCTGGTTTGAACTTGAGTGACAGCTGATGATTATATTATCTCACTCTGAGTACGAGCGTGCGGTACAACAGGTTTTTTGTCT
The DNA here is from genome assembly GCA_031834385.1 of Semotilus atromaculatus. Classification (NCBI taxonomy): domain Eukaryota; kingdom Metazoa; phylum Chordata; class Actinopteri; order Cypriniformes; family Leuciscidae; genus Semotilus; species Semotilus atromaculatus. Next base: position 1,381,193 of record JAULUF010000007.1, on the reverse strand, counting down.
GACAAGAATGCATGCTGTCATTGTGTTTTTTTTTCACAGCTATTTCTCTTCCTCTCTTGTTTTCTCTTCGGTCTGTAGGTGAAGCCACATGCTAACATAAGCTGTCCTTGTGCGCCACTAGCTAACAGGCCACGTTTGGCTGTTGATCAAGCTACAGGTGTCAGCCAGAGGTTACTGTCAGATTAACTGTGAAACCATTCTTCCTCTACGCCTAGAATGCTGTAGCCACAGGAGCTGCGAGTTTGTCCTGCTTTAATTAAGATAATAACCCATAATCTACCGCCATGAATGGACGACTTTATTACAGGTGGCAGTCAAGCGCCGAATAATAGATGTACCACCGATGAACATTTCACAATGGATTTTTAGGAAGGACTGTAATGAAGTTACAACGTATGGGAAAACAAAAACATACTTTTTTCTGGCCAAAATGTTGTATCTTTTTGTTTCAACAGTCGAAACTTATTGTAAATATATGATTGAAATTAGCATGGTTAAAAGAAATCTAATTTTCAAAATGAAATTATTTCAGAATGTACATCAGAAGCAAGCTCATGTGCAAATGTACCATCAAAACAATGGGAAATACAAAATAAATTTAATATATGTATTTTGTAATTTTTTATATATAAAAAAAGAATAATTCTTCATTTTTAATATATTTACCAATTTATATATATATAATATTAGTGGTGGGCCGTTATCGGCGTTAACGTGAGACTCTTATCGGGCGATAAAAAAAATATCGCCGTTAATCTATTCTCAAAGTTGGGTTGGGAGCTGGGTCTATACTACGCAAGCTATGATGACTTTCACCTTGTTATTTTAGCGCAGATGTATACCTAGCCGAATTGCACTGTAAGGGGCATTTAATACCAATATATTGAAACGTCTGTTTATCCATACTATAAAGGAGTCCAGACATTAGAAAAATATCAGTCTATGCGTTTTATATTTAATATGAGGGAAATACACATCCGTAACCGACGTGACACAAAAAAAACGTACTTTTAGGTGGCAAAAATACAAAAAGTAATACTACCCACCGGATGAAGAAGGGTTGGCATAAAATGTACGCATTTATGAGGGAAAAACATACGTGACAGTTCCCCGTTACTGACGCGACCGCTCTGAAAGCGGCACTGAAAGACTGTTTTAAAACTTTCACATCAAACAGAAAGCACAAAGCCTTTCATTAAGGTGAATTTCGTTTTGTATTAATTGTATCTTAATTTTAATAAATGTTTCATCAACCAATAGCCTGGATTTAATAAATAAGAAGTAAATATAGCAGACAATAGAGATATCACGACAAGGAGGCGCCGGTGCGTGAACTGGAGCTCGTCTTGTGAGTCATAAATGAACCGAAACAGCGTATAAGGCAGGCCTACTTGCCTCAGGAGTGCAGTGGGTGGCGTGAGGTGCGAATGTATAATGTAGAGAATAGTTACGAAAATGGAGAGAAAATATAAATCGGGCGCATTAAAAGGAAAAGAACGAGATAGTCTTTGTGTTTTATTTAACACAAGCTTACTTGGCTCAACAAGTGACACATTATTACATATGCATTCATCAGATATTTTTTTGTTTGTTGTTTTTACAGTTTTCATTTTAAAATGACTGGTAGCAGAGAGCCCCATAAAGAAGCTCCGCCCCCACTGTACTGAGAGTCTAGCTCCGCCCCTGCCCATTTTACAAACTACCTGCGAGGTTATTTATTTGGGTAGAAAACATATTCTAAATGCCTTCGGCAGAATTCAAATGAGCCTTAATTTTGAGATTAATCTAGATTAATCTAGATTAAAAAAATTAATCTATGCCCACCTCTAATATATATATATATATTTGTGTGTGTGATATTTTAATAAAAATATATATTATCATATATATTATAAAAAAATAATCTTTATTTTATTTTTATATTTACCAATATATATATATATACATACACACATTTATATTTTTTCTTTATCTATCTATAATTATATTATTAGTAATATAAATTATTATATATATTATAAAAAGTGTTCATTCTTCATTCTTTTTTATCTTTACACACGCACACACGCACGCACACACACACACACACACATATATATATATATATATAAGATCAAATAAGAATAAATAAATTATAATATATATAATTTTTTTTTTTTTTTTTTTTTTTGAGGGGCTGCCAAAAATGATTGTGATAATTTGGACTGGAAAAAACATAACTTTATGTGGACATTGAGATGTTAAGTTATGTGTGTATACATATTGACCAAGGATAAATGACATGTCGAATGGTAAGAGACTCCAATAACCTCTGACGTTCACCTCAGCTTAAAAAAACACATTCGAAGAGTGTCTTTCAACACTCAGAGTGGTGTTGTGTTCAGTAGGTCGAGTCTTGCTGTGGGCCGATCAGCTCCAACAGCCAGTTTACAGTGATGGGCTTATGGCTTTGACATAAAGTACGAATAAAAAGAAAAGCGAGTTAAATATCATGTTACTTAAAAGATGCGAAATCTGAGCCAATGCAATCGCGGCTCTTTGTCAGACGGTAAGCAGCTTTGTCATGACACACATCAAACTTGTTCTTCTTTAACTGGAGTTTTATATGGATGTTTTCTTTGAATTTTTATCTCCAGTGGATTCCTGCCCGAGTAATGAGCTATTTCGGAGTCTTTTTCCTGGATCTGAAATTAGACACATTAGTCACGGTAACATTTCTGCAGTCCTCAAAAAGAAAATCCAAAAGAGTTGCGCTCTCGAGACGGCCGGGCGTTTCTCAGAGTCTCTAATGTGTCACGTCAAATCCGCAAGGGATCGTGGGAATTCAAAATAGATTGCGGGCCAAGAAAAAGAAACATGACCATTGTTTCCTCATCAGCTGCCTGGAGATTGCGTAGAAGTTCATGTGGCGTCAATCAAATCAGAGCGGCCAAATAACAAGACTAGAGCTTCATTATATCTTTCACTGTTCATTTCATTCTTCCGCATTTAGTTTCTTACTCTAAAACAGCTGTGGAACCATATTCATGTATTGGGGGAAATAGATCAAATACTTAAATGCAGTTCTTTTGAACTTTTTAATCATCAAAAAATACTGAAAAAATTTTATTATTATTTTATGTCATTTTTCACAATATTTCTTTCTTTACAGTACTTTTGATAATAAATAAATGAAATAAATGCTTATTTCTTACCAGTTCCCAATGTATAAACAAGATATAGTGTGTGTGTGTGAGATGTGAGTGAGTGAGTGAGTGAGTGAGTGAATATACACTGAACCAAATTCTCTGAAACGCCTTTGGAGACGGCTTATGGTAGAGAAATGAAGATTCAATTCACGGGTAACAGTTCTGGTGGACACTCCTGCAGTCAGCATGCCAACTGCACGCTCCTTCAAACTTGTGACATCTGAGTGATAAAACTGCACATTTTAGAGTGGCCATTTATTGTGGCCAGCCTAAGGCACACCCGTGCAATAATCATGCTGTCTAATCAGCATCTTTATACGCCACACCTCTGAGGTGGATGGATTATCTCGGCAAAGGAGAAGTGCTCACTAACACAGATTTAGACAGATTTGTGAACAATAATTGAGAGAAATAGGCCTTTTGTGTACATAGAAAAAGTCTTCGATCTTTGAGTTCAGCTCAACTGAACCAGTTTGTTCGGGGCAAAAACAAAAGTGTTGCGTTTATAATTTTGTTCAGTGTATATATATAAGATTGCATTTATTGGACAAAAAATACTGTAAAAAATAAAAAAAAGTATATATATATATATATATATATATTACACACACACAGTATATATGCATTCTGGATTAATAAAAAAGTAATCATCATTCCATTGTTATTTAATACAACTTTTTTGGAGTTGAATTAACAGGCCAAAAAACTATATTGTAATTTATGCCAATAATGTTATAAAAAATTCCACATACAATATTAAAAGATACATATACTACTTTTTAAAAACTCACTTAATAGAACAGAATATTGTCTTGTAAAGCAGAACTAAAGCAGTGTAAAGTTAAGTGGTGCGAGTGGAGGAACTGGTTTGTACCTTGCCGAAGCGTGTGGAAAATGTCCCTGTGAGGAGCGAGTGGAAAATGATGATGGTCTCATCCAGGTCCCAAATAAACACTCTCTACACACACACACACACACACACACACACACACACACACACACGATGACCATGAGCACAAATATAATCTGCTTACTAGTTAAGAGAAATATTTACTCCAAAACACTGCATAATATCTCAATGTTGTGTTTATGATAAAAACGTCTGATAATTGTAGTCAGTTCATCCACATTTCACAGCTTAAGGGCAAACGCTCTATATCTCATATCACACTACATGTTGTGCAGATATATATTTCCAGTTTTCCAGTTTTCTATCTGGTAATTAAATACTTAGTACTTAATTCTTTATATTTTAAGAGCTTTTTGTAAAGCAAAGAAAACAAAAATGTATTTCAGTCTGCTGTTGTTCAAAGCATGTATGACTTGAGCTTTTATTGTGCTTTTTTTATTTTTTTATCAGTCCATCGTATGAAAAAGACAGATTGAACATTCAGCTTGTTGAACATCCCTCCTGATGAAAGTTATACAGGTTTGGAACGACACAAGTGTGAGTAAATGATGATAAAACATCAATTTAAGGTGAACTATCCCTTTAAACTCGTTGTCTAATCCTGTGAGTTATAATGAGGCTGTTGCCAGACATCGTTGCACAACTGGACTGTTGGATGTGAAAGTTGTCCCTGTGGTGCGGAGCACAGGAATGTTAATGACAGACGTTGTGTAAGGGACACCGTGAATGCCAGCATCTGTACCTCAATGTCAGAGTCCAGAGGGGGTCCGGGGTCATTGGCCCGTTTCCGGCCCCTGAGCTTCACATCCGAGCTGCGCCTCACCGGAGCGCCTTCCTGATCCTTTCCTGGAGTCGGAGGACTCGTGGGAGCGTGGTACTCTGCTGGTGCACACACACACACACACACACACACACACACACACACACACACAAGCACGCACACACATATAAGCAAGCACGCACGCACACACACACAGACGCACACGCACGCACACACACACATACACACACACACACACACACACACAAGCACGCACACACAGACACACACGCACACACAAGCACGCATGCACGCACACACACACACACGCGCGCACACACACACGCACAAAAGCATGCATGCACACACACACAAGCACGCACACACACACACACACACACACACACGTGATGATGTTGTTTAAATAGAGATATACAGGCAAATCAAAAATTATTCAGACACCAGATATATATTTTTTAACTAGTGTGTGCAGGACACTATAGTTCATTTATGTAAGTGAGGAGAGCAAAATAAAGTAAACTGTGACATATTATACACTAAAACTCTTCATACAGTGACTACCAGAAAAATGTATTCAAATTTGGAACCAAAAATGTATTCAGAAACTTTGAGCTGATCAAGTGTTTTTTCTTTAATTGCTAATGCTCTTTTTACACACAGACAGAACAACATGAAGCATTGCTTTTGTTGAGCTAAACTGGTATTTTCTAATTGCAAACTTAAAGTTAACGGCTGACAGATATTCAACATAATTCATGTGTGAGACAGTGTAACAGAAGGATGGACAAAACCAGTGAAACATCAACTGATCTTATAACTGAGTTCTTGTCATATTTTATTATCATTGTCTCAACTTTAGTGAAAAAACTGTGATAATGTGAGAAATGTTGAAGGTGTCTGAACACATTTTGGTTTGACTGTACAACCAAATATCTGAATAGCAAAGCAAATATTAGCAATATTGTATAATACTGAAATACTTCATGCATAATAATGTCAAATGCAAACTTTTTAAAATGATAAAGTATAATGTTAATATTTTGTAGCATTTATTTAACATATTGAAACATACTTTGCTTTATATTCAAATTATATAGAGAGACATATACTTAAAAATCACGATATGAATGCAACTTGTTTTTTTGGAAAGTGCCATATTTTATTCCCATTGAGCTCTGCTTTATACTCAAATCACATAAGGAGATATAAAGTAAAAATCTGGACATGAAAGTTTTTTATTTTTTTATTTATTTTTATTTTATTTATTTTTTACATATTTGATGTATCTATTTTATTATATTTTTAATAGTATTCCTTATACATTGACCATTATTCTCAAATGACATATATATAAAGACATAATAAAAAATCTGAATATTAACGCAGCAATATACATTTCATATTTTTTTCCTTACTATGTTTTTCATAGTATTTTCACAAGTATCCCCAATATATAATATAGTATGTAAAGCAGCCTCGTCGTTTCTCACCTGTGTGGGATTCTGGGCTGTGATTGGTCGATACAGCGGGATGATCTGTGTGCTGATAGGGTATCGCCGTGGTGATGGTAGAGGGTGTGATGTTGCTGCTGGTGATGTACGGGCTGTTGTAGTGTGTGTTGTAGTATGGAGAATATTGACTTTGGCTGTAGCTAGAATATGTTGAGAAATCCTGATGGAGACAATGACATGAATGAATAATCTCAGACAACTATATACTACTTTTTTATTGCTTTAATGTCTCATTTTCTAATTTAAGTCCATCTAAACCCTACTGTGGCTGGATCTTGATTCACTGATGGTTGTCTGATTACAAAATTCATATACTATAATAACTCCATTTTGGTAATACTTCACAAAATAGTCCCATTGCTTAACATTAGTTAATGCATTAACTAGCAATGAGCAATACATTTGTTACAACATTTATTAATCTTTGTTAATACAACAGTTCATGTCAGCTCAGGTATATTAATAAATATTAGCTAATGTTGAAATATAGAGTAAGTATGATTAATAAATTCTTCAGAAGCACTTTTCATTGTTAGTAGGTCATGTTAACATAAGGATACAAAATCTGGATATTAAAGCAGATTTCAGATATTAAAGCAACTTAGAAAAAATATTTTTGTTTTAAGTTTTAACAGTTTACAAGTTGATAGTATTTTTTAACATTTTCATACAATTTTCATAATATTATTAATAGTATTTTAATAAGAATTCCCTATATATTGACATTTATTCCCAAATTATATAGAGATACAGTAAAAAATATTTGATATAGATATTAACGCAGCTATATATATATATGTATTTTAGTACTTTTTCACACTTTTGTGTGAAAGTGTTTTCAAAATTGTTTTTCAAGATGCAAAATATATATTTTTTTTTCCTTCAAAATAAATAAATAAATAAATAAAGTTAAATGTAATTAATTCAAAGAGAAAACAAGATAAATTTGTTTCTGGCCCAATTCTTTTTTTAACCAAAAACTCTTCATTTTGATAGTCACGCTAGTCTTCCAGTAAATGTATCTTGATTTAAGAATGTTTCGATATTTGTACTGGAAACAATTCAAAAATACTTAGGAAGAAAATCCTTTTTTGCATTGATGGCTTAAGTGAAACTTTAATATACAAATTTTTTTTTTTTAATTCTTTAGGCGAAGGGCACAACAGTATATCACACGTCCAGTACGCCGAGTCTCCGCCGCTGGTTGTAGTCCATCAGTGAAGGTTTTCCTAATGTGACCCACCTGCTGTGTGGGACTGAAGGCCGTGGAGCCCGTGATGCTGTTTGCACCCTGGAAAATTCCAGAAGAAATGCTGCCGCCTGGAAAAGAAGCACAAAGCTAGTTTAAGAGCGTACATCGAGCTGACTGTGGTAAAGACTGGCCCTGACGCATCCAACACAAACACAGCGCAGGAAACACGACAGGCAGCGGCGGCTGAAATATAGACACGTTTAAAGCGCTCACAGAAAGTTTGCATGATTTATGACTCTGAAAACCGTTCAGGTGGAGCCAGAGCAAATCCGCTATCGGACTTTCGGGGCTGGAATGTCTTTCTCCAGGCCCGTCTAGTTCCCTTTCTCTTCACATCCACGCTCGTTCTCTTTCTGAAACCTGCCCCAGATAAATGACTCTGTCAAAGCAGCACCAAATCTCGGAGGAAGCAAACGAAAAGTCTTCAAAGGAGGAGGGAGACGTGGGCGAACGCGTTTCTGATTTTCTCCACAGCGGTGAAACGCGAGGACCTTTGGCACCCAGAGAAGGGTTATTTATTTCATACTACAGCAAGTCTCCTGTTGGAATTCGCCTATAAATCAAACGAGACCGGCGAGATGTAGCGCGAGACGTAGTAACCGCGTTTCCCAGACCCATTAGAAATCCATCCATTTCACGAGCAGACAATTTTACAGGAAATGATGTCTCGGGGTGCTTATGAATTACAGTAAATCACTATAATACCTAATAGATTATCTGCTATAGCACTAATAACTCATTGATTATGCTAATTGGACAGACAGGAAGTAGATGTCATATGACTTTGTATGTCTCTTTATGTCTGTGGCTCACTTTGCAGTCGTTCCTTAAAGGAGTATTACACACACACACACACACACACACAATATATATATTACACAATATATGTTACACTAACCCTAACTAATACTCTAATGAGAGTTAGTTGACATGGAGTTGCAAAGTTACTTATAGCAGAATGTGTAAAGTGATAAAGTGTTACCAAACTTAATATAGTACATTTATGTTGCTTTTTTGTCCTTTTAGGATTATGTTCATCATATGCTTTCTCCGCATGAAAAAAAACAACTTTGTGCTCCAAAGAAGAAAAAACGTCATGCCGTTTGGAGCAAGTAAATGATGATCACTAGTAAATGATTCTATTCCTTTAAACCTGAAAACGTGCCTAGTGCCACTTCACCTTTGACCTTGACCGAGAACGGACAATTTCACACTGCGGTGGCAAAATCAGGACTGCGGGCAGAAGAGGGGTGTGTGACTGCGATCCGACGCTCAGATCCCGCCTCACACTCTCTCCCACACAAACACACTCCTCCAATGGCCGGCGTGTTGTGGAAGGGAACGGAGAAAGGTTCTGACCTCCTGAGAGAACGAGAGAGACGCCTGACGCCAGAGCCCAGACCGCGGATAATGGGGAACAGGTGTGTGTGTGTGTGTGTGTGTGTGTGTTCGACTGTAGATGCTGAAAAATCTGTGTGTGTTTTTGTGAGGATTTTGCTAATTATCCACCAAACATACATGTTCAAAAACGTGTATTTGGTTATAGGTAGGCGATATCAGCAAAAATATCATAATGTTCTGGTTGATAATATTTATTAAATGACTTTTGGGATATTCGGTTAATAATGTTTGTATAATGATGCTATACTGTATAATGCTGTTAATAATATATATTGCTGACTTTTCGGCCAGCAATTTCTGTGCCATTCAATCTCACACTCTTTTTCTTCCGTCATAGCCCTGATCTCCATGTCTGGGTTATTTTCTGCGATAAAGCTGTCTGTTATTTATCTCTTACGTCTAATAATATACACTATGGTGTAATAGTGTGGGGACAGAGTTTTAATTTTTTAAGAATTTAATACTTTTATTAAGGACACAAAGGACACTTAAAAGTGACCCTAAAGACACGTATAATGTTACGAAAGATTTCTGTTTCAAATTAATCCTGTTCTTTTGAACTTTCTATTCAAAAATCTATCACAGTTTCCACAGAAATATGAAGCAGCACAATTGTTTTCAACATTAATAATAATCATAAATGTTTCTTAAGCATAAAATCATCATATTATACTGATTTCTGAAGGATCATGTGACACTGAAGACTGGAGTAATGATGCTGAAAATACAGCTTTGATCACAGGAATAAATTAAATTTTTACAATATATTCACACAGAAAACAGTTATTTTAGATTGTAATGATATTTCACAGATTTTACTGTATTTTTTACTGTATGACTTTTTTTTTTTGAAAGTTTTTTTTTAAATTTTGAACGGTAATGTACACATTTGTGATACTTTATTGCTCAATCCAAGTTCTAAAATATAGATAAGACGAGGCTGTGACACTGACCGTGTGTGGAGTAACTGTACAGCGCCTGACCGGGTGGCGTCCCGCCGAAGTTCGACGTGTATCCCAGCAAACTGCTCTGTCCTGGTGAATGACTCAAACCATCTTCTGTTTTAATATCTGATCGAGTGAGAGAAAGACAGTCAGATCAGCTCTGATGTGCACTCTTTAGGGTGCTTGTGAAAGGACACTGAGAACTCACTGTAGGACGCCATGCTGTAGCCCTGTGTGTGATGTGTGTATGGTGTGTAAGGGCCCGTCGGCTGTAACGCAGGGCTGTACTGCGTCTGTCCGTAAGCAGCCATGACTGATCTGAGGACAGCTGGTCTGAGAAAACAAAGAGCTGTCGTTAGAGAAACTGAATCTTTACAATAAACAGACAACATCTCTCTAATGCAATGTTCTCAATAACACAAAAATAAAAAAAACACTTCACGAGAGTCATTTGTTTATGAATCGGACTTAACTGGTTGTGCTTTCTGTTCAAATCAATATCAGAAGTTTGTTAGCAATTTTTCAAAAGTACTAAACACATCATTAATGGAACCGTTAAAGAATCGGAATCATTAAGTGGAATCCAATTCAAGAGCAAATTTGATTTTTTAATGAATCAGATGTATGAATTGGTCTCAAACTCATCAATTCAATTCTCTAATAAATATAGAATTATTAATCAAATCATTAAGGAAAACAAATCATTAAGTGGAATCTAGGAAAGAATGATTTTTATGAGCCGATTCTTTTTAATGAATTGGACAAAATAAGTTTTAAAAAAAGAATTTCCATTATTGTGGAACCGGAATCATTAAGTGGATTTAGAAAAAAAATAAAATGTTGGTCTACATTGCTGAATTAAAATTCCCCAACACAATCTCCACATATCTGTAAAACTATGTCATTTGTCACCTTAAAGTGAATGACTTTGCACAGACATTTGTTCTTCTCGTGAAAAAAATGCAGATGGGGTTAAAAAAATTAACAGTTCTAAAATAGGATTTATTTGATACAGTTTTGCTCCTAAAGTAAATGCATCTTGAGGATGATGATTTTTGCAGTGTACATCACTCACATGGCCTAAAATCGATGTGTAGGTGGATAGGCTCCTGCAAGTGAACAAAAGAAACGTTAAACATTTAATATCTGAATCAGCATGAATGCTCTAGAGGAAGTTCATTAAATCCAAACTGTGAAGTTGAGCCGACCTGTCTCTGTCTGTCGCTGTACTTCCGCCTGCACACGTTCAGCTGTCAGCTCTCCTGAAAAATGACAGACCTGTTTGTTAGGAATACGTGACCAAAAAAGCACATCGGGCTTCGGTCCAACAGCACGCATCCCGAAAGTAAAATATTTAGAAGTACCCAGAACAAAAAAAATGCACAAAGCGCAATTCATGTCTAATCGTGCCTTACACATGAAAAAAACACATTTATTTCTCAATGAGGAGGCACCTGCGGTTTCCAAAAACACACATAATTAGAATTCTGCGATACAGACAACAGTGAAACGCTTGTTTGTATAAACCGGCTCGGTAGGACTGTGTTCCTGGAACAGAACAATGCCTATCCTGCTTTTTGAACCTGGTAGAAGTTCAGGACGGGGGAAACCGTGGTTGTTCTTGCACCTGAAATGTAAGAAATGCAACTGTCCCTGTTCTGTGCTGGTAAAGTCAAGGTGAGGTGAATGTATGTGGGTATAGTTGGCATGAACACAAATCAAAGAAAATACGGGTGAAACACGGCAATAACCTTGGTTGACATGTTTGTTGACCTTTTTTTTTTTTTTTTGCTGACACAGAGGAATTGTTTTGCTCAGAGGTTGTTCTTTCTCTTTTATGTTTTAAATGTGTCAAGTCAACTCACCTTTATTTATACAGCACTTTATACAAAACAGATTGTTTCAAAGAAGCTTCATGGGAGAATAACAGAATAAATGATGCAAACGTCATCAATGTAATGCAGCTCTAAATAAAGACAATATAACATTTATCAGCTCAATTCAGTTCAGCGTTGATTCAGTTGTTTTGTGTAAAGTGCAACAATTCTGAAATGAGTTCAACTCATCTATAAGCATCTCTACAGAAATAATTCAGCTCAGTTTAGTTTAGTGTAGCCTTTATCTCAGACCTTAGAAGAATAACTCGGACACAAATGAGAGAGCTATAAAATGAAAATGGATTGCAGCTCAGATCGTTTGATGAGAAATGTTTGCTATATCTGACTTTTGATTGCGATATGACTCCAACTTCCCATTGGAAACGCGTCAAGACAAGACAGAAAACTGTGCTTGTATTTAAAGGATTAGTTCACTTTTAAAAAAAACTTTTGCTGATAATTTACTCACCCCCATGTCATCCAAGATGTCCATGTCTTTCTTTCTTCAGTTGAAAAGAAATTAAGGTTTTGGATGAAAAGATTCCAGGATTTTTCTCCATATAATGGACTTCAACAGGACCCAAACGGTTCAAGGTCCAAATGACAGTTTCAGTGCAGCTTCAAAGGGCTTTAAACGACACCAGACGATGAATAAGGGTCTTATCTAGACAAACCATCGGCATTTCACAAATAAATAAAACAGTTTACGTTTTATAAGCACAAATGCTGGCCTTGCTCTGTTCTGTGATGCGCGTTCGTGACTCACGTAATACGCAATTACGTTGAAAAGGTCACGCGTCGGCGGAAGTACCGAGTCAGTGTTTACGAATGTGAGGAAGGAGGACCATATACACATATTCAAATGTCTTTGTGTCAGTTTATCGTTTAAATGCCCATTTCGTGTGCGTATCCTGGGTGTTTTAATATTAAAAAGGCTAAAAGAGAATTTTTGTCAGGACAGAAGCGTGACCTTTTCAACGTAATTGCGTATTACGTGAGTCACGAACGCGCATCACAGAACAGAGCAAGACGAGCATTTGTGCTTATAAAACTTAAACTGTTTTATTTATTTGTGAAATGCCGATGGTTTGTCTAGATAAGACCCTTATTCATCGTCTGGTGTCGTTTAAAGCCCTTTGAAGCTGCACTGAAACTGTCATTTGGACCTTGAACCGTTTGGGTCCTGTTGAAGTCCATTATATGGAGAAAAATCCTGGAGTGTTTTCATCAAAAACCTTTATTTCTTTTCAACTGAAGAAAGAAAGACATGGACATCTTGGATGACATGGGGGGAGGGGAGTAAATTATCAGCAAAAGTTGTTTTAAAAGTGAACTAATCCTTTAAGAAAATTGATGTTCTCTCGCTGCTATATGGGAGGATCATCAGATCTTATTCGGTTAACGTTTGATAAACCAGAATGAACATCTCATGACGCCAAGACCTGGTCCACATCTTCGTCTAAGAAGACACAGGCTTGCGTAAGGCTTGTCTGACTGAACAGAAGCACAAAGATGGTCTTCCTCAAGCGTTGTCCCTCAGGGCTCCTCCATCTGTCAGACACAGCTGCTGTCACGAGCAAAGATGGAATAAAACCTAAACCGAGAGCTTTCATGCAATCACGCAAGAGTGGGCATGTACATGTGTGATTTACATCCCAGCTGAACTCTAACACATATGGAGATCTTTTTGGATTAATCTGACAGAGCGAGGTGAGCGATGTTTTGGCGTCTGCGGTCGGGGCGGCACCCAGTAAATGTTTAAAACAAACAAAGACAATCTCTTGCTACAGCTCAGTCTGTTATCTCAGTAAACAGTTGCGAGACACTACTGTACGGCGTGCTTAAGATTGAAAAAAACATATCATGTGACTTATAACGACAGCAAAGCTGCATTAATTGAAGTGAAACTTTTTACCTCTTAAGAAATGGATGGTACTTTTGGATGATCATGTGATGGTATGGTGTTCGATTGATTTGAGCATTTCAAGTTACGATTTATCTAAAAAGTCAATATAATACCAAATATACATAGCCTACTAAAAATTAGATGCATGCAAACTTGCTGAAATGAAAAGAGAGCTTATTTTACACATTTACTTGCGATAAAATGCAATAAAAATAGTTAGAAGCCTGGCTGATCAATCCAAAATGGTCAAATATTAGGTCATTGTATTTCTACAAATGTATCGTAAACCAAACAGTTTCCACCAACAGTATAAAGTCTATTATAAAGACCACTGAATTGGCCTGGAAAGAAAAGAAAGTGCATGTTTAATGTTCTTAAAGCTATTAGCAGGGCCTTGACCATTTTTCTGTTTTTACATGCAATGTTTAGATTGAAACATTTCACTGTATGCAAACTTCTAGGTTCTCACATATTGATTTTATGTCAACATGAACACGATTTGAGAGCTAATCGTACTTGAAAAATAGTGCATGGGTTATATTGACAGACTTTTTATGATTTCTTTCCATTTTTTTTTACTACAAGTGAAAACTATTTAGTGTTGTTAACTAAAATTAAAAAGATTAAAAATTGTTTTCATTAACTGAAATGATATTAGATGAAAAAAAAATAAAAATAATAATAATAAACGAAAATGAGACATTTCACCTTGGCTACTAACTAAAATATAGTAATAGTACTCAATAAAAAAAAAACTCAACATTCCAAAAGCACAATAAAATTATTAAAGCTTGAAATCTGAAAATATAGAAAATAAAAGATAATTGAAAATACTAATAAATACTGTATTTAAATAATCCTAAAATGGTACAAACATTATACTAAATGACAAATTTTGTGTCTCACAAAAAACCCCCATGATTTTCTAACAACAACACGAGGGTGAGTAGATGATCCCTTGGATTTGATATAAACAGTCTCTCGGACATTTGTGCTTGTTTTCAGAAAACAGAAGGAGCTGTTGTGCGGGTCAGAGATGCAGGGGTTCACACTGATGTTTCATCACACCTGCTCTGCTGACGCACCACTCCTAACTAAACCTTTCCAGAGAAAATAAACGTGCCTAGCCTAGAGAGAGAGAGAGAGAGAGAGAGAGAGAGAGAGAGAGAGAGAGAGAGAGACGTCTGACACGGGCCGCCCAGTGCAATCCTGACTTCCTCCCAGAGTTCCTGTGATGCGCAGTGTGTTTCCTGGTATGAGCGAGTCCCGGAGAGAGAGGGCATGGGAAAGAACACTCTACCCCCTTTCACAGTGGTAAACTGAGCTAAAACAAACCCCGGACGGGGCACGGCGCTTCACCTGGCCTCGCCGCTGTTCTGCTAGCGCTGGCGTCTTTCACGGCTATCCGATTCCACACAACGCCTTACATCATACATCACGTGGTGTATCTCTCTTTTTACCCAGCATGAACGTGGTCGCCAAACTAGACCAGTTGACGAACACTCGTCACAAGCTGAAGCCCTCAATAGTGGCGGCCCCGGAAGTATTTTCCCATAAAGATTTGAAAAGTCTATAAAAGTTATAAGCCATGAACCAAGACAACCAAGTGAAACACAACCTTTGATTTGAAGCAGAAAAGTATTTGAAAATCATACAAAGATACCTTTAATAAGGGAAAGAACTACAATTTACCTTGAAGCATTGCAAATGACAATCTAATTAAAAATGGTGAAATACACTCATAAAAAATGAAGCCTTTTTTAAAAAAGATTTACGTATTTCAATTAATAGTAAAATTCCATCAAATTGAATTGAATTCAATTATTGAATAATTGAACAATCCGTAATCAATTATTCAATTAAAATGCGTAAGGAATCCGGATTATTCAATTATTCAATTAAAATGTGTAAGGATTATTCAATTAAATGTTATGGAATTTTACTATTGAAATACGTAAATCTCACAAAAAGGCCTAATTTTTGGTGTAAAAAAACTATTGATTTAAAGATGTTGATTATGTATATAGGAACAATACATTTTAAGTTTACTGCAAAATATGAATATACATCATGAAATAAATATAAATTGAGATTATATATTAACATTAAAATAAAGTGAATTTAATTTCACTTTCACGACAAATTCACAATAAATGAAAATTTCACAATAAATGAAATAAAATAAAATTGTATTATATAAATATTAAAACAAACTTAAAAAGCTTAAAAGAAAATGAGAAATGTTTCCTTGGCAATATCATTTTAAGTTGAAGCACTAAAATGATAAACTAAGACTGAAATAAAAATAAAGCTAAATAGATATATTTAAAGAAAAACTAATATAAATAACAAAAGCACATGATAAAATTACTAAAACTAAAACTGAAAATATAAACATAAACAATACTTGTGTCAACAACATGCTAAATAACTTTGTCTCAGAAAAAACAACAACATGATTTTCTAATATATATATATACACACAAATGTCTAAGTAGTTTGAGAGTGTAGAGAGACTGGATTACATCTGCAGTGCTTTCCATGAGTGGGCGGAGCTAAAGAGTTCTCTGGTTCTCTGATTGGTGGAGATTTTTTCTGCAGAATCATGGGAAATGTAGTTTTCCACCAGGAATCTCGCTGTTAAACAATTATTTTAGAAATAAGTTGAAATAGGGGCTGACGACTAACAAAAGCAGATAGCATCGATTAACAGCCTCATAGGTCTGTTTTTAAAGCTTAATAAAGTATCAGTAAAAATGTATTTCCCTATGAAGAAAATGAATGAGTTTTTACTTCCAAAAGCTACTGTTGCTCTATTCCCTGGATGTTCTGACAGGAGCATTATGACGGGGTTAAGAGAGCAGGTCGGCTGTCTTTGAAACAAATCATGAGCCGTAGCTTTGCCATATGGCTGTCTGATCTATAGTGAGCTCTCCAACCCGAACAGTCGTCTCAACCGTTCAATCAAAGCCACCGAACTGCTGTGAGGCCGGGAGCTGAGGGCTATGTCCCATATGGCGCGGGTGACCACTGCATTGCCTGAAGGGAAACCACGAGACACTGTGACCTCGCTCAAACAATGCAGCACTTCTGTAGTTCTGCAGCCCTCGTGTTTCCCCGTCACTCCAGCATCTGCCCTTTCCTTTCCTCCAAACTCACGCTGAGGGATCAACGGCCAGGTATTCCAGCTACAAAACTGAGAACTGCTTGAATATGGACCCTTTTCACATTTACAGGGCTCCAAGAAGCCGTCATAGTTGGGTACACTTCTACAACTACAACAGTATCATTTTTGCATTCCAACAGTAAATCCACGACAGCATTTCTAGAACTTTGGAAAAAAGGAAAGATGATTGGGAGATTGATGACATTGAGCAGAAGAGAGAAAGATGGCAAATTTGCCGTCGCTCCCTCAGCCGTTGTAGTAGAAACACACACTCAGCAACGTTAACTAATTGTCTGTAACTTAATATTAATTAATTGTTTAACATGGACAATACAGAAAACATTACTGTACAGTATTGAGCAACAGATGCTCTATATATACAGCATGCTCTGCAGCACGTTTCCTTGTATATATATATATATGCATTGCATATTACAATTTAGTTAGATTTACAATGTTGTGAACTGTGAAAACATGTCATCACAGTCTATGAAAGTTATGTTTCCTTGCTCAGTAAGGCATTTCATTTAAGACAATCTTCCAATTTTTTTTCAAGATTGAAGTCAAAGTGTGTAATTTTTGCCATTCTTTCCTGTGTCCCAGTTTAATATTCAGATAAAACATTGAGAAATGCATGTGTTTTGAGGGAACCTGAGCCACTACAATAGAGACACAAAATACACCCCCATTTTTGAACATATTATGTGTCTTTAATTGTGCATAAAACAAAGTTTTTGCAAGCAAACCAACATATTTTTTCACTACCAAAAGCTCTAAAAGTTTTTCTTTTGCATTCAAAATGAAAACTTCTCTGCTGAATGGCTAAGAGTTTGCTTGCGTATATTGTGCAAATCAAAGTTTTAATCTCAGTGCCTGAGCTCAACAGTTGCTGATAAATGCCTCAATAACACAAAGTGCTGTAAATGCAGTGGAAACAGACCAACACTCATCAGCAACTATTGAACTCTTATGTTTTTCCTGTACATTCTCGTGATGCGACAACTGAAATCAACCTATTCACAGATTATCGTTGAGACCACGTTATAGTTCAGAGATACACTTGACATTAGGTAAATATTCTTATCTGAACGTCAAACTTACTATAGCTTGTGTTGAACCTGAGGGCACTTGCTGTGCACGCTTTGGGAGTATTTCAACTGATGCACTAAATGGTGTTTTCCATCTGAAACACACACACACACACTGAACAGCCCATCTACGGCCACTTGCCTTCGGGCTCGAGCCTGTCTGCAGCCTTTGAACTCAGACTGTCGTAAATAAAGCCGTCCGGCCACACGCGTCTGCTCTTTAGCTCGCTAATGGAGCGATGGGGGGGGGAATAACAGCCTAGTAATGGTCTCTTGAGATGCAGCGCGCTTACATCACTGTCCAGGGATTTCATCAATGCTGGAGCACAGTAGAGCATGGGAACCCTGATAAGTGTTGCACGGACACAATGAAGATATATGCGCAATGATGTCATGTACGTCATTGACGTAAGCGGCCAAATTTATGATAATGGTAAAGGTATCAATCACGAGGGATATAGTTATATTTGCTGGGAATTAAAAAGGGTTTATGTGTTACGTAACCATGTGGTAAGCCACTATTTTTGGAAAAACTAATAAGGCACTTCTTATTAGACAAATTATTTTTATTTGGAACTTGATGGACACAAACCAAAAGATAAGATTATTCTAAACAAATGAAGTCTGATATCAGTGCAAAAACAGCTTCACGTTACGCAACACAAAATGTGGATCCAAACAGTCAAACTAATATTATAAAGCAGCTGTTTTGTCCTCCCTTTAGTTCACTCCATATTTATGTAAATATATCTACCACTGTATAGCAAAATCCGTTGCACAATATAACCATTGTACCATTCTATGTTCAAACTGAAACTTTTGTAAAACATTTCATTCTTTGTAAAAAATAAATAAATAAAAACTTGCTGAGTGGAAAAGTTATTTTTGCAAACTTTCCAAGTTCCTCAGTCATGACAATACTTGTCCAGAAAATACGGTTACACTTTATTTGGTTACACTTTATTTGAAGGTGTCATTGTTACAGTATAATTATATATTTGAGTAATATTAAGCAACTACATGTACTTAAAGTTACTATAGGGTTAGGGTAGGATTAGGATTTGGTTGAGGGTTATTATGCATAATTTACTGTTTTAAGTACTATGGTAAGTACGTATAACATATGTCACAATGACACTGTAAAATAAAGTGTTACCCTTTATTTTAAGCTGACGTAGTTACATTGTACTTACTCTAAGTACTGAATAATACTAATTAACTATACATACACTAATTATAGAGCTACTGTTAGGGTTTGGTTTAGGGTTCGTTACTTGTAATAATGCATAATTTACTGTTATTACTATAGTAAGTACATACCGTGTAACTACATCACCTTAAAAGAAAGTGTTAGCGAAAATACAGCAAAGAAAAGTGTACAAAATACAGTGTGGAAAATCCATATATTTACATATATTATTCAAACGAAATAAATTCTAAATAATTGTATTCTTTTCCTCTTTGCCTTTCAGCCAGAAACATGACAATACTTGTTTGTCCAGAACACACTGCAAAGAAAAGTGTAAAACGGATTAGCGCGGACAACAGAAAGGCCTCCGCTCGGAGTAACACCAAGCTATCAGTTTCCCCATCCTGCAGATAGACTTTTAATTTATGGGCTTCTGTTATTAAAAAGCCCAGCCCGAGCTCGACCGCGTGTTCCTGGCCACCATGTTTGTGTGTAACACTAACCGGCTGCCATGGTGGGCTCTGCTTTCCACATGACAGCCTCCAACAGGAGAAAGCCACCTTTCA
Source organism: Semotilus atromaculatus (assembly GCA_031834385.1). Taxonomy (NCBI): domain Eukaryota; kingdom Metazoa; phylum Chordata; class Actinopteri; order Cypriniformes; family Leuciscidae; genus Semotilus; species Semotilus atromaculatus. Next base: position 1,361,414 of record JAULUF010000007.1, on the reverse strand, counting down.
TGCCAGCTTGTATGGAAGGATCGCCTCTCCCACCCAAAAAAAGCCTCCCGACTTATGTGTAATCGACCCCCTTCGTTCAGACATTTGCCCCATCGGTTCCCAATTTCTCATCCTACCCATCCCCCCATCTGTGCTGGCAGGGCTGCGGGACCCTTCACCCCGGAGCGCTGCCCCGAGACGTGGGTCATGGATGGGGACAGCTGGTGGACCTCCCAGAATCATTCTTATGAGGGACTCTGTTCCCAGGTAACACATCTGGCCTGTTGTAGTGTAGGGATCACACTGCATTAAACCCACTCGAGCTGCGTGCTTCCAGTGCATGCAAATCACACGCACAACTGAGCAATGCAACCATTCTGAAATAACATTTCACTGACTACCTGCTTACTAGTGAATGTGCACATACTTTATATACAATAGTGTATATACTTATATTTCTTAAAAACTACTTGCAGATGATATTAATAAAAAAATAAGTTTCATGACATTGTAATCATGTCATTAAAGTTTTAATAATCTTTTGTGGTTGATGTGTTAATTAATTACACTAAAGCACATGTAAAGTACTTTAATTGTAACTGTAGTGTTTGAAGTTGATATCATGTAAAGTTAACACATTTTTAATGCACTAAATTGCAACTTCATCATTCATTATGCAGATATATTTAAATACATAACATAAAAGTTTCGTTAGAAATTACATTAAAGTAGCCTATATTTAATTTTAACGAAAATGCTTGTCAGTACATTCAGCAGTATACTTAACAATATAAATAAAAACAATAGAATAATGAAATTACATATAGATGTACTAATTAAGTGTCAAAAAAGCACTAATTAAATTAAATTAAAATAACATGTATTCAGTTTGCTCTCTTAATGTATATTATTTCCATTAGTACTTATTTTGAACATATATAGGCTACTAAGTGTACTTCTTCACAAGGATATAATCAAATGTTATTATTTTAGGCTTGCAAACATGGTTTTCATTCAGTGTGGAAGCTAGATGTTTTCTGAAGAAATTGTGAGTGGTGATGCCAGGGTTTTGCTATGCAGTTGCTAAGGTTCTCTGAGTATTTTTTTTTGTGCTTATTAGCTCAAGTCTCTATGATATTCAGAAGCAAGTTTTTATCATCCAGTCATCAACTTGAATGCTTAAGCAACCGCACACCTCAAGTACGTAGCATGCAAGCTTCATGAGTTATGACAAAATGTTATACTTTAGTTTAGGGCTTTGTTCAAATCACTAACCCTAAGTATATGCTATTCAATGGAGCTTAGTTGTATTTATCCAAGAATATTCCTTTGAAATTGAGTTTGACTTGGATTTAAAATCAAGACTTGAAAAACAGCCTTGCACCATCTACATAATGAAAGCACAATCCAGGAACAATAAGTAGTTTATTCAGTCTTGAACTTTTAACCTTGAGACACGGTAAGCTGCATATGCTAACACTCACAACTTACATTGTTGTGGACACTCACTGAATGATGTATGACTTCATCAAAGAAACCTGTTGAAAAATGTCCTGCTTCTTTGCCCTGAGGGCTGTTAGCATGTGTAAACGCGCCCGACAGCCAGAGAGGAGGAACCTTTCAGCTTATTCAAGACACCTAATTTGTTTAGATTGTATACGATCCAAGTTTTTCAGTCGCCACCTTTGGAAATTGATTATGAGAAAGAAAACTCTCATTCACAGGTTGATTGATGTCGTTTTACTCACTGGTGAGACTGTGGCGTTGAGTTTTGCTGTTCTAGCCTGTCAACTGCTCGAGGCCGGTAATACAATTAGTGTTATTAAAAAAGAAATCTCAATGAAATAATGGTAGAAACGTCCAAGTTATACTTGTGTGCCATCAGAGAGTCAGCACTGTAATGATGTTATTTCCATATCAGCCTTCATTTGTTGGATGAATATTTGCTTATGCAATTTTTTTGGTTTGCATCCATCAAGTTCCAAATTAAGCACCTTTCATATGCAAGTATTTCATTCACTGGATTACAGCAGCTGGAACACACACACACACACACACACACACACACACACACACTTTACTTTATGACTTCATGACAGTGATACATGTGACGCTCATGTCTGCCAGCAAGTGTGTGTGTGTGTGTGTGTGTGTGTGTGTGTCTCTAAGATATAAGATAAGGACTAAAGGTTGGCAATAGCTGAAGAACCAGCTGCTGTTTGGTGAAATAATGAGACTGTAGGGAAAAGGAGGGGTTTAGATGACCGTGTGTGTGTGTGTGTGTGTGTGTGTGTGTGATTGAAAGGAAACTGCAAAACTGTGTTTTGCTTCCTACTCACATTAACATGCAAAATCTCTCCATGCACACAATATTTTGTCATTTGTCATTATTACCATTGCGTCTTATTTTGGTTAATGATAACTAAATGATGTGGAATCCCACATTGATGAATATACCCGAGTACAGACCATAATATCAGAGTCTTTTCAATTGAGCAGGAAGCAACCACCCAGATGATAGACGCCTCATAGCAACACATGGCAGTGGTTTTGCAGAAGTGCTCACGTTTACTTCAGACAATGCAAAAATCATTCATGTTTCCTGCACCTTTTGACCAATGAATTTCTCGAACTTTTTCTTGTTGTTCATTATTACTAGACGACACATTAAAAAAAAAACAATCATATACTAGTTCATAGAGTCCACAGAGAGATTTCTGATTAAATATTTTACAGCAAAACAAACATTTAAATTATTTCTTACAATAGACATTTTTTTTTTCAATCACAATTCTAAAATTCTCTGATATTTCCATGATCTCCTTCACTTGTGAAAAGCCAAATATGATGAAGAGTCAGTGATTAAACCTTCAGGAGAAACGCAAGTCACCCTACAACATTCAACATCTGGCCACAACAGTTTGTTAGTTGTACAGAAGGAGGTTTGGATGTAATCAAAGACGGTCAGTTCTTCAGCGGCGTCTGATCACAGCGAGGGTTTATGTGCAGTCGGGCCCCAGACCGTAACTCTCATACTAAAGCGTTCCTGTATACATTTTAGGAAAAGGCCGACTAGAAATGTAGCAATATTTTTCTAATTCTGAGTATTAGTGATGCTTGAGTTGTATTAAGATTGTTGCACTGTTTAATCCTGCTGCTTGTCCTATATTTGCATGATAGGTTTTGCTCTTTATTCAGAGAGTGAAAAAATTCCTCAGAGCCACAGTTGCGACTGTGATGATGTGGCAAAGTGTTAACTGCGACAACGGCTTTTCACTACCGATCACATTCAGCCGTCACGAGACTCCGGGAACACCTCTGTGGGCGCTAGCTAAATATTTTGCTCATTACGACGAGGTTATCTTCCATCTGGAAGCAGAGGATCGGTTGACAATTCAAAGCAGAAGCAGAGTTCAAGGCCTCCAAACCGAGGGGTTAACGCCGGCCGGCCCGTAATGAAACGAGCGCCGATAAACTCAGGAAGAGCCTTGCTTCCTATGAAAATATTTATCATTCCAGAAACCTTTGGCTACAGAGGACTTTAGGAATTAATTTGTGTTTTCTTAGGAGGGGGTGTTCAGGATGGGGAACTCAGGCCTCGCTTTCGACCAGGAATCGTGCAGCTTATTCACAATTTATTAGAGTTACTAATCAGAACCATGACGGGCTCAGAATGAGACCTGGTGTTATTATACACTGAAAACGAGAGCGTTAAATCAAACTTGCAACCCCTGTGCACGTGACCTTTGATGCGTGCGTCCAACATTTTTCAGTATCGGTGTGGATAAAAAAAAAAAAGGGTGCTTTTAAGTATAATTTCAACTAATGCAACCGAGCGTGATTATCAAAACGCAAAAGGATTGGTTTTAATTAATGAAAATATCTGCATGTGCTGCATTCTTCATGTCGTCTATTGCATGCATGTGCTCTAAATCCACATCGTGATACTGAGAATAAGAGATCTGACTCCATGTTCAAAGCATCGAGTGAAAAGAGAATGGGGTTCATTTTCACTCGGTCCATTTTTGGATAGGTTTGAGTTTGGTTCTTTTGAAGAGGAATCAAGTGTGAACAGATTAGAGAGTCAGCAGCATTTAATATAAATAATTTAATAATGAAATGCTATTTTGTTCTTTTAGTTTTTATGTCTGAGAAACAGCAGTGTGAGATGGTGAATGTTCATCATATTCACAATCTAAGTTACCAAAAGACAAAAATAGTTACATTCTTTGCATACAGTATGTAACATAATGACAAATATTATTCAGTTTATCGCAGTCATGTTAGAAAAACAGAATTCACAGTGTTGCCGTGCATGAGTCAATATTTCTTGGACTTGTTTGTGGTGTTGCAAAGTCATGGCGGTGGAAAGTTTAGGATCAGTATTACATCAGGAATCCGATACAGGGTCGCTTTAACTTTAGCACTGCAGATCTGGATGGATAATCATTTGGAAATGCAATAGTGACCTGCGTTCTCCTGAAAATGTATTGAGCAGGGGGTTGTGAGAGCTTCTCGAGGGTGATGATGAATGCTTCTCATTGAAAAACGCTTAGCAAGGCACCCTAAAATGATCTTATTAGCTTCCTGACTTTAAACATCACCTCAGCCATTTCAGAGTAAGCGTCTAGCGTGACGTGACATCCGCCATTGTTTTATTTCAAACAGCCACATCTCTGCTCGCATTAATAGACACGTATGCACAGACTACTCAGTGTTTAAATGATGTGGATACATTAAATGAAGAATTACACAGATGTCTAAATATGAAAATCTAAGTATTTTGTTCAAAAGCCTTCTACACTAGCACTCAAGTTTCTTTGGTCTTTAATAATAGAGGGGGCTTTTTTTCCTTCAGAAACTGTACTGAAACTGTACTGCGTTATAAATGCCAGGTAATTAAACTGAAGCAGCATTTCACAGCAAATGAGAATGAGAATACATTTAAATCATGTCTAAATTCCCAAGATATAAGCAAAGATATGAACAGTATTCATTGCATATTTATATTTATTTTACCAGATACCAGTATTAATCAGTTTTTGATGGGGAAAGTGCCTCAGATGACAATATTTGATGTTATTATCTGCTTCGTAGGATATGTGTTTTTGTTATTCATTATTTTTTGTGTCTCACTATAAAAACAGAGGTGCTTACAAATTACAAATAGAACCAGATCTGAATTGAAGCACTAATGCCTTCACATGCTTAACAGCTGAATGACCTACAAACTTTAGTTATACTCAGATTATAGCACTTTTTAAACTGTGTTTGTGTAAAGTGTTCTGTTTGTAAATCGAGATGATTATTCTGTGTTAAGATGCTTTGTGCTGATCTCCGTATAACAACTCAAATATAATTTTTGTTATGGCAGAAAGTTCTGAAACTAAAAATCATTTAAGAGCCTATATTTTTAAGTGTGTAGGACACCTTTAATGTGTTCATGTCATGTCAACTCAAATCATACAAGCATTATCTAAATTATCATTATAATTTCTGCAGGCTATGTGAAACTATAAATATGAATAAAAATAATAATTTGAATAATATTAAAATGTAGTCTATTGTACACTGCATAAACTAAATCTAGCCCTGTATTATTTTGTCTGTAGCTGCACTAAAAATATGTTTTTTGGGATCGTGAGTTGCTCTATGGTTAAATACATTTATGATGTTTCATCATCCTTCAGATCAGTGTTTTGGTTTCCTTTAAAGCACAATAAAGGGGGGAAACTAAGACATATGACTAACTTTTTTTTTATTCGCGTTTGATCAGATATATGGATCTTTTATGTTCAGTTAACAAACGCGTCCTCATGCGATCCTGCTTTTTCTCTTCGTTTTTATGATAACCGATAGTAGGCCTATGTCTATTACACAGACAGTTATCTGTTATCGTCAGAAATGCAACACAAAATATGACAATATCAGTAAGTAAATGATGCACTCACCATATCTGGAGCAAAGCAAAAGAAAGATCAGCTGTGAGTTCAGCAAAGTTTCCTCTCCATCCTGCGAGTGTGTTGATCAACGCGCAAACACACGGATATAATGACGCATCCCGACGCTGTTACACTCGAAGCTTTCAATCTCAAATCAACCGGTTACGATCGTGTGTTCGCGAGCTCTGCGGTGTGTGTCTCGCTCCCTGCGTGTGTGGCGCACTCAAGTGCACTAATGTGAAGAAACGTTCAATAAATGAGCGAGCTGAAGTTCCTCCTCCTCCTCATGTCCTCAACACACGCGCGTGTAGCTTCACCACAACCAGACCATCCTGCTCTCTCTCTCTCTGTGTGTGTGTGTGCGCGCGTGTGCACGTGGAAAACAGTAGTGAAATAACATTTTGAATGACTTATGATTCAGCCTTATTTTTGTATGTTTTTAAAAATGCAAAAAGTGAGTCAGAATCTACAAATGAACAACAGCTTACTGTAATAAACATAGTTGGCTACTTAAATCACGTCTTAATCAATATGTAAAAATACAGAAATGTTTGTGTTGTAATGTAGGGGAAAGAAAATATTATTAGCTCATAAAACCAGATAGCCTATCAATAGAAATTTTCTAGATAGAAAAACAAATGTGTGTTTGTGAAGGTGATACAACTCCATAAATGATCACATTTAAAAGTTGATCATTTAGTCCTTTATTATGATGGCAGTGTTCATTTTGCATTCCAGGTATATGACTACACAAATTAGTGGTGTTACAAAGTGGATTCAAATAAAATGCATGAATTTTATCCAGTAATAAAAAATAACTGGATAAACATGCGGACATCTGTTTTTCTTTTGTTGAGTTCCTTTTTACAGTGAGCAGTAAAGCGAGTTTCCCCTGGATATCAATGATTGTTTAATATTCAGAAGTGGTTAAAAGAGAAGGATAAATCATCTCAATCATAAATAAATCAATCATATCCATAGAAATGTCCCCAGGTATGACAGGTAACATGTATAGGCTACATTACATTTTGGAGGATTGGAGGAGTAGCCTAGTTGTGTGTTTTTAAATCCACTTCGTCAAGTGTTCATAAGTATGTAGCTGAATGTATATATAGCCTACGTAACATAACAAATTAGATTTTTTGATTACTCTCATTAAAAAATATAATTTATAACCTATATTGTCACAAAATTAAGTGTAAGTACAATTATTTAACTATTTAGGAAACTACATGTAGATGTCCTGTCGCTTTAAGGAAGTTGAAAAAAAATCTATTAATGGCTTGTGTTCTTTGTAGCAGTTATTGTGTTAGGTAAAGATTATGGGAACAAACAAAATATTCAGGACAGGTTATGCGGGTTATGTTAATGACATTTCCTTCTTCTTCTTTTTTTTTTTTTCTCTCTGTATAGTTTCCAACTACATTTCAGATTTGCGAACTAATAGTTTACATGGCTTGCAAATATTCTGACAAATGATTAGTGTGTGATTTTGAAAATGCCTTAAAGCTGTATTATATGTCATATATGTATATTCTCTCAACAGTTAACAAAACTAATGTTTGAAAGAAGCATCCCAAAACACAAAAGAGAAAACAGGGCTAGTTGTCATGAAGTTGTCACATGCAGCAACCACAGTTTGTAGAGCATTATATTTTAATAATGTAGCTTTTTGCAGTTAAAACTGTAAGGTTTGTGGCTATAGGAACTGAGTCTCAAAAATAAACTGTAAAAGTGTGACAACTAGCCCCGGTGTAATGTAATTGAATCAAAGACAGAAATGTGGATGTCGCCTGTATCATCATATATCTGGGGATCAAATCAAGTTCACACTATTACTGTAAATTAATAAAAAACATTACCATCATCTTGTGATAAGAATCACAATAAGAAGTGATTCAGAAGTGATACACACAGTGTGTGTGTGTGTGTGTGTGGGTGTTTGTTTATGATTTATGAGGACATATTTGTATAATGACATGTGTATTACAATTGAATTACAACTTATGGGTGGTTTATGAGGACATTTCAAAAGTCCTCATAAATCAAATGGCTTAAACATAAAAAACAATGTTTTATTAAAAAATGCAGCATGTCTCCTGCGATGGGTAGGTTTAGGGACAGGGGCAGTGTAAGGGGACAGAATATATAGTTTGTACAGTATAAAAACCATTACGCCTATGGAGTGTCCTCATAATGCTGTCGCACCAACATGTGTGTGTGTGTGTGTGTGTGTGTGTGTGTGTGTGATTTATTTCCAGGGATGGCAACAGTCTGTCTGCCAACAGAAAGGTAGAAAAAGTCTGAATAAAGGCGAACGAGAGCATAGATGAGGAAAAATCCGGTAACCTTACCTAGTTAAGTAACGCAACCCAGACACAAATTTGTCTGCCTGTGATTCATTTTTTTGCGAGGAGGGTGGCCAATCTCCATGCTTTCTGTGGAATGTGCGGCTAAAGAAGAAAATAAAAGCAGCCATTGTCTTTATCTTTATTTCTCTCTTGGAGTTTGTTGAGCCGGTCAAACACGCTGCGAACAGCAAGAGATCAGGGAGAGTTTCCTCCCAATTCACCAGTTCACTTCTGTCTACCATTCCTCATGAGCAAAGAACTAGAACCCATTTCCAAAACATCATGTAAATATTCCCCAAAAGAGATGAAGTTCGTTTCTATTTAAGTCTGCATTCAGCTGATGCCAACACTAATATTAAAACCTAGAAGCAGTAGTGAATATATTTAGGTTAAAAGCTGAGCATCACATTTATTATTGTGCATTCTGATGAAACCTCAAACGCTTAGTAGTAAACTGCAGTGTGTTTGAATGATTCCTCAAATCATGTGTCTTGTTGATGAGAGGTGTGTTGTTACTTTAATAATCTGCCACTGTTTTCACCTCTTCTTCAGAGGGGTTTCATCTTTAGGACTTCAGATCAGGACTTTTGAGGCAACTATACTGTAGCGCCCAGAACACATTGGTAACTGCCTGGAAACGCCCTAGTAACACTCCAAAAAAGATTTAAAACAGCAATTGCCTCGCAAACACATAGCAACATGCTAAAAACACCCTGTTTACTCCTGCTATTAAGGTGCGCTTTAGTCGATTGGATCACAAGTAGACGAAGAAGACACAGTCCCTGCTGTTTTATTGTTTGGTCTTTTTTGTCCACTTTCAACCACTTCTGTCTTGATTTATTTGAGAGGTGGGTAAATGGATGTGTTTTTCAGACCAAACTTGGGTCTTCAGCCGACAGTTTAAATCCCGTCTGGCTAGATCTCTTCTCATAATGTTTACGCATTAAGTCAGTAAGGTATGTGGTCTTTTGTGGCTGTTTGAATGCATTCGACCACATGAGTGTTTACATGCGTTTTTGGCGACCTCTGGAAGTGGTCGAAAGTGGACAAGCTCAAAACGTTTTAGACCCCGTTTACAAGCATCGTCCATGTGATCCGATCGACCAAAACGCTTCTTAAAACCAGGTGTAAACAGGGCAGAGTGCCTCAGAAACCACATAGCAACACCCTATCAATGTGGTGGCAGCTTTTTCACATGACTGAAGTAAATGTCATAAAGAACAACTCCTTTAATGTACTTGAGTCTTGGAGCGGCACTAATAAACACAGTAGAGCCCTTCACAGCGGGCCATTCTTCTGAACTAATAAACTCTCTCTCTCTCTCTCTCTCTCTCTCTCTCTCTCTCTCTCTCTCTCTCTCTCTCTCTCTCTCTCGGCCTGTGGTGGTTCTGTTCTGTGGTGTGCGGTGTGTGTGCTAGTCCTCTATCCCCACACACACAGGTTGCTCCTCTCTCTCACAGCGCCCCAATAGTGCCCCTCTTGTCCGTGGAATGTGGAAATCATGTCCCCCTTAATTTTATAATGGAGGTGGGGGGGGGAGGCCTCCCTTTGGTTCAATTTTCACCAACACCATAAAAAACAGCGGTCGTAAGAGCAGCGCGGACATCTGTTTTTTCCATCGCCAGGACTTTAATGATCAGGTAATAAAAGTTTCATTTGACAGAAATTACAACAGATGTTTCAGCCGATAAAGTTCAGATAGAAGTGATCTCTCTGGAGACCTCGCTGACCCGACGGGCCTACCTCCACTACAGACCGCCACAACAAAACCCCTTAAAATCACCGCCAGTTTACTTCTGCCATGTCTACACAATCAAATTATACACAATTAAGTTATCAAATCTCTTTTTTTTTTTTTTGCAACTTCTTGACTTTTGAATCATCTGGTTAGTCAGGATTTGAGATTTAACACAGTATATTTCTAAACCCTGGGTTAGTATTCTTATTTGCATGTTTATAATATTACATTTAAATTTAGATTTAATGATTTAGCAGACTCTTTTATGAGGAGAGCAATAGAAGCAATCAAACCAACAATTCTGCAACTATATGGAAGTGCCGTGACCAGTCCCAGTTAGTCTAGCGCAGTACATATGTTTTTATTTTTATTAAGGTTATTAACAACATTGATTAGACAAACAAACTTTTTTTCAACTATTTCCTTTAAATGCAAGCTAAAATAATCAGTGTGCATGTTTTTGCAACAGTACAAAGTGCATAAATGTTTAATGAGGTTAGCATTGTTTAGTTTAGTGGTTTTCTGTTCCTAAACATTTTAGTGTTGCATTTAGCAATGCAATTTGGGTTTTAACTGATGATTCTCTGAAGAAGGGCTTGAAAAATACCAATGGGGAACACTTCATTTCGATGGTCCACTTTAGACATTCTACAAGCTATAATTACCATGCAACTATGTCAAGCAGTCATTAGAGTATTAGTAGACTGTCTTAATATCTGGTAATACTTTATTTTGAAGCTCCCTAACAGACATTCTACTGACTGTAAGTAACTTTGCAACTACATACAATATCAACAATATCAACTTATTCTACTAACCCGAACCCTACTAGTCTACTAATACTCAAATGAAAGTTAGAGTTCGAGATGAGTTCGAATGAGAGGGAACGATTTCTGAGAAACGCTGTTGATATTCGAAATCACCAGAACAAACACACCCCTACCCTAAAAAGGATCACGCCCCTATCTTGATAGCCCCGCCCCCAAATGCACAAACATGCTATGGAACACAGGCACCGCCCCCATCGTGAGTGTATATGCCCCTTACCGCTGATTGGCTACAAGTGTGTTGGTGCTCGGTCAGATCCACTTTCAACATTGTTTCTCAGAAATCACTTACACACGCTTTAAAGTCCCCATGAAATGAAAATTGAAGTTTTTGGGCTTTTAGTATGAATATGTTAGCCTTACTGTTATCTATAAGCTAGAGTGCTCCAAAACAATAACAAAATTTGCATGGATCAATGATTTTGATGACATTACTATGCACTCTATTCAATTCAATTCAATTCAAATTTATTTGTATAGCGCTTTTCACAATACACATTGTTTCAAAGCAGCTTTACAGAAAGTGCATTAAAAATGTACATAGAAAATACAGTTAGTTCATCATGTATTAATTTAGGGCATAACATATCGCCGGCGTTGAGTCGTCTCTTCACAGGCGTCGAGTCGTCTCTCCACAGGCGTTTAGTCGTCTCATCACAGGTGTTGGATCATCCGAAGTCTCCGTGAGAGGCTGGATACAAACTGGAGCTGACGAACGCTATTTACCTCGGGACTTGCGTCCCGAGATAACAGCAGAAAGGCAGATGAGAAATAATTAGCGTAGCTGATGTTCATAATATTAATGCATTCGATCTGATTCGGCAGTAGTATAAAAGGTAAGCATTATGTGAATGCTTGGTTAAAGAGATGCGTCTTTAATCTGGTTTTAAACTGGGACAGCGAGTCTGAGCCTCGAACAATATCAGGAAGGCTATTCCAGAGTTTAGGAGCTAAATGTGAGAACGCCCTCCCTCCTTTAGTGGACTTAGATATCCTAGGAATGACCAGAAGCCTAGAATTTAGTGATCTTAAAGAGCGCGACGGATTGTAGGGCGATAGAAGGTCCGTTAAATAGACTGGAGCTAAACCATTTAGGGCTTTATAGGTCAGTAGCAATACCTTGTAATTGATACGGAACTTAATAGGTAACCAATGTAGAGATGATAAAATTGGTGTTATATGATCATATTTTCTTGATCTAGTAAGAACTCTAGCGGCTGCATTTTGGACTAACTGTAGCTTGTTTATTGAGGATACAGGACAACCAGCTAATAAAGCATTACAGTAATCTAGTCTCGAGGTCATGAATGCATGAACTAACTTTTCTGCATCAGAAACGGATACCATGTTACGTAGCTTAGCAATGTTTCTAAGGTGGAAAAAGGCTGTTCTTGTAACATATGAAATATGATTTTCGAAAGTCAAGTTGCGGTCAAGTATGACACCCAGGTCTTTTACTGTAGTGGATAAAGTAACAGGGCATCCTTCTAAATTAAAGTTGTATTGTAAGGGATTTTGTGGGTAGTTTTTTGGACCAATAAGTAATACCTCTGTTTTATCTGAATTTAATAGCAGGAAATTACACGTCATCCAGTATTTTATATCTTTAAGACATTCTGTCAAGTTAGATAAGTTAGTGGTTTCATCTGGCCGTGATGAAATATATAATTGAGTGTCATCAGCATAACAGTGAAAATTAATTCCATGTTTTCTTATAATATTACCAAGTGGCAGCATATATATTGAGAATAGTAGAGGGCCTAACACAGATCCTTGCGGTACTCCATAGTTTACTGACGTTATCTTTGATTTTTCCCCATTTAAGCAGACAAAGTGGTAACGGTCTGATAAGTACGATCTAAACCAGCTTAATGCCTGTCCCTGAACACCAGTGTAGTTTTGTAGTCGATCCAGGAGTATTTTTAGCCTGGTAATACCAGACTCTGCTACTTCACTTTGCTTCGTACACAGAGTCTGGCATAGCATAATAGAGAAGTGTTTTCTCTCTGGCTAGGGGGCGCTTGTCTGAAGTTTAAAATCATTGGTTACCCGTTAGCCAATCAGATAAATTTATTTATGACGTATGTTATGCGCTGACACAGCCACATCGAGCCACAGACATCATGCATCGAACTCAAATCTATGATCGAACTTCCACTGTAAACCTGCTGTAAACATTTGATGATGCAAGCGAAATACCGGTGTGAACATGGCTGTAAACGACTTTTGCAGATTATGTGAAGTTAATCTACGCCTCCACGGTACAATCGCGGCCTCTAAACTTATTTTTGCCAGAGTGAAACAAGAAAATATTTGTAGCCAACTCTCAAATTTAGGATTAGATCTTTTAAACACAGCTCTCTGTTCCTCACGAGTCTGTCGGAAATGCTGCAACTTAATTTCAAGATTACAGCATGACATGGAAATATTTCAGGACTGGAAAAAAAAAGGAGACACTGACCTGTCAAAAGGTAGCCAGTTCGAGCTCGACCGATAAAAGAGACCGAGATACACCATCGAAAACTCCAAGGACCATAAAAAAGCCGAGGAAGTCCACGGAGTTGCGATCACGGAACAGTGTCACCGAGGTGGGTTGACATGGCTTCAGTTAGAAAAACCCCGGAATGTTCTCCATAACAGAGCGAATAGCATCTCGTTTCGGTTTTCGATTTCTCTAACCTACAATGTAAAACTGGGCGCTTAGCGGCTACGTCACGGCTCTCAGCCGCCCTCTGTTCGTTGATTGGCCGGCTGTTTTCAGGCCGGTGGAAAACAGAAAGATAGGCTGCTATCTCAGACTGACTACTGGAGCGAAATGAAATTAGCGGAAGTAGGAAGTCTGACGTAGTCAGGCTAGAGTATTTTATGATCTATAGTATCAAATGCAGCGCTTAGATCGAGTAGAACTAGTATTGAGATGCAGCCTTGGTCAGAAGCTAAAAGTAAATCATTTGTAATTTTAACTAGCGCAGTTTCTGTGCTATGATACGGTCTGAATCCTGACTGAAATTTTTCATAGATATCATTTTCTTGCAAGAAAGAGCACAATTGAGCGGACACAACTTTTTCTAGTATTTTAGACATAAATGGAAGATTTGAAATGGGTCTGTAATTTGCTAGGTTATTTGGATCTAATTGTGGTTTCTTAATAAGAGGTTTTATTACTGCCAGCTTGAATATTCTTGGAACATGACCTAAAAATAAAGATGAATTAATAATATTGAGAAGAGGCTCTTCCACTACAGGTAACACTTCTTTAAGTAATTTAGTGGGTATTGGATCTAATAAACAAGTTGTTGGTTTAGATGCAATAATAAGTTTATTTAGCTCTTCCTGTCCTATAGTTGTAAAGCGGTGTAGTTGTTCTTGAGGGGCTATAATTGAGGCTGAATCATAAGACACCATAATAGATTGTATATTTACAATTGTGTTTCTGATGTTTTCTATTTTCTCAGTAAAGAAATTCATAAAGTCATTACTACTACATTGTAACGAATACTCTAGCTTCTCATCAAAATTTCTGTCCAATCCAATTCCGCCCCCTACACTACAAATAGACGCTGAAGCTAAGGCTAAAATCAGTCACTTGTTCACACATTTACTATTTTCTGCATGGTGAATGCACTATAGGGAATGATTCAGACAGTGTAAATAAGCTTTCGATTGGTTCGAGTGAAGTCTGGTTAGTGTCATGCGAACCTCCGCAGCGACAGAGACACGACAGCACAGAGTTAATCATATGATTTGCGTCACCACAGACCATTTTTTATTCTTTACAGAACGCTAGATTTCAAAGCGATATACAGGAGATCAGGAGGAGAAACGGTTAGAGATTAGAAGGAAACCGCGGCTTTACCGAGCTCAGCAGCTTTAGCTGAGCTGTGAACTATAATCGAAATGCTATTGGCTATTTTAAAAAGGGGAGGAGCTGTTAGATATGCCCCGCCCTCTCTTCCTGTCTCAGTGTCAATTACATCAATTGAATAATGCTGCACGTTTCAAGGCACATCAGTGGGCCTTTAAGTGGACCATGGAAATAAAGTCTAACCTACCAGGGTGAAACATTTCTTAACTCAGAGTTTAAAATAGTCGTATGGGTTTAAGAAATTTATTTTTTCCTCAGGAATCTGAATGAAAGGTTTGTACTAATCTTTCTTCCGGTATCTAGGCTTAAAAACAAATAAAGAACCATTTCCAAGTATGATCCATCAAATATGCATTGATTCAAGAGTGCCTTGCAGGAAGGTATTTGATACAAACACAGCGCTATTATCCCATGAACTCGTATTCAGTCTTGTCTTGTCGACTGATGAAAAATGCCATTCTGGAATCAGTGAAACATCCCAAAAACAAGCACACCCATAACAGATATTGAATAGACGCTAGTGACGCAGACATGAAGAATTACTGAAAATTAAAACCTTAATCAGTGTCAGAACTCAGTCTTTACCTTTGTGGTTTTTCATATTCAAATTCATTGGCTTATTTGGCATGGTGAATACTAGCGAGTACATTGTATATTTTATTCAGTAGTTTTAAGATTGCCTTGAGATTTTAAATTAAACTTGCATGAATAAAGTAATGTAACTGTCACTATTTCGTTGATATTTCCACAATTTTTAATAATCCTTTTTGTCTTCACTAAATGTTTTAAATGAACCTGCAGTGCGAGAAACTAATTATTTTAAAGCACAAATGTTCAATGTAATCTCTCTCAGTAGTTTGAGTGTTTGATAACTGCATGCACAATCTTTTGGAGAGAGTGTTATCACACTGGGTGTAGGGCATGACAACTTTCTAGTTTGTCATTTTGCTTATCTATTTATAAACATATATGACCAATTCAATATTGTGTTCTGTAATTTCAGTCTGAAGATGTTTGAAAATCTGAACTGATATTCCCATGGTTTTCTTGGCGAAAGCGTTTGATTGGCACCTGTTCTGGCCTGTTGAAATTAACAGCCCCCAGATGATTTATTATTAACCCGGGCCACGAGCAGTCTGAACGCTTTACGACAGATCAGGACTGTGTGAAAGTGCGAGTGTGTGTCTTTCACAGCGCGTCTCATCTCTTTTCCCCGGCCCAGCCCCAGAGGTAAGACAGATACGTTCACACATTTCATTTTGTGGTTCCCACGGCAGTCAAAAATGCACCTGACCCCGAGGCTCATGTACTGGGGGATTTTTTTTTATATCCTGCTCTTAAAGGAGCAGCCATGACTAATGTGTGTTTAACTGTCTCCATTATGCTGCTGGATATTATGAAGTTTCATGCAACATGACTGGATGTGTGAGTGTGTGTATGTGTGTGGGTTCAGCAAAACACATCCTCTGTCACATTTGTCCCTGTTTGATATCTACAGTACGTCCATGAATGTATGTGTTCTAATACATCTTTTTGTTTGTTTTAGGTACAGTTCACCCCGAAAATGAACATTTCTGTTATCATTTTCTCACATATCATGAAGTTCTTTTGTATAACTTATACTTTTGCGTCCTGAAGAACACAGACCCAGCTAACCGAGAACATTCTTTGAGCTTTGGCAACAAGTTGTAAACTTCTTTACTTCAAAACGTTAACATTATACATTGTTTAGTTGGACGTTCGTCTAACATGTTTCATGTTGTTCAGAGAACATTCAAAAGCTATATGAACAAACATTCGTCCAGTTACATTAATAGAACATCTCTTCAGAGTTATCTGGTCTTTATACTCAAAACGTTAGCATGAAAACGAAGGAACAAATAAAGAAATCGTCTTTTACGTTTTTTAAATGTCACTGCTTGTTTCAGAATGTTCAGAGAACAATCAAAAGTAACATTCTCATAATGGAATGTTCTCAAATGGAATGTTCTCTTAACATTCGCATACTTTTAATGTATTTAATGACATTTTGAGCATTCAGGTTTTTCCAAACCCGTAAGACTTTAATTAATCTTCGGAACACATGAAGATCTTTTAGATGAAATCTGAGAGATTTCTGTCCCTCCATTGACAGCTATGCAACTTCAAAGCTTCAAGATCTTCATAAAGAGATTGTAAAACTAATCCATGAATTGAGCGGTTCAGTCCCAATTTTTCTCGATTGCTTT
The DNA here is from genome assembly GCA_031834385.1 of Semotilus atromaculatus. Classification (NCBI taxonomy): domain Eukaryota; kingdom Metazoa; phylum Chordata; class Actinopteri; order Cypriniformes; family Leuciscidae; genus Semotilus; species Semotilus atromaculatus. The sequence goes on along the minus strand of JAULUF010000007.1, from coordinate 1,344,484 downwards.
AAATGACGAACAGATTGAATTTAGGCTTATATTCACATACAAACATTCATCAATGCACACATCAGTGGCAAACAGAAGCTCAAGCATGTTCATGTTCATGAGGTTCATTCTCGTGTTACGCATCACATTTGAGCTTCAGCAAGAACCAATGAGGTTCATTCTTGTGTTACGCAAGCATGTTTGTTTGTTTGTGTTTGCTGATCAATGATTATATGTGAATAAAAGCCTAAATTAAAATCTGTTCGTCATATAAAGTGATCGGGTCTCTTTTCGGACGGACGCTTCAAAAAGTTCATAAGGAGATTGTAAAACTAATCCACATGATTTGAGCGGTTTAAAGTGGTAGTTGCGTAGATGTCAATGGAGGAACAAAAATCTTTTAGATTTCATCAAAAAAGATCTTCATTTGTGTTCCGAAGATGAACAAAAGACTTACGGGTTTGGATTTGGAACGGCATGAAAGTGAATATTTAATGACAGAATTTTCATTTTTGGGTGAACTATCCCTGTAATGGGAATGTTAGCAAATGTTCTGAGAATATATTTTTGTCCGTTGGGGAAACCGAAAGGTAAGAGGGTGAATGAATGACAACGGTATTTTCATTTAGCTTGTTCTTCTCTGTGTGTGTGTGTGTGTGTGTGTGTGTGTGTGTGTGTGTGTGTATCTGTATCCTCCCCTCGGGCATAGGCGACTGTTAGGAAATGAATAGAGGCTGTTCTCAATAGCTTTGTGTTTCTGTTTGTTTGTGCCCTCTGTAAGCTGGGTGTTGGTAGGAGGGCTCTGAGAAAGATGGCGTTTCACATGGCCACAGGCGCTGAAGCATTGTTAACCAAACAATACAGCAGGTCCTGGCATTAGCATGTCTCTGTTTAAGAGCTCCCAAACAACAGTTGCCTTCCCAACAGCAGCGCAGGCCTACACCTGAACCGTGCGGGTAAACCGTGCTTTAAGAGCTCGCAACCCAGTCACAGGAGTTCTGTTATTCAATACGCTGAAAAATAGGCGTGACAGCAGTACACATGTAATGATACTCAGTTTTAATATTGGATAAATGGTGCATAAATATATTAAATTGTAATCTATTTTTATAGTAGACATTTTATGTTATATATGTGTGTGTGTGTGTGTGTGTGTGTGTGTGTGTGTGTGTGTATTATTTAATGTGAGTTCTCAGTTAAACTTGATGATCAGCTCTGAAATATTTCTTATAAAATTCAAGAAAAGAACCAATAATAGACACAAAATATTCAAGTTATCATGCAGTAAGAGTATAGAGCTATAAAATAAATGTGCCAGATCATAGAAAGTTCATACTGAAATCTCTGACCTTTGATTTCAGGGTCTCTTGGCAAATCTGAGCACAGATTGAGAAATCATAAAGAATTCTCCTAAAACTGTGAGAATCATCTGAGAAGCTGGAGATAAAATCTCATTTCCGACTGAGAATCAGTTTCGGTATCAAAAGAGATTTCTTTATTCCTTCATAGGCTCTCGTATTCTCCTATACCGAATGCTCAGTTTTGTGTTTTGGATCAATTCTAAAGCGCATTAGGAAGCCATTCAGTGTGGAGAAACTTGAAAAAGTAAAGAAACACTATCCTAACTGAATAGAAAGAGAAGAAATGGTGGAGAACGAACTTTGGACTCAATCTGAGTTTCTGTGGCCAAAGTCTTCACTCAGATCTCACAGTCCTTTCATTCTCCATCAATACTAACGTGACCAGCGGTGATCTCCGGCACACCGTCCTTATGGCGTATCAATAACCTGACTGCACTGATAGGAAGACCTGGACACTTAAAACCTTTTAACTAGTCATGTAATTAAGTTAGCCTGATCACAGTGGCATGAATTATTGATATGTTATTGGATTCCTATATCAGCTTTGAGAAATTATTAATAATAGATTACCCATCTGGTTGAAATGGATGTAAACCTGGACTTCCATTTGTTAACAACCTCTCAATACTTCAATATGAATCAAATCTTAAAAGAAGTAGAAGAAAAAAATAATTTATTTTCAATGCCAATATGTATGTCCAATTACACCATATATTCATCTGTCTCCACTCTCCTTCATCAGTTTAAGTAAGCAATTTGAAATATATCAAATATTACAATCTACTGTATATGAATATATATATATTCAGTATATATGAATAGTGTAAACATTTTATTCACAGATCTGTGTATAAAAAATTAAATGTATTTAAATGTTTATTATATTTACATTTACAGTTTATTTACTATATATATATATATACATATATATATATATATATATATATATATATATATATATATATACTTAGATGAGCATTTATAGCCTAATAAATTATATATTTTTATATTTATTTAAGTAAATATAAAAAAATACAAATAAATGTATTTAAAACAAATAAAACTCAAAAATGTTGCTAACATTGTGCTCGATGAACTACAGTAAAATGTTTAAGTCTGGCTATGTTAACATACCTTCTCTCTATAAATGAAAATGAAATGTTTGGCTGCTCTTAGATTAAACCTTCCACTGCATGAGTCTTGATGCCATTTATGAAATGTGGTGAACCAAAGAACAAAGGACAAATCTTAAAATAAGATAAGTTGACTTTAAAGAAATCAGTTTTAAAGAAAAGAGTTGTGTCGGTCATGGCAGTCTTGTTCTAATTACTTGTGGTTTGACAGGCGTTCCAGGATATTCCCCTCACACACACACACACACACACACACACACACACACACACACACACACACACGCACGCACGCACGCACACACACACACACACACAGAGCGTGACCGCAGCTCCACTGGAGAAACATGCCCTGTAAAAGCTCAAAGCACAAACACTGTTTGAATGTGGAGGTCAGAAACTACATGGGTTTGTTTGTTATACTGAATGTCTGACTGTACATTTTGTACATATTTGGATTATTTTAATACTTGCATTTGCTATACTTGTTGTTTATGCATGTTAAAATATATTTTTTCCCATTCATTTTGTCCATATGAATTACAAAGAAATTCTGCCATAAAAAAGTTTTAAGCCTTGAACCAAACCAACCAGCTGAATGTGCAAAACCAGACAACTTTAAATTGAAGGTACATTGATATATATTTGTGTGTGTGTTTGTGTGTGTGTGTGTGTGTGTGTGTGTTTACATCATGCATTTTAAATTACATAAACCAGAAACCATGGTAGAATATAAAACTATTGACCTAATTATTTATTATACACATTTAAAGGCATGAAGATATTAAGATATTATAAACAGCAACATGATTTTCTGTAAAGCTTTTTCAAAAGGGCTGTACAAATAAAACAAAATGATTGCAAAATATTTTTTAAAATATGGATCAACAAAAATCTTTGACTCAATTATGACATGTGCAATGCTTCATGGGAGTTTTTATATATATCAGAAATTCCATTCTTGAAGTTGGTGATTGAACAATATACGTTGAAATTGCTGCACAAGCATATATCATCACAGTCTGGCTTGAAACATTAATATTTCATTGCTAAATATCAGGTCTTTGAATGAATGAAAACGAAGGGTAATTTTGACTCCAGCAGGAACCCTGTTGTGCTCTAAATCCAGACAGAAGAATTCATCATCCAGACTGCAGGTGAAAGTGACGAGACAGAAAGTACCTGATCTGATGTCGGTTCTCATGGTGTCGAGCGTTGAGCCTCAGTGGGAGGAGTTTTCACATCGGTTTGAGTGACAAGTGAAGGCCAGAGAGAGAGAGGCAGAGTTTGGGAAATCTTCAGCCTAGAGCCAGTTGGCGAACAGGAGAGGAAATGCACAGAATGTCTTTTTTTTGTTCTCACACCTTCGTATTCTCTCGTCACCCGGGGCGTTGAGAAGCGTCGAACACCCCCGCTCACCTGCCCTGCCCTCCCTTGTGTGTGAGAACAAAAATAGTCGAAGGTCTCTGTCTTTCCCCCCTTCTTTCAGGTGCTTTCACGCTCGCTCCAAAACCACCTGAGGCGCGCTTCTTTATAAGACACTGTCAGAAATGAACTTACTCCCTGGCCTCTCTCTAACCCGCTTTTAAGATCAATATTAATGCTTTAAGCAAATGACTTCTGCATGGCCTTTCACCCCGACCGACCCACACTTCTAATATTCACTAGCATGGACAACATTAGGCCTGTTCCAAAACATGAGCCGCCTGTTGACAGTATAAGGCATAAAGGCACTTCCCAACATGAAGGCACTCACACAAAAGTGCATTGCATATTTTCATTATATTATCTATTTTTTTCAATAAACAGAAATTATTTTAATCATTTTAGTTAACAATAACAACACTACTGTATGTTGTAATGTTTATCTTAGCATCTACTGGAATAAGTAACGGGTTGCATATTCAAACAACCATGATTACCAAGTTGTCCACATAGTATGAGGAGTTGCATACTTAGAAGGTACAGAAGCTGCTTTCTCAACTAGCATCAATCAGTTTTGATTCTCACGTAAACATATATTTTGTTTCAAAGATTTTTGTGGTGGAAAACAAGCCAAAAATACTGATAAAGAAAGGATTATTTGCAGTGGACGCTGTTGTCTCCTTGTCTCTCATGCTCGACTATCAGCACGTTTCCATTTTGATGAGCTCACGAAGGGAGTGTCCTTCCCTTCTGGCTTCACATGACACAGTGAATTTAATTTCCTCAATAAAGGCGCCGTATTTTCATATTTTGCTCCAGACATAACAATAAGTCGTTACTGTACGAGTTCAATCAAGTCCAAACCATCAAAACAACTTTTAATTGTTTGCCAGACGAAGCGGCTGGTGGACGCAGTCTGAACGACCTCTCGACCGCAACTCTCAGTTATTAAAGCTAGAAGAGATTTGCTTTGTTTTCCAGTGTTTGTAGGGTTTGATGGACTTTGCAAAGAAAGCAACCATTGTTTTTTTCCTCCTCCAAAATGAACATAGAGCAGCAAGCAAAAACATCAGACAGTGCAGTGAAGATGTGGATTTAAAAGAGAAAAACAGAGGAGGTTTAAGGGTGGAGTGTTATGATCTCAGTGGAGATGTTTATTCACCTACAACCCCTGTGCAGTTCGAGCCTTGAGATGGAGAAAGACCTCAATTCTGGGTGGTTATTGAACAAAACGTTTTTTTTTTTTTTATAACTTTACTTTTCATAAACGCCTATGTTTACTTTCATTTGGACTCATGCATTTCAACATCTCTCCCAGCTAACAGGGAACGTATTTAATAATGCTCTTAGTAATGTTAATAGAACTTTCGTTCTGAGTTATCTGGTATTTAATAATGCTTTTCTCAAAATGTTAGTACAAAAATGTTATTTATACATAGTTTATGGAACGTTTTTACCTGACACGTTTTAGTATCATTTTTTAAATGTTACAACTTGTTTTAGAATGTTCAGAGAACTTTCAAAAGTAACATTACCATAAAATGGAATGTTGCCTTTATATTCACAACCAACATGTTTTTAAAACATATAGACATTTTAAACATCCAGAAATAATGTTTTTATAAAGTATTGGGAACTTTCTTAGAACCTGTGGCTTTAATGGAATACTTCTTTACTCTTCACTTTTTACAGTCTATTTGCCCTCAAAAAGCATCTCAGTTTTGCTTGTGGCTGATGTTAAAGTTCTGCTATTCTCCTTCTCGGGTGACTATTATTATGTCCAGAAGAAAACTTTGGGGAATTTCCCCATTGTTGTGCTGTCATACACAGAATACAGGCCGTATCCAAACACACAAAAGATGTTTCACGACACAAGTGACTGGGAAAATACCTACAAGAAAAGAACAATCCCCAGTAAGATTTTAAGATCTGGATCGAATGAGATCTTTAACATGGCAGACAGTGTCTCATCTAGATGGATATATGATTAAACAGAGAACAAATGGAGACTTGCTTCTCAGATGTTTCTCCTGTTTCTCCTCCTCAGTCCTCTCAAGTGTGTCTTTTTAGACTTTCAGAAGAGATTTCAAACTGTGCTCAGATTGTCCATTTCAAAGATGTTGATCTCAATCTCATGATCTGAGCAGCACTCCACGTTCATTTTATAGATATATGAATATATTCTATATGTCGCCTGTTGGGTCTGTGATGTTTAGAAGACACACCTGAGACAATGTTGATATTTAAAGGAAACATAATTGAGCTCTGGAAAAGCGATAAGTGTGTAAGAAATCTTCATACGTCTCTCCTCTTATCTCATCTGAGAAACAGAAGAGAAATCGTTGATCTCGCTCTTATCTCGCTTTTCATCCTCAATAACTCAGAATTGTGGCTCATCATGAGAAATATCAGAGCTTTCAGTTTTGTGCAGAACTCAGTCTGATTCAGGTTTGTCATATTTTGTTACAGTGTTTCCAACGTTTAGATGTTTGTGTCAATCACAGCACTTGTAAGTCACCTGAAACGTTCATTTCTACATGTTACTGTCAAAACTACTTATAGTCAGACAAGACCAGCAACATCAGAATTCTTCAGAAGTCTTATTTTGCAGTAACAATACATCCTTAAAACAAGATCAGTTTACTTCAGATGTAAAACTGATGAGATACTATATTGTACTTTCAGAGACTATTTCCGTACTTTCAGATACTGAAGTTTTTAGAGGTGTACCATGGTAATTCCACATTTATTTTGACTTAAATAATTTTTAGATGTAACACCATGTATTAGAGTGTATGACCATTTGAGTGTCATGTGGTATAGCCTATTACAGTAATATGGTTTATAAAAAAAAAACATATAGGCCTATACATATATAAAATAATAATAAAATTGTATATGACAGTTATACATATTTATAACAATAAAATAAGGCTATAAGTAATTAATTAAAATTATATTTGTGTGTGTGTGTGTTATTTATATATTTTTTCTTTTCATTTCTTGTTTTGTATATAATGCTTTGTATAAACACAATCATGGCAAACTTAAAAAAATACATTTGGAATCATCCTATTTTGTATATTTGACTGAAAATAAGTATTCATATCAAATACAATTTTGCTCTTTATTTAAACTGCTCTTGTTTTAGGGATATTCATTTATGTTTACAGGAAAGACCACCTGTCACACTAAAGATCCAGCCTAATTGTTTCCAATGACCGACTCTACTTCCTGTTGAAAAATGAAAATCTAATAAACACAAAAGGCTAACACAAGCGTGCTAAAAGGCATCACTTCCACAAACACAAAATAAAGACTGACAGGATGAGGAAAAGACCAGAGGGGACGGTGAAGAAAAATATCAGAACGGTATCTGGCAAAAAAGCTCTTAAGTAAAGCAAACACGGCCCGTCTGAGCAGAACCATCTGTGCAGAGCGAGCGCTGGCTTCTGGGAGGAGAAGAAACGCTGCTAATAGAAGGAATAACTGGCAGGGTCTTCCAGAAAGCCTCTGGTTATGGGAGCTCCAGTCTTGAGAGTCTGCCAGACAGCCCATGTCACCACCCTGACACAGGGCTTGATGGGATGAACGGATCCCGGTTCTGCCAAACGCACGGCTCGGGTAAAGTTGCCATGTTGTTTTTGGCACGGGATTCCTGCATGACACGGAAAAGCTCTATCGCTCCATCAGACCACGGCTGCTTTTCTGGATCTTGCTTCACGGCTGTTATTTTCTCCTGTGTCCTCATAACTCCTTCTCCTTCACTGCTCACCTATTCTCTCTCTCATATGTACAAACACACATAAACACGCAGGTAAAAATTCACTGTAATCCATGACAAAACGAGCTGTGGAAAATGATAAGTGATCTAGGAGATTTATACAGCTTTTTACAGCAGATGCCACTGAAAACACGGTAAGTCGATATCCATCACAGCCTCGCTTTCATTCCTGTCATAGCTCTGCTTGTTTTTAAGGCCATGTAGGCCTACCATAGGTTTTTGGCCTACCACATGTAGGCCTACCATATGAATTTCAATACTGTGGCATAGTACCATGGTATGACCATGTCTGATTTGTGATTCCATTCTACCAACTTTTTTGGGTTGCACTTTATTTTACAGTACATTCACTCACTAATGGCTCTTTTCCACTGCATGGTACGGCTCGGTACGGCTCGGTACGGTTCGACTCGACTCAGTGTTGCAAATACAATGACGCTGGTAGTGACGATTCTGTCTGACCAATCAGTGATCTGCAGTGTTTTCACGTCACATTTTAGTACCGGTACGGTACGCTTGGAACCTCAACAGACCAGGTACCATTTAAAGCGAGCCGAAGCAAGCCGTACCGTACCGTACTGTACCATGCAGTGGAAATGCGCCATTAGTGAGCCGAGCCGAGCCGTACTGTACCGTGCAGTGGAAAAGCGCCAAAGCGTGCCGTACCGAACCGAGCCGTACCGTACCGTGCAGTGGAAAAGCGCCAAAGCGTGCCTTACCGAACCGAGCCGTACCGTGACATGCAGTGGAAATGCGCCATTAGTGAGCCGAGCCGAACTGAGCCGTACCGTACCATGCAGTAGAAAAGCGCCAAAGCGTGCCGTACCGAACCGAGCCGTACCGTACCATGCAGTGGAAAAGCGCCAAAGCGTGCCGTACCGAACCGAGCCGTACTGTACCATGCAGTGGAAAAGCGCCAAAGCGTGCCGTACCGAACCGAGCCGTACCGTACCATGCAGTGGAAAAGCGCCAAAGCGTGCCGTACTGAACTGAGCCGTACCGTACCATGCAGTTGAAATGCGCCATTAGTGAGCCGAGCCGAACTGAGCCGTACCGTACCATGCAGTGGAAAAGTGCCAAAGCGTGCCGTACCGAACCGAGCCGTACCGTACCGTACCATGCAGTGGAAAAGCACCAAAGCATGCCTTACCGAACCGAGCCGTACCGTACCATGCAGTGGAAAAGCGCCAAAGCGTGCCGTACCAAACCAAGCCGTACCGTACCATGCAGTGGAAAAGCGCCAAAGCGTGCCGTACCAAACCAAGCCGTACCGTACCATGCAGTGGAAAAGCGCCAAAGCGTGCCGTACCAAACCGAGCCGTACCGTACCATGCAGTGGAAAAGCGCCAAAGCGTGCCGTACCGAACTGAGCCGTACCGTACCATGCAGTTGAAATGCGCCATTAGTGAGCCGAGCCGAACTGAGCCGTACCGTACCATGCAGTGGAAAAGTGCCAAAGCGTGCCGTACCGTACCATGCAGTGGAAAAGTGCCAAAGCGTGCCGTACCGAACCGAGCCGTACCGTACCATGCAGTGGAAAAGCACCATTACAGCATACTTACCTAAAAAGTAGCCTACTGGTAATATAAGGTAACTACACTACAATGTTAGGTTTATTATTTAGGCGTATGTTCAGGGTTTGTGCCAATTGTTATTACCCAGTTATTGTATAATAGTATAGTAGGCCTACATGGGGAACAGGACTGTAAAATAAAGTGTATCAAAGCACCAAAAAGTTGCATAGTACTACCATGTTTTTTGGACATTTACCCATTTGTACTACCATGGAATTATAAATGTGAAAACATGGTATTTAAGTCCTATATTGTAAAGTACTGTAGTGTTATCATCTGATACCAGGTTATTAAAATCATCTTATTATGGTCGCGGTAATAGCTTTTTGTTATGGTTTGTGTTGGTTAAGTTAGTCTAAAAGGTATTGCATTACTTAAAATCCCAATCAACTTTGGGGAATCAACCTCGACCAGTTGAACAATATAAGGACAGACACAAAACTGCTTTTATAATTCTTTAAAAATTGCATAAATCATTCTTGAACTGACCAAAGTATTTAAAGGGAGAAGGTTAGATTATAAACATATATTTTAAAATAGAATTTTGATGTTAAATCCTCTATTGTTTTATTATAGAATTGTCTATACAGTATTTAATGAAATTACATCAGAACTAACTGTAATTAATTTCAGGAAAAAAAAATTGAGTAATCCCCTTCTTTACTTTTTCAAGGGAAAAGTAATTAAATAAATTACTTGTAATGCATTTCACTGGTTGTGGTTATAAATAGATCTTACATTGCAGTTAATTTGTCAAATGACTTGTATAAACCTTTAAAGCCAAACCATCCGTAAATCATCCTTCATCCAAGACGTGTGGAAGGAGGTGAAATGACACATTCTTCAAATAATGACACTCAAGAACATATAGAGATAAAGTCGAGTGTTTCGGAAGGTTTTGGTGTGTTTAATCTCTTCTCAATCCTTCAAGGTGTCTGAACGCTACAAGCTTCACACTCATCTGATGAATGAAGGAGAAAGAGACATCAAACTCATTAATCAGCATCAACACAATAATCTGGCTATAAAGTGCCTGCACCCTCCTCCCAAATAAACGTTCTCGACGGGAAAAGAGAAAGGGAGAAAGAGAAAGAGAAAACACAACGATTAAGATAAAAGAGAGAAGTGTGAGAACATGGAAAGAAGACAAAATAATTTTTCAGCTCTTTTCTATTTTTTACAGTTCATACTGACCACGACTGTCAACAAAGAACAAAACAAGCCCATAAACGTCTTCTGCATTATATTCCACGTCTTCTGAGGTCATCTGATAGTTCTGCGTGTGAACAGATTGAATTTTAAATCATTATTGAATTTATATGGACTTCTTTTATGGATGAGAAGAGGGTTCTTTGCTTAAGGTGCTCGTCAGAATCATCGAAGAACTTTTATTTTTAAGAGCCAGTAGACTGTCTGACCGGAACAAATTTCTTTTTTCAAACTTCATGTTTACTAAGGTCAAAGAACGTGTATGGTTTGGTTTATAATGAAACCAGTGGGCACGCAGCCTTCAGGTTAAAATGATGATGTTGTAATGGATCCGCCTCGTTCTGCTCTGCTTATAATAAATGTTTCTCTGGGGACGTAAATAATGTCCTCAGACACTTCAGATTTGTGTTCGCTCCTAAAGCTCACAGCTCTGTTTGCTCTCAAGGATTGTTTTAAAGTTTTAAGTAGGGAACAGATTTATAAACACTTCCTTAGGAAGAGATGGTGTTGCTGGTTTTACAGCCCAGAGGTAACTAAGAGGGGTACATAATGTATATTTATATAACAACAGGTTTGCTTGAGGTTACAAGCACCGAGGTTACAGCAACAGAATTCCTGCACTTCTTTCCAAATAGGGAATGCAAACAGGATCAATCTAATCTGTTCACAGATTTATATTCATATATTGTCCATTAACACATATTGTGATAAATCTCTCTCAATGCACATCATCATGTGTGGCATGTGCCATACTCATATGTGCTCGTAATAAGGCCCATAAATGCCTTGATTTTCAAAGCCAGAGCAGTGGGTCATGATGTAAGTGTTTCTAATGTTGCAGAAGTGCCTCACTCGGCTGGAAACACATTCATGTGGAGTTGATTAAACTTGTGCTCCTCTTTGCCCTCGACTGGGCTTGAGAATGATTCAGGCTCTGAAATTCACCTTGATCCACACACACAAACACACACACACACGCGCACACACACACACACACACACAAACACACACACACACACACACACACACACAGACACACGCACGCACACACGCGCACGCGCACGCACACGCACACACGCACACACACACACACACGCACACACACACACACACACAAACACACACACACACACACACACACACACACACACACACACACACACACACACACACACACACACACACACACTGCCCCGGGGCTGTGTGATTGACAGGTTGGGGTTGTGTGGTGGGATTAAGTCGAGCCAGGGGTGTGCGGGTCAAGGGGGGTGGGGGGGGTGGGGGTGGGATTAGGAGCGGTGAGCTTCATTAACCCGATTGTTTACACAAGCAGATCCCAAGCAATGAGAGCTTTTCCTTCCCACAGGATTCCCCTTCAAACCCCTGCCATTGTGGCCGTCCGGGACTCATCTGTGGTCCCGCGCACTGTGGTCTGGATGAGTATTTAATACAGGGAGCAATGCAATATCATTCAATGTACCATTAGCTTTAATAAAGTGTGAATTCAACTGCTGGGCCACATTTTTTCTTCAGTCACACCCTGCAAGCTTCAAAATTATACTTAAAATGATTTCTTAAGGTAGTTACATTTCAATTGTGACTAATATAAATAAAAAAGAAAGCCAAAATGCCCATTTACCTGAACTCACCCTATATACAATATTCATATACAATGATATAATATTACTGTAATAATAATTTATTTATTTAAAGGTATTTACAAGGAAACTCCAAGAATACCATACATTACCATATTTGTAGTGTCCAAAACTATGGTATTTTAAAATGTATGGTAATCTCAAGGTAGCTATTTATTATTATTATCTATAGATATTTAGCTTAGAATTTTGTTTGCAAACAGATTATTCTCAGTGAATTCAGATTAATTCACATTATATGACTCTAGAATATGATGATTTATAGATGTTTAATATAATATAATATAAAACATAGATTGCAAGTTTTATTTATAACACATTCATTGATGTATTATTTCTAATTAAGTCTTTTACCTACAGGCTAGTTTGAATGACAGCAAAAACCACAACAGATGATTCTCTGGCAAAGATAAAGTGCAAAAAAAGTATGTAAAGTAAAAGTGTATAAGTGTTAAAAGGTCCTGAAAGTGTACGTTACAGGCAGCTTTATTAACCCGACACAACATCAGAACCGTCCGAGCTCCTCACAGACATCGGGCCTCTTTATATGTCAGTGAAAGGGGTAAGAAGAGATGGAGACAGCCATAAATCCAGCCCCATCAAACCATCTCAGACTTCAAATGCTCTGATTCAGAGCCCTAAAAACAACACTGGGAGCTATTTACACTCCGTCACACAGAGAGAGAGAGACAGTGCACGTGTGTGTTTACTCTCCTGCTAAATAGGCTTTATCTGAGAGCGGGAAGCTTCCAGAGGTGCTGCTATCACCTCTCAAGTGGCTCTTTTGTTTAGGCACTGCAGGGCTGTTGTTTTCCTATAGCAGTGAAGTGGAAAAGTAAATTAGTCTTCCCTCCTGGCTGAAGGAGCGGTGTGAATGGTGTGTGTCGACAGGCAGGGTGTTGGACGGCTTTGGGTGGGCTAATGGGCCGATTTGCTGTCTCTTTGGCAGGAGCTGATGCATACTGTCAGCCCTTATTGAGACATGCTCAGCTTCAAAGAGCTGCATGCCACTGATGCATGGAGGCACTAAACGTTTAATGAGTCCTCCTCCGGGTGCTTCTCCTGCTAGCATGTGTTGCACTGCATTGGATGGTATATTTGAAATGAAGTTTGAGCAACTTTGCATGCTTAAATGTTTGTATATACATGCAATTGCACGTTTAAATCTGAGCATATGTGCGCTTAAATATCTGTGCATGCATGCGTATGTAAATAGAGCAACACGCGTCTGAAATACATGTCTCATTTCATACTCTCACTAACAGGTTTGAAAGATAGTAGACCAAAATCTCGGAGATCCAGGCATATTCCCGTCCTCTCGGAATGTGGAATTCCAGACAGGAAAGAGGGAAGGTGAAAAAGAAAAAAACAGTGCACGGACATCTGGTGCTGATTTGGCCGGGGTGCTGCGGACACGGCCGGTCTGGCGTGTTTTGACTGGAATACCAGGGGAAGTTGCCATTGTTTGTTTTTGAATAAGTGAGGTCATTAATCGATGAATGTCAGGGAAGGAGCTTTGGTGCCAACTGACGGAACGTAACAGCTCAAACTTGGGTTGAAACAAGCGGAGGGTGGAGTGCAAACAGCGGGGTATCCTTATCCCCCCCCCCCCGGATGAAAAATAAAACCCCTGGAGCTCGGCTAGTGAACGCACATCACAGGCCGCGAGGATGATGGTCTGCTGGCAAATGCTCTTCATGCAACACTGAAAACAGGCTCGCTGCCATGATGATGATGATGGTGGTGAAAGCAAAATGGATCTCATTTAGGTTCTAAATAAAATGCACATCATTGCAAAGAAAAAAAAAATCGTAATCTTTCAAATGAAAAATAACTTTCTCCACCTAAATTGTTTAATATTAAGCAGTAATATAAATTTTTGTGCTCCTGATGGATAAATTTGAACTCCTTGCTTAATATTGTTACTATTGGAATTGTATCATATTATAGAAACATTTACCGGTAATTGTGCTGCAAACACTGTTTTGTGCTAATGCTGTGAAATATTTAAGTAAGAAATAATAATTTAAAATATATATATATGTTTTTAACTGAAATATTTAATTTATTCAAAAAAAAAGTTAACTTTCTCAACTGCTTAATAAATATAAAATATATTATAATTAATACAAATAATCATAATAGATATTGTATTTCAGAAAAGTTTAATTGTGTTGCTGCTTTATGTTAATTGTGTGAAATATATCATATTTCTAATGTAGTGATAAAAATGGTCCTTTGTTTAGATTGGTGGGTTTCGGAGTGAAATAAACTAATAGAACTAATAGTGTTGTTTGTTTGCATTTGCTGTCTTTGTTGTTTTAGTACCCCATTGGCTAAACGAATTATGCAAATTAGGTAACATCGCAAACACACCCACAAAATTAGTGCTGAATGCAATTAACATGACGTCATTTCCCATCTCGCAGGCTGGAGCTGGATGGAGATGTCGAGATCCAGACCCCTGAATGCTCTGAAATGCTGAAAGTGCACTTGACTATACTTTTGATGTTGTTCTCCATAGTTTGATCTTCATTGATCAGTAGAAACAGACAACAGAGGCAGACTGAATGTGCTGAGTTTTATGCATAAGGAAAGTCTTAATAATAATCCTCATTTCCATAGAAAACATGTTTGTTTGTTTGTTGTATTCCTCATTAAGTGCCTTTAGAGAAAAGCATCTGCTAAATTAATAAATGAAAGAAATCATAATTTATTGTAATTAATGACATAAATACTCACATTGGAGCGCTATTCCAGCAGAGATGCTTTGTTCAGTTTGTCTGTGGGTGATTAGTGAAGAAAATGCACATAAAGAGCAGATACAGTGAAGTTTTCAGTGAACTTGGACCTTTAAGTATTTTGAACTCACTTTAAGTTGCATCTTCATCTCAGAAGCTTCTTAATAGTTTGTCCTTATTTGGTTTAATTTTCTTGCCCCACTGACAAACTTAAGTAAATGTTCTTAGATTTCTCTGATAAAATAGATTTATCATATGTCATTTAGCATTTGTCTTATTTTTACAGAAAATGCACTTTCAACAAACAAACAATCTCCTTTTTGTGATGCATAGCCAAAAACATCAGTATAAAACTGAGGGCTTTTGTGCTATAATAAGCCTCATTTACATAGGAAGAAGACCATTTATGTTGTACTCCTCATTTGCAAGTAGCATTGGATAAAAGCATCTGCCTCACGAATAAATATAAATCATTTATTGTCATTAAGGATATAAATACATTAATACTCAGTGCAGTGCTATTCCATCACGGATTGTTTAGTTTGGGCAGTTAGTGGTTAAAATGCATGTTTTTGCACTTAAATAGCAAAGTTTAGTGAGTTTGCAACTTTGAGTTTGATTAGATACAGATTTTGAACCGAAAGTTGCATCTTCCTCTCAGAAGCGCTCTTGTTTCTGGCATCACGCCGCTCTGAAAGCATGGCACAGCCGTGATGCCCCGAGAGCCTGAACATAAACCACAAACCTGAGACGACTGCCAAAGCAAATGAACTGCAAAGCCTGTTTGGAGATAAAGAGATGGATGGCAAATACGCTCACCAAAATGAAGGCCATCAAACCTTTCAAAATAGTAATTTTGCACGCTGTCTAGTTCCGCAAAGCTCTTCATTGTTCCACCATGACATCTTCTCTGTAGACGTGACGGTGGGCAGGACGGCGTCCCGGAGCGGGCACAGAGAGAGCTGAGGGTAATTGGTAAAGACAGATGTTTGATTTAGTGAGGTGTCGGGCTGTGCTGTGCGCTCGCTGCAGGATAACGTGTGTGTTTCTTGTGTTTGGCTGTAGTTTATAGTGACTGTGTGTTCGAGTAAACGGAGAATGTGTGCTGGCGAAGTGGACGAGAGGAAGAGGCAAAGAACATGAAGAACTAGTCCAAACAAAAAATGGCACTACGATGCTTGGGCCAATAAGGTAAGGCCATATTCAGGTACTTCCTTCAATGCCTAAAATATAAAGGTTCTTTATCGATGCTTCCATGAAGAACATTTAACATCCATGGAACCTTTCCATTGCAAAAAATGTTCTTCAAAGTGGAAAAAGGTTCTGAAGATTTTAAAAAGGTTCTGAAGATTTAAAAAATGTTCTGAAGATTTTAAAAAGGTTCTGAAGATTTTAAAAAGGTGCTGAAGATTTTAAAAAGGTGCTGAAGATTTTAAAAATGTTCTGAAGATTTAAAAAATGTTCTTCACATTAAGAATAAAGTGGTTATTTTAAGAACTGTTCATTGAACAAAAAAACTTTTGGAACCTTTATTTTTAAGAGCATTTTTTTTCTCCCATGTTTTATCCATCATGTCCAAGCACACCTTTCATTAAATGTTTAAAAGACTGTTAATATCTAGTAATATTATTGATTTAACCACACTGACACTATCGGATAAGACCTGAATTGAGCCAAATAATAAAACTAATAAAACTAAAGTTGAATTTATTTTATAATTGATTAAAATTTACAACAATAACCCATAACATGGATACGTTCTCAGAAACTTTGAACATTCTGGCAAGGTTCTCTCAAAGTTATAAACTTCTTTCAATT
Organism: Semotilus atromaculatus; assembly: GCA_031834385.1. Classification (NCBI taxonomy): domain Eukaryota; kingdom Metazoa; phylum Chordata; class Actinopteri; order Cypriniformes; family Leuciscidae; genus Semotilus; species Semotilus atromaculatus. The sequence continues at coordinate 1,327,805 of JAULUF010000007.1, read as the reverse complement.
ACATTAATAGAATGTTCAGTTAAAGTTATTGATAACGTTCTTAAAATGTTCTTGGACGTTCGTCTATCATATTCAAAATGACATTCAAAAGTAACATTTCTATAATGTTTGCAAATGTATAAAATGGAAAGTTCCCTTAAAGTTTGCATAACCACGAAAAATAAGTCATAACATTTTCATACATTATTTTTGTTTGCTTGAAACCATCTGTATTGTAGAAAGCACTATATAAATAAATGTGACTTAATTGACAAGCTTGATTTGAGGCATCATTCAAAGTTTAATGGTAGACTACATCAGCACTAAACCAGCAACTAGAAATTCAATAAAAGAGTAAAAAATATTTTAAGGTCTTGGCTGGTGTTGCAGGTTTATCTGATGATTGAGGAGCTCCAGGAGCAGATCCAGCGACTGAAGAGCGTTTTTAGCACACGAGGAGGACGAGTACACTGATGAATTCACCTGCATCAAGAGAAAACCGCCGTCGGTGTGTGAATGGGTGAATGAGAGGCAAAGTTGTAAAGCGCTTTGGTGGCCATTGGGTCTATGAAAGCGCTATATAAAATGCAGTCCATTTACCAGTCCAAAAGTTTCAAGTTTCTTTCAAAAAGGTGTTTTGAATTGACATGATTTCAATTTCATTAACACATAAGTCTAACGCTTGGTTTAGTTAAAGCGACACTGTAATTTTTTAAGTTGATTCTTATCAAAAAACACTTTGTTCTTTCAAAATTATATGTGCTCATTAATGTGAAATTACTACTACCAACTAATCAAGTATTCTCAAAAGCGTAGAATCTGCCATTCAGAATACGAGCGAGCCGCTAGAATGGTGGCGGCCATGTTGCGCATCCATCTTGAAAATACATTAGCCAAAGAGGGACATACCTGGAAATTCAAGCTTCGCCTTTCACGTTTTTACACTTCGTGGCACCGTGACGAATGCGAGGGGGGGATTACTCGCGACTACGGCAGATTTGAAATAAGATCCTGTAAAGTCTTACTTAGGATACAGGACGTAAAGTTCCTGTAAAACGCCCTCGGAGGGGGAGGGGCTAGAAAATAATATTCATTTGGTATATTGGTATATAAAATTCCTTGTAAGAAAACATGATTTGTACATGCAAATTGAAGTGAGTTGAAATGAGTTAATCATACAGTAAGAGTATAGATCTATAAAATGAATGTGGATGTCACAAAGTATTCACTTGTGATTGTAGTTTCGTTTTTCTAGTTTATATTCATTAGTCACATATGTTCCTTTGTCTTAGTTTTCCGCCACTTTAACATCTTTAATTTTTAAGTGACCCAAATAGCATCAGTATGATTTTACGTTACTCATTATTATTAATAAGTTGTACCAGCTAGAAAGGTTACAGGTTTGCAAGCCACATAAATAATTGTTGATGTTACTACTGAGTAAAGTGTACATGACATAACATTTTAGAAACTATTCTAAATCCCATTATTAAACTAAACTATTTGATATCAATCAGTTAATGCAAAAACAAATGAATCCTGTTGTCCGGACAAATGAATTTAGTAAACTTCCGTTTTACAATTTACAAAAAATCCACAGAGTGGATTGAATGCAATGAAATTAAGTTGTGGCAAAATCATGACGAATAGTGTTGCATTAACTCATTTAATTGATTGGACAAGCAAAATTATTTTTTAAAATTCATGTGATGATTCAGCACTCATTTTCATGTCCCTCGAAACATGCATCTGCAGATCAAACTCACTCATTATGACCGCTTTTTGCTATTGGCTAGTGTACAGACATGTGATTGGTTATGATGCTCCATCGCTGCAAACAACAACAACAAAAACACTAGATCCGATTCCCAATGCTATAATCAACACTTTCACAGCTAGTTAACCGGCAGTCATTATCATTGTCCTTATTATTTATTTAATTAATTGTCCAGCACAGCCTCATTGACTCAATAAAGTGTGATATTTTTCTCTCACACGTCATAGTGACAGATCACAGAGGAGTGTCAGACATGGAAAGATCTTCAGAGCTCTGGTGTGTGTGTGTGTGTGTGTGTGTGTGTGTGTGTGTGTGTGAGAGAGAGAGAGTGAATAATGAGGTGTGTGCTTGTACGACATTCATGATTTGCAGATCACTTCACACATATGGACCATTAACGTTGTGAAATATCTCAGTATGTTGGACTGCTGTAAGTATGTTTGACTGGCAGGGCTAACCGCTGTTAAGCCTACAGTAGCCCACAAACAGCAGACAATTTATAACACTTTCTGACAACCCAACAGTCACGCTTGGGATTATTTTATTTTATTTTATTATTTTTGTTATTTATTTTATTTTAGGCTGATTTTATTAGTGGTATTTTCTTCACGGGTGTATTCAGGGAGGTCCTGAAATCAAAATTTCTGCCATGTTTATTATTATTATTATTATTATTTTGAAATATGTCTGGGTTAACACCCGATGCAGTAATATGTTTACTTTTATTCTAAACCTCATTAGTTTATTTGATTTGATTTTGTTTAATTTTATTTTATTGTAATGCCATATGATGCAACGATTTCACATTTTTAAAAGGTAATATTTTTGTTTTTCACGAGTAAATCTTGGGAGGTCCTGAAATTGAATTTGCTGCAGTCCATTTTTTTTTCTCTTTTTTTTTTCTTATTTCTTTTTATTTGTCCGTTGAAATGTGTCAGAGTTAACACCCAGTGCAGTAATGTTTATTTTCTTTCTAAACCGCATTAGTTTGAATTTGATGCTGTTTCTGTGTAACAAGACAACCTTAAATAAATATATATATATATATATATATATTTTAATTAATGACTTAATTCACTCTTGAAAATAGGTATCTTGCCTGCTTGGAGGAAATGTGTTTGTTTTATCTATATGGCACACAGACAGTTGCTCTGACCTCAGACCAGTGAGCCTTACAGCTCCTCACCCGTCTCCTCACCTGTGTGTCCTCATCTGTGTGTCCATGTGTGTCCTCATCTGTGTGTCCATGTGTGTCCTCATCTGTGTGTCCTCATCTGTGTGTCCATGTGTGTCCTCATCTGTGTGTCCTCATCTGTGTGTCCATGTGTGTCCTCATCTGTGTGTCCTCGAATGTGTGTCCATGTGTGTCCTCATCTGTGTCTCCTCATCTGTGTGTCCATGTGTGTCCTCATCTGTGTGTCCTCATCTGTGTGTCCTCATCTGTGTGTGTCCTCGAGTGTGTGTCCTCGAGTGTGTGTCCTCATCTGTGTGTCCTCATCTGTGTGTGTCCTCATCTGTGTGTCCTCGAGTGTGTGTCCTCAAGTGTGTGTCCTCAAGTGTGTGTCCTCATCTGTGTGTCCTCATCTGTGTGTCCTCGAGTGTGTGTCCCCATCTGTGTGTCCTCATCTGTGTGTCCTCATCTGTGTGTCCATGTGTGTCCTCATCTGTGTGTCCATGTGTGTCCTCATCTGTGTGTCCTCATCTGTGTGTCCTCATCTGTGTGTGTCCTCATCTGTGTGTCCTCGAGTGTGTGTCCTCAAGTGTGTGTCCTCATCTGTGTGTCCTCATCTGTGTGTCCTCGAGTGTGTGTCCCCATCTGTGTGTCCTCATCTGTGTGTCCTCATCTGTGTGTCCATGTGTGTCCTCATCTGTGTGTCCATGTGTGTCCTCATCTGTGTGCCCATGTGTGTCCTCATCTGTGTGTCCTCATCTGTGTGTCCTCATCTGTGTGTCCTCGAGTGTGTGTCCTCAAGTGTGTGTCCTCATCTGTGTGTCCTCATGTGTGTGTCCCCATCTGTGTGTCCTCATCTGTGTGTCCATGTGTGTCCTCATCTGTGTGTCCATGTGTGTCCTCATCTGTGTGTCCTCATCTGTGTGTCCTCGAGTGTGTGTCCTCGAGTGTGTGTCCTCATCTGTGTGTCCTCGAGTGTGTGTCCCCATCTGTGTGTCCTCATCTGTGTGTCCTCATCTGTGAGTCCTCGAGTGTGTGTCCTCGAGTGTGTGTCCTCATCTGTGTGTCCTCATCTGTGTGTCCTCATCTGTGTGTCCTCATCTGTGTGTGTCCTCATCTGTGTGTGTCCTCATCTGTGTGTGTCCTCGAGTGTGTGTCCTCATCTGTGTGTCCTCATCTGTGAGTCCTCGAGTGTGTGTCCTCGAGTGTGTGTCCTCGAGTGTGTGTCCTCATCTGTGTGTCCTCATCCAGCCCGTTCTCATCCCAAGGCGTAATATAATGACGCTTTTGCCAAAGCGTCTATATCGAACGCGCATGGTACCCTTTAGCGTCAATATGAGACGCCGAAATATATGGGTCAGAAGGCGCCTCCTAGCGGTCTAACCCTAACCCTACACCATACCTAAACCTACCCATCTCTCTGCGTGTTATATTGACGCTAAAGGGTTCCATGCGCGTTCGATATAGACGCTTTGTCAAAGTGTCAGAATATTACGCCTTGGGATGAGAATGCGTTGCCTCATCTGTGTGTCCTCGAGTGTGTACAGGTGTGAGTGACCCGAGAGATCCCTCATCTCGAGACACATCGCCCCCTGGTCAGCGCAGGTGAACTGCTTAAATCTGCTCTAGCTGTGGACTAACCAGCCATGAATGGTGTGGGAAAGTGAGAAGACGTGACATTTATAGGCTCAAAGGCCCGAGCACTTGAGAACGATAACAGAAAGCAGAAGAGGCGAAGCCTGCTGAAGAAATATGAAAAACCTGAGCGGAGCAGTAAAATGTGACATTCAGAGGCTTGTTCTGTGAGAATATGAACTGTTGTCCACGCTGTTGCTGAACTGAAAAGAAGAACATTTAGTTGCTCACAGGTTGCTCTTTGATGGCTTAAAATTTATAATACATGAAAACTGATACAAATGAGTCAATAGATTATAGAGGAATTAAAATGAATGTGGGGAGCAGCTCGGATGTAATCTTGGATTTGATGAGAAATGTGTTCATAACCGAGATCTCTGACTCTGATATAATTTGATCAATTAAATATCCTTACACCACATCACACACATTTCTGTAGCACAAAACATACAAATGTTGCTTATGAATTTAAAAGGTTAATATAAAAGGTTTGCTTTTAAATTAATGTTATTTTTGGCTTGCTCATTAGTAGTGCTACTGTTAATCTTTTTATATTTTATTTAATTTATTCTTTTTTCATATGCTTAAAACATTCTTTTTGTATGGAATAGTGTCATAGCATGTTGGGGTTGACCAGAAAGTGCATAGACAAAGACTAATTTTGTATTTTCTTAGAAAATGCATTAAGCGTTTTACAAAAAGGCTGTCCACAGTATACACATGCATCTTGTTATTGTACTCTCTCTCTCTCTCTCTCTCTCTCTCTCTCTCTCTCTCAGTTCCAGCTACTGATGATCTTCCTCATGTGAGCTACTCTCAACTCTGCAAATTTATTGACAGCCTTTAAAAATATTTACCCGTACACTTCCTTTTCCCAATGGGCGCCTGGCCCATAATCCTCCTGCCTCTTTATTAGATCATTTGTCAAACCCTAGAGCTCTTTACTTGTCTTCTCTTTCTTTCTTGGCCCCTCCTTCCCATCCCTCTCCTGTCTTCTGAGAGAGTTGTTGTGTAATGGCCGTTGGTGGTTAAACTCCTTGTCTCCTTCTCTTGTAAAAGAAAAATGTACAGCTGATCAGTCTGTCCTGTGAAGACAGAGTCAGTCCCGAGAGGAACGCACAGAAACATGTATGCAAGGCTAGATGCTCAATTTTATAAAAAAACAAATGGAAAGACAGAAAGATTGCTGCCAACATTATGAATATTGGAGAAAACGAATCGGTTACCTAACGTAACCTCGGTTCTCTCTAGATGAGGGAACGAGTATTGCGTAAGCTAGCTTACGCTACGGGAAAGATTCATCTTTTCTGAGAAATTGAAGCCAAAAAATTATCCTATAATTTTGTATCCATTGTCAACGCAGTTCAACTGCAGCAGAGCATGAGCGGGCTAACTAGCAGCTCATTGGCTCGCTCACAGGGAACTGCTTAAGCCTATGAGGAGACGCGATTGAACTCTCGTCCAATGAGAGTCGACATGCTCTCATTGCGTCATAGCCCGCCGAAGCGGGCGTGGTCAGAGAGTATAATAATGGCGTCGTAGGCTGAAACTCTGGTTTTCATAGAATGAAGCGAGAAACGCTAGTAGCACAAGCACGGCCAGGAACGCAATACTCGTTCCCTCATCTAGAGAGAACCGAGGTTACGTTAGGTAACCGATTCGTTCTCTTACGAGAGGTTCTCTCGTATTGCGTAAGCTAGCTTACGCTACGGGAACACCTGGTCAACGCCGTGCGTGCTAAGCATCCACTTACGAGTCCCAGGGGAGACCCGGGGGAACCCTTGATAGTGGGAATGAACATATGTACATGAGACAGGGCCAGCAGAGCGGGCCGGTGATTGTGTAGTACTAAGCACTTGATAAGAGAGACAGAGCGGGAACCGGTCTGTGTGAATAACTCTTTTTAGTGCAGCTCACCAGAGAATCTGTAACATACTAGATAGCTAGTAGTTTAGCCTGCAAGGCGGGAACTTCGAGATTGTAAAATCTGACAAAGGTGGAAGGGGAAGACCATCCTGCTGCCACACAAATGTCGTGAATGGAAATTCCGCTGGACCATGCCCACGATGAGGCCATGCCTCTAGTGGAATGAGCCCTAATGCCCAGAGGGCATGGCAGGTCTTTCGACGCGTATGCGGCTGCAATGGCATCAACTATCCATCTGGATAGTGTCTGTTTCGAGGCGGCCAACCCTTTGGTGCGCCCACCGAACGAAACAAACAGCTGCTCAGATCGTCTGACCGGAGCAGTGCGGGAAACGTATAATCTCAGGGCCCTGACCGGACACAGGAGATTAGAGTCAGATTCGTTATCGGATGCAGGCAGAGCCGATAAGGAAATAACTTGTGCCCTGAATGGGGTACCAATCGCTTTTGGGACATAACCATGTCTAGGTTTGAGAACGACTAAGGAGTCATTGGGCCCAAACTCAAGACAGGAAGCGCTAGTTGACAGCGCGTGAAGGTCTCCCACACGTTTTACTGATGCGAGCGCAAGCAGAAAAACGGCTTTGAACGAGAGGTATTTGAGGTCCACGGTGTTTAGTGGTTCGAATGGGGGGGCTTTCATAGCTTCGAGAACTATGGAAAGATCCCAAATCGGCACCGAAGGGGGGCGTGAGGGGTTCATCCTTCTAGCTCCCCTGAGGAAGCGGATGACCAAATCGTCTTTGCCCAGTGACTGGCCGCGCCGGGGTTCAACGAACGCTGCGACGGCTGCCACATACACCTTGAGAGTGGACGGGGACCTGCCCTTGTCCAGCATCTCTTGGAGAAAACTTAGCAAGGAAGGAACCTCGCATGACCGTGGGTCCAAATTTCTGTCGGTGCACCATTTTGAGAACACAGACCATTTAGACGCATAGAGCCTTCTCGTAGAGGCCGCTCTAGCCTGCATGATCGTGTTTAACACTCCCTCTGGCAAAGCAACGGGTAGTTGTTGATCACCCACGCGTGTAGCGCCCAGCGCTCTGGGTGGGGGTGCCAGATCGTGCCGCGAGCTTGAGAGAGGAGATCTGCTCTGACTGGAATGGGCCACGGGGCTGTCTGTGACAGCTGAGTGAGCTCCGGAAACCAAGTCTGACCCTCCCAACGCGGGGCTATGAGAAGCACCGAGTGGCGTGTTTCCCTGATTCTCTGAAGCACCTGTGGTAGCAGAGAAACCGGAGGGAATGCATAAAGCGGGCGGCTGGGCCAGGTCTGGGCTAGCGCGTCGTCGCTCTTCGAGAAAAATATTGGGCACTGGGTGTTCTCTTCTGAGGCGAAGAGGTCCACCTCTGCTCTGCCGAATATTCGCCACAGCTTTTGGACTGTAAGAGTGTGCAGGGACCATTCCCCGGGGGGAATGGGGTTCCTGGACAGACTGTCTGGACCGTCGTTCAGATGGCCCGGCACGTGCGTCGCTCTGAGCGATAGCAGGTGACACTGCGACCAAACTAATATGCGTTCTGTCAGTCTGAAAAGATTTCTGGATCTGACTCCGCCCTGACGGTTTAGGTAGGAGACCACGGCTATATTGTCCGAACGGATCAGCACGTGGTGACCGTGAACGCGCGGGAGAAAACGCGTGAGCGCGTTCTCGACCGCTAACATCTCCAAACAGTTTATGTGAAGGAGGCTCTCCTGAGCTGACCAGGGGCCGAAGGCCGGTGAGCCCTCGCAGACCGCACCCCAACCCGTGTTGGATGCGTCTGTCGAGATGACTTTTCGGCGAGAACAAGTCCCCATGGAAACGCCCCGCTGAAACCATTCTGTCACGGTCCATGGTTGCAGAGCTATAATACAGGTCTGCGTTACCTTTATCAGCTGGCAGCCCGTGGTCCACGCACGGTGAGACACACGGCTCTTCAACCAGAGCTGAAGCGGGCGCATGCGCAGTAACCCCAGTTGGAGCACCGCGGAGGCTGAGGCCATATAGCCCAACGCCTTCTGAAAAGTTTTCAGAGGTGTGAGTCTGTTCATCTGAAAAGATGCGGCGAGACGCTGAACACGGCGCGCGCGCTGTGTTGACAGACGAGCCGTCATCGTGACCGAGTCTAGCTCTATACCCAAGAAGGAAATAGTCTGACTGGGTTGAAGTGCGCTCTTTGTCCAGTTGACAGAGAGACCCAAAGCTTTCAGATGGTCGAGGAGAACTGTACGATGAGACAGTATCTCCCTCTGTGATTGTGCCAAAATCAGCCAGTCGTCCAAATAGTTCAGTATTCGCAGCCCCTGACTCCGCAGGGGGGCGAGCGCCGCATCCATGCACTTCGTGAACGTACGAGGTGCTAAGGATAGGCCGAACGGAAGGACTGTGTATTGATAAACCTGGCCTTCGAAGGCGAAACGTAAGAATGGCCTGTGAAGGGGATTTATCTGAATCTGAAAATAAGCATCTTTCAGATCTAGTGAAATGAACCAGTCCCCCTGGCGCACGTGCGCGAGGAGTTTTCTGATAGTGAGCATTTTGAACGGTCTCTTCATGAGAGCTTTGTTCAGCACTCTGAGGTCTAATATTGGTCTGAGGCCGCCGTCTTTCTTGGGAACAAGAAAATAGCGGCTGTAAAACCCCGACTCGCTCATAGACAGAGGCACTCTCTCTATAGCCCTTTTGCACAATAGTTTTGCTATCTCTGAACGGAGCAGCGTCGCCGCTTCTAGGTTCACAGTAGTTTCTAGCCGCGCTCGAAAACTTGGAGGGCGGCGGCGAAACTGTAAGCGATAGCCCAGCCTTATTGTGTTTAGCACCCACTGGGAAATTCCCGTAATAGCTTCCCACGCTTTGCAGCGCAATGCTAGGGGGTGAATGGCTACCCGGTCCTCGTCGCTGCACATGGCGGGCTGTGTGCGCGCGCTCATATTGCTTATAACAACGGGACTTACACTCAGAGAGGAGTTTATGGGCCGTGTAACAGAGTGAACAGAGGGGGGAAGCGCGCACGGGTTCGTGGGCGCTTTTATGTACTCTGAAACTCGAGCGGATTGGGGCCGCTTTATGAGAGTGTGCTCCGTGTGGGACACGGGAACAGACGTGCTTTTGTGTATGAGTGAACACAGTGTTGTGGGCACATTTATTACACAAGGTGTCTTTTTGCTCTTTTTGAGATTTATTTGGGTCGCCGTGAAAACGGCGTTTGTGCTCATGCAAGCGGGAAGGGAAACCGGCTTGGTAATGGCGGGATACACTACTGCAGTAGCCGCGTGCGCGGGGACTAGCAGAGGGCGGTATTTTGACGGCGGTCCGGCCGCAGCGGGAGAGCGCCGTCTTTTTCTCAGCTGTGCTAGGCAGACTTCGAGTGATCAGGTTTCAGCGTGATCCTAGGCCGCGGCCCCCGAGGCGGCGGCGGTCTGTGGCGGCTGTCAGAGCGAGAGCGAGGGCGGCCGCCCTGGCGTCGCTGCGAAGTCTGGCTGTGCTGAGCTGGGCGCTGAGGTGGGGCTCGTGCAGGAGGCTGGTCACGTGAGCGGCCTGCAGAGGAGCTAGCGCGACGAGGCAGGAAGAGGTTCATGGCCTGGGAAGCTTTCTGAACTTCGGAGAAACGGTCAACAATACCTGTGACGGCAGATCCGAAGAGGCCGGATGGAGAGAGCGGGGCATTTAGAAAAGCGGCGCGCTCAGAATCTCCCATGTCGGCGAGCGTGAGCCACAAATGTCTTTCAGACACACAAATGGCGGCCATACATTTCCCCAGGGCTTGAGCGGCAGATTTTGTAGCGCGAAGGGCGAGGTCCGTGGCGCTCCTCAAATCCGCGACTTTAGGGGGATCTCTTCCGTTCTCATCCCATTCGCGGAGTATGTCACCCTGTAGAATCTGTAAAACAGACATGGAGTGCAATGCAGAGGCTGCTTGACCGGCGGCTGAATAAGCGCGGGTATGAAAACTCGAAGTCGCTCTGCAGGCTTTAGAGGGAAGCACAGGTGATGAACGCCATCTCGCGGAGGGCGGGCACAAGTGTGCAGCGACCAGGTCCTCTACAGGGGGAATGGAGAGATAGCCCTTCTCAGCGGCTCCGTCCACAACGCGAAGCGGGGTGGAAGAATCAGAGCGAGTTCTGGCAGAGAGCGGGGCATTCCAGGACTTAGAGAGCTCCGCGTGTAGTTCAGGGAGGAAGGGCGCGGCCCGCTTGGTGGCGGGAGTCGAACGCTGGCGGAAGTAACTGCCGTCCATGCGGTTGGTGGTCTGCTCGGGGGGAGGGGACCACTCGAGCCCGAGGCGTTCGACGGCCTGAGACAGGAGGCGCATTAATTCGTCCTCGATGCCCGCGCGGGTCGCGGTGGATTCACGGGCCGAAGAAGCGCGAGAACCGGACCATTCCTCACTGTCTGAAGCGAGAAGCGAACATGTCTCCTTAATGTCCGCGGCGTCCTCGGAGGCAACAGAGCGGCCACTCGGCGGCAGCTGTATGTCCGGTAGCGGCGGAGATGGAGAGCGGGAGGCGACGGGCTCCGGCGGAATGAACGCTTCAAGCTGGGGTTCCGGCGGCCTCTGTGAGCGGCGTTTCTTCTTCCGCGGCGAAGTCAGAGGCGGCGCGGAAGCTTCTTTTACGGCCTGAAGTCGAGCCCGCAGGGTCGACAGCGGCATACTCTCGCAGAGCTCGCAGCCGCCATCAGCGAGGGCGAGCTCGGCGTGCTCCAATCCGAGACAGAGAGCGCAGATGACATGGCGGTCTCCAGTCTCGAGGGGAGCGCGGCAAGAACCGCAGGAAATGGTACGAGACATCTTGAAAAAGACGCTCGGCTCTTTTAGTAATAAGGATACAGTAATATGCAAGACAGAAGAAAAAGGATATATTCCGTCGGATGGCGGTAGCTTGCAGGACGGCTGAAGGTGGCGAAGACGGCCGGCTTCTTCAGTCTCCTAGATGCTCGCTAAGTTGCCTTGTCGACGACGGCGGCTTCTCTCAAGATCAGCAGATGCGTGTAGCCTCGCTGAAGAGATGAAAATCAGAGTTTCAGCCTACGACGCCATTATTATACTCTCTGACCACGCCCGCTTCGGCGGGCTATGACGCAATGAGAGCATGTCGACTCTCATTGGACGAGAGTTCAATCGCGTCTCCTCATAGGCTTAAGCAGTTCCCTGTGAGCGAGCCAATGAGCTGCTAGTTAGCCCGCTCATGCTCTGCTGCAGTTGAACTGCGTTGACAATGGATACAAAATTATAGGATAATTTTTTGGCTTCAATTTCTCAGAAAAGATGAATCTTTCCCGTAGCGTAAGCTAGCTTACGCAATACGAGAGAACCTCTCGTAAGAGAACCTGAGACTCTGTTCCAAAACTATAGCGAGCTGCTACTAGATGGCATCAGACATGCTCTTATAATGCAGAGACTTATGCTGCCTTAAATAAGTAACACTGTTTTGGCCAAAAATAAAACAAGAAACATTATAGCTTTGTCAAACACAATATACATATATATATATATATATATATATATATATATTAGATAGATAGATAGATAGATAGATAGATAGATAGATAGATATTCTTTTTTCAAGTCCTTTATTTGTCCCCGAGGGGCAATTCGTTTTGCTGCAGTAGCAAAGAAGGTGACATACAGTACATGACAACAAGGACGACAACATCAACATTGATTAAAATACAGGATCAGATAGATAGATAGATAGATAGATAGATAGATAGATAGATAGATAGATAGATAGATAGATAGATAGATAGATAGATAGATAGATAGATAGATAGATAGATAGATAGATAGATAGATAGATAGAGCAAACAGAAAAGTTTCTCAGGGGAACAAAAAACTTTAGCAAACGGGGCGCAAAAGCATCAAAACATATTTTTTTCCCCCATCATATATTGTTTCCATCACCATGTCTCTTTAGGGACCCTGTACAAAAACACTGAGTAAGATTTATTTATTTTTTTCAGTGAAAATGCAAAGCTCAAAATGACACAATGGCCAAAACCGATGGTTTCACAGACGTGCATGCACACTATAACAATCAAAACCTAGCTCAGATGAACGTGAACATGTACTATTTGAGCACCTAGGACAGCATGACAGTAGCCGTTTGAAACAGAACGACGGTTTCATTTATTTAAGACATTATAATAAACACAGCAAAGTTGTGCATACTAAACCACATGGAAATTCACACCAACGATTAGCGTAAAATGGCATCCATGTTCATCCATTGGCAAACACACACATGCAGATTCCCAGTGTGGAGAATTTCCCTCTCAGTCTGAGTGGAGAAAGTGAAAAAGCAAAGTACTGCAGCTCATTGATATGCAGAAGCATGCGCTCAGACAGGGAGTGTGTTATTATTGGGGACGCGGAGAGGAGGTCTGGCACGGCTCTGCGCATGTCTGCCAAGCTCTCAAACACACACACACACACACTCGCCCCAGCCACAGGTATGTCCCGGGCCTGGTGGGTAACCTCTGCCTGGCCAAGGCGCTGTCAGAAACCCTCTCCTCTCCCATCAGCCTAACTGGAGTGGAAAAGGCCTGAGCAGCCGGTGAGGAGGTGGGGGTTGCTCACCGATGCACTTTCAGACATATGGGTTTCCCTCTGTACTTGAGGCTTCAGGCGTTCTTTATTAGCCAAGCACGGATATTCCACTGCAGTGGAAACAACGACTTTATCCTGATGAGGGAAAATCATCCGTATGGGTATAATATTCGCTGGAATACTCTGTGGTGGGCCGTCCCGTTTTGGTGATACTAAACAATCTGGACAATTTCAACGACTGGACTACGTTACCCACAATGCACCACAAAGACCCAGCAGATGGTAAAGTGATGCATTGAAAGCATGCTGATGAAGGACATTTTAGATAATAGGCATTTGTAATGATTTTTTTTTTTGTCCTATAATTTGCAGAAGAGAGTTTTGAGGGTAACTCAGGAGACACAGGAGAAGAAAAACGAGGGTGGAGTGATGATCGACGTGTTTTAGTTATAGTCCCACAGTTTCCCCCTCAAACCTTGTCTTGAAAACTTGGAAAAATGTGTAGCATTGTCTTTGTAACTGCATATTTCGTTATTGTTCTTATTGGTATGGTTTTCAAGACACTACAGGCAAAATAATTTTTTTAATGTACTGGTCAATTTTGAGATTTTGGGATATTTTGCTATAACTTGACATGTATAACATATAATTCAGACTAGTGGAAAGAAAACATCCAAAGTACAAATTTAAGTATTTATTTGATCTATTAGATATCTCTCTATAAAAACTTTTAAATCTAATATGTCAAAAAAAAATTAAACAATCCAATGTAGGCTACATTTGTTCTGGATATGTGTGTGTATGGCTCATTTGCGGAAGCGTAAAGGAGGAGCGACGACAGTGAAGATCAAGAGAGGAACAGGCCTGATGTTATGTTGTGTTGTGTTGTGTTGTGTTGTGTTGTGTTGTGTTGTGTTGTGTGTTTCAGTTTTGTGTGGCCAGCGTCCCTGAGGGGCTGCTGGCTTAAAGCCTTCTTTTGTTTTTGTATTTGTTTATTTATTTATTAAAAATCTTTGAATGTTCGCCGGTTCCCGCCTCCTTCTTCCCATAACATCTGAACTGTGTTGTAATCAGATTATTGAAAAACTCACCAGCACAATACTAACATTTGTTAAGGTTGCTAAATGTGGTTACAAGATGTTACAATATGATAAATCACGGCAGTATTCAAACCAACACAAACTGATAACATAAGCGTTGCAAACTGCTGTGAGTAAAGTGTCTACCAAATAAATTAATATAATACAGTCTTTTGCTCTGAGTGGTTGCTTACTGACCAAAGTGAAGAGTCTTTGTGAATTTCAAGCTTGTATTTATTGTAAGGCTACAGGGGGTTTTGTCAATTTTAAAGTCAGAAACATTAGCCAGAACTACTAATTATTATAAATGATTCATAGGAAATTAAGTCTGTATTGGCCCTGTACTAATGAGTTCTTTATGGAGCAAATTATAATGACTGTTATTTAATGACCTCCTTAAAAATCCACAAATATTTGCCGTATAACTGGCAAATTGGCTCTATCCCTCCTTTATCCAGGTGCATTCAGATTAAATAAGGCGCAGAAAGCCTCTCGTTTTCAAAGTGTCTGCCGTGAAATGCACATGTCCCTCGATATTTTGATGGACTTCTTCTTGAAACCTAATCAAGATACGCTTCCCCCTCCCTGAACGCACCATGAGGCTTATTATTTTAACCCCGAATGCGCTGCATGATGTCTATACAGTTTCTGCCGGCCAAGATTTCTTCGGTATGCTATGCTTCCTGCTTAAGCATGAAAGAAAAAAAAATCAACATTCCTCTGGGTTTCACAATTTGGGCTGCTTGAAGCAGCAGAAGACTGGTCGAGCTGGGATGGGACATGGCCAGTCCAAACACTGGGATGCCTGGCCAATTAGACATGCTAAATGCATTTGATTCAGTGCCCTGTGAACCCTGATGTGTTCAATTAAACACGCATCATCTCCACGCGCCCGTTCAACCTGATTACACCTCGGCTTAAGCTAAACGTCTCAATCGCTCCGAGATTCTCTTGAAAGACATTTGACTTGATGTGGTTTCACATGAGGGTTTGATGTAGTCACAGCATTTTAAAATAAATATAAAACACGCTTTTACTTCCATAATTTTACGTATTTCTTAAACAGTGAATAGCTTGTAAGTATATTATATAAATAGTAAGTAGCATGAACTTGATTTGATCTAGTTTACTCTACTTAACTTTTTTAGCACCTGCTGGTAAATTACCATTGTGCACAAAAAGCTTATTTCTCTATTAACAAGCATTTAAAAGTAGCTCTGTGTTTTGATTTTTTTTTTAATAGATATTGCATCAATGTTTTTATATTGAAGTTTCAAAACTGACCATTTTTGATGACTTGGCATTTGATGACCTTTTTTTGATGATGTTTTTCTAGTTCTAAAACACACTTTTCTCAAACAATCTCAAAAGGAGTCTCTTCTGCTCACCACAGCTGCAATTATTTGATCACAATACAGTAATATTGTGTAAAATTGCATAAAAATACAATTATATTTAAAAATAGTATTGATTTCTGTGATCAGAGGTGAATTTTCAGCATCATTACTCCAGTCTTTAGTGTCCCATGATCCTTCAGAAATCATTTTAATGATATTCTAATATATTTCTGATTATTATCAATTTTGAAAACAATTGTGCTGCTTCATATTTGTGGAAACTATGATCCATTTTTATTTTTCAGGATTCTTTGATGAATAGAAAGTTCAAAAGAACAGCATTCATTTGAAATAGAAATCTTTTGACGTTGTAACTTTTGATGCATCCTTGCTGAATACATTTTGTTGTTGTTGTTGTTGTTGTTGTTTTGAAATACCTTTAGGATCACGTGCACATTAAAACCAGGAACATGCATGAGAAAGCGCATGAGGTCAGTTTTCATTTCATGTTGACTTCAAGCTAAACTCAATTTGAAGGGTAAATGTAGTGGCAATTAAATTCAGATAAATGGCTGTACTTCTAAGAGCGCGCTCAGACGTGAGTCTAAGGGAGTGAATTTGTTTATTACAGCTTGAGAGCGCAAGAAAACGCATATGGATCCGCACCACTGTGTTGAAAGACACTTTAAAGTATTTGAAAGAGTGTACTAACAGATTAGAGCACTCCTTGATCTAATGAAAATCCATATTGCAAAACATTTAGCCATGAGAGAGGCATACATAATCTAATAAGACACATAACACAATTTCTGAATTACTGGTAGAGAAAATAGATAATGGAGATGAACTATGGGCTTTATTTGATAAAGTCAAAATAAAATGAAAAATGGCCCATAAATATTCTCATATTCATTATTATCATATCTCATATTATAAAAATAAACACACATTGGCATTAACACCGACTTAACCTTATTCATGTTTTACACCATGCATTGTAATAAATTATATAGCCACAGTCGTACTTTACATACCGCTGCACAAACTAATGGTCACTCTGATGTGCACGTCAATGTTAAACCAATCAGTCGTTCCTGAAGGCACAGGAAATAGACTTTATTAGCACTCACCTCCTCTCCTAAGACAACTTTTAGCTCTCATCTACACAATTAGACTAAGTGGCCTGTCACTGACCATTTCGATTCATATTCATTGTCCACACAGCGTCAGAATTGCCATGAAAACACTGCAACATGGATGGATCTGGTCGTACACGCATGTGACCTCAGATTAAGAGTCGGTCAAGCCGTTCCTAAAAGACATCAGTTACCTGAAGAGCCAAAGCAGGGCGACTGAACATGCATTAAACACATTTCCAAGCTTGTTGCAATGCCTTTTTCTTACAGTGATGGTATGAAAATACTATGGAACTCTAATATAACCATATTCTCATTTTAGCATAGCGTGCATAAAACACGGTATAACAATGGTGCAGAGGACAAAATACAAAAAATACAAAATGTTGTTCCTTTCTTGTAGTGCATTTCAAGATAAGCCTCCTACTATCAAAATACAATGATAACATCACTGACTGCAAGTATATTTGGCCGTGTACTGTTTTTGTACCTTGGTACCATGGTATTCTTGGAAGTAGGCCTAACTTGGAGTGTCATGTAAGAACCATAATAGAACATTTCATTACAAATAACTAGTAGCCACGAAGAACTGTAGTATTTTTGTTAGTGTTTTGTGCAGAATCAAGAACTGGAGTTCTGAAGAACAATATTCCAGCACACGTCTCCAATATGTCTTTTAAAGAGCGCTTCATCTGGAAACATCTGATAAACATATTTTAAAAAGCAGTTTTACATAAATTCTTAATCATAAACATCTTTAAAACATCTGCCAAATGTCTATATAACATCTGACATAAAAACATCTTTGAGACGTATTGCAGATGAGCAAACCCTAAAAAATACATATTCTAGATGAAAAAAAAAGACATCTCTGCCATGTATGTACACGTGCTATCAGAGGACTATTATTATTCTTTAGCTCATAAATGTAGTAATTTAACTCTTTGTTTTTTTATCCCAGTAGCACAATGATATAAAACCTATTTTTATTGTTTATGCCATTAGCAGCAGCATGGCATACAGCCAATCATTATATTTCAATCCAAACTAGTTAATATAATGTGTCTGAACTCAAAGATCACTTTCGTCATTTCCTTTCCCGCCATGTGATTTGATCTCGACCCTCGAGCGCCATCAAGCGGTGTGTGTTAGATCAACATGTAACTGAAGTGCACTTTTTAAACCCCCCTCTAGGCGGCGGTATCTTAAAAACAAACGGAGACTCACAGCTGACGCTCCTCACTGACTGAAGCTCCTCGGTTGTTTACAGTTTTACTGTTAGCTTCAGCCATAGAGCTCTCTCATTAAAACCGTTTAAAACGTATTTTCATCATGGGATGCGACGGCGGAACCATTCCCAAAAGACACGAACTAGTTAAAGGACCGAAAAAGGTTGAAAAGGTAAAAAACTTGCTTTAAACGCTCGATTATTTGTCAATAAACCTCATGATATTAGCATGTAGCTTTGTAGCACGACTTGCCTATATAGCTCATGAGTTGACTTTAAACTTGTGTATATTTTCTTAAGCGTCTGTAGAATGTATACGTTACATACAAACAAACATAACGTTACTAACTTATACATACTTGCTCTAGTATTTTGAAATACACAATAATACCGTATAATTTTTTTGTAAGTGATGTTTATATTATGGTAACGTTACATGAATATCAGTATCATGATTCATGACATTTATTGCCTCAGTACAATGGTTTTACAGTACAGTTTAAACACCGTGGTTTATGAGTATGGAAACGAAACAGTACCGTCATACATATTAAAATACTTAACTATGATGTTAGTTATTTGCATTTATAAACCCTTACAAAGTTACAGATACTGAACATGCAAATAAATACAAAGAGGTTCACAAATAAATGTAACATTTTACACAAACAGATTCACACAAATAAAATATTATATTTAATGTTACATGTTTTAATATTGCATTATAATATTATCAGTAACATTTTACTATGTTTTATGTCAACATAAGTTACAGTTTTTTTTCGATTGCTAAACGACAGTTAGCAAAACTGGAGCTACATGTGCAAAACAGTCCCCTGAGCTAAACAGTTCACATCACCTGCAAAACTCATTCCAAGCAACACAAATCTTAACACACGGCTCAAAACAGGCTCAGTGTTAGCCAAACACTACACACCCTCACTGAGATAACACACACTGTCACTCAGAACACACTAATACAACACACCAATACAAAATACAAAATCCTCCCTGCCACCTTTCTCCCTCCACGAACCTGTCTTCCTTGTTCCATTTCCAAAATGATATATGCAAATACAGGTCTAAAACAAGACCCCTGCTTAGCCTTTCAGCTGAAATTGCAGCAGTGTTTGAAAGACACAGGCTGAAATCTATTCTGTTTTGAATGTGTGGATCACAGTTTTGACAGCAGTGTGTTAGCATTTGAACAAAGTGCTGTAAATCCACAGTGTTGTGCTGGTTGTGGTTAAAGTCATGGGATAAGTGTGTAGAGTTTTGAAAACTGTGTTCAAGCTATGAAAAACGAACTAGAGTTTGGTCCACATGAACTGAGCTGTGCAGACTGGAGTTAAGAGTTTTGCACATGTAGCTCCAGTTGTGCTCACTGTCGTTTAGCAATCGAAAAAAACTCTAATGCTTTTGACTAACAATCCAACATTACAGCATATATAGCCTACATTTGTTAATGTTACTTTATATAAATGTTCATGTTAGTTTGCAAAACAACTATTGATCTTAAAAATGTATTAGTAGCCTACATGTTCAGATTAACATGAACTAAGATTAATAAGTGCTGTATATAAGTATTAATTAGGGGTGTAACGATAGCCTCATGTCACGATTCGATACATATCACGATACTGAACTCACGATACGATATTATTGCGATACTCCTAGACATATGGGAAAAGGTTAACAAAAAATGTAGCCTACTGTTGATTACAATGCTAAATTTGGTTTTACATTGTGTGTGTAAATGAATAGGATTGGACTTGGCGCTGGAAACCCAATGCACAGGACAATAGAGACACAGAATTAAAATATGTATGATTCTGAAGCTGAAATACTGAATTTGGTAACACTTTATTTGAAGGGGTGTGCATAAGACTGACATGACACTGTCATAAACATGACATAACACCTGTCATGAACATGAAGGAGTCTTTATGAATGTTTATGACTGTTGTCATTAAGTGTCATTCGGTAAATTATGACACTTTTAATGCAAAGTTGACATTGTTTAAAATGTCTTTGTTATGACACCTTGACATTACCCAAGACAAAAATGTCTTGATTATGACAACTTGACATTAACAAAGACAGAAATGTCTTTGTTATGACAACTTGACATTAACCAAGAAATCATAACCTGTCAACCTGTCACAAATATGTCATAACAGGTCTAATTATCAAACTTAAACCATTTTACAGTGTAATAACCCTTAATGACATCTTTATAACTAGTACAATGTGTTCCACTTTACTTGAGGACAAGTAAAATATTCATAACACAGTTATAATGGTGTCATGACGGCCAAAGTTGTGACAAGTTGACAGGTTATGATTTCTTGGTTAATGTCAAGTTGTCATAATCAAGAAATTTTTGTCTTGGGTAATGTCAAGTTGTCATAACAAAGACATTTTAAACAATGTCAACTTTGCATTAAAAGTGTCATAATTTACCGAATGACACTTAATGACAACAGTCATAAACATTCATAAAGACTCCTTCATGTTCATGACAGGTGTTATGTCATGTTTATGACAGTGTCATGTCAGTCTTATGCACACCCCTTCAAATAAAGTGTTACCCTGAATTATCTTAGACGAATATACTTCACTGACTAGATATATTTAAAATAATGTGGGCCACTTTTTACTGGTAACATCAGACATTTGGCGTTATCAGGACCCACAAATATTCCCCCATTGCATTATATATATATATAGTACAGTAGTCCCATTTGAAGTGGATCAAAAACTTTCATCAAAGTTATAGATGAATTTTGAACAATGTTGACTACTGTAGTTTAATGTAGTACTGACACAAAAAATTTGTGATGTAAGAATTCTCACACAGTAACTTTTATTTTGGGTGACCTACACACGATACATATTGTTGCAGTTTTGTATTGCGATATATTGTGACACGATATATTGTTACACCCCTAGTATTAATTGTTAGTTCATGTGAAGTGTTACCAAATTATGGAACTTTGTATAACATTTGGAATTGAATAGCCTACTGTAAATGTTTTTTTTTAGCTCACAAACTTCACAACATTCATTTATAGAGTCTGTTTTACAGCTTTTTGTAAGTGCCGTTAATATTTGTAAATCTCATTCTGAGTTATGTTCTTAATGTACTTTTATTTAGGGCCCCTCATAAATCAGACATCTTTCATTTCTAGTAGTATTATGGCTAATAAATCAGAACTTGTGTTTTACAGGTCGATAAAAATGCAGAACTCGCTGCCAAATGGAAATACTGTGCATTGAGTCAGGAGAAGCTGAAGCGGCCTATAGTCGCCTGTGAGCTGGGCAGGTACAGATTCATTTATCTTCATGTTTTACTTTCGTTTGTGCTTAAGTACAGCCAGTTAAAGCAGGTGTTTTTCTAGTTTAAGGATTTTCACATCATGTGCCCTCGTAAAAATTCACTGTGCCAGTTCGATGTTCATATGTACAAGTAATAAACAGGATCGATGCATAACAGAATTATCATCCGATGGGCATTAATAAAACCTTTCGGGCTGATACAAGACCTCTGCTTAATGTCATGATTACCTTGTTGGGATTTATTTTGACCGCTAATGACATTCTACCTTACATAACCTCTGTTATAAAGATTTGCCATCGTTCTTGCATACAAACCAACCATTGTTTAAATGTGGTATCTGAAATAAGATCTGAGTAACCACAGCCATGGATTGATCCTCACGAAAAAGCCCCACAGTTTTTAATAGGATTTTTATTTTGAATAATGCTCTTTCAGCAACCAATAAGAATGCATAACTCTCAGCTCTGGTTGACATATTTTACCATATTTAAATCCATTCTCTACAGAATTTCATTTATGACACCTAAATCAGTGTAAAGTGATGGGAAAATAAAATATTACTCTTCATTATTTAGTATGCACTTATAATATTTCTGCCAAAACACTGTTACTATAGTGGTAATGTATATTAAAGCAATGTTAAGTGAAGTCATTTTTCTCCCCCCAGACTGTATAATAAAGATGCGATCATTGAGTACTTGCTGGATAAATCAGCGGAGAGGCCGAACACTGAGGTTGTGACGCACATACGTGGCATCAAGGTCGGTACACACTGACAAATGATCATCCTGCTGTCACTGACAGGCTGTGAAAATAAGCTTTTCATCGGGCGATACGCCTCCACACGTGTTTCAGTGTTGTTATAGTTTGATTGATGATGAGGGTTTTAAAAAAAACAAACACTTTACAATAAGCCGAATAGGGTCTCATTTGTTAACATTAGTTTACTACCATGAAATAATAAAGAGTAAAATATTTTACTGTTTCATTTCTTGACCTTTGTTAATGTTAGTTCAGTAATGTTAGTAAAAATTCATATTCATGTCAGTTCATTATCAGTGCATTAGCGAACGTTAACAGATAAGCCTAACTTTTGATCTTAAAAAATGATCAGTTAAAGGGGTGGTTTGGAATTTTGGACATCGGGCCTCATTTCCAAGGGAGCCTTAGTGTTATTATCAGTGGAGACAGTTTTAAAAAAAGATTCATCCAGTCGTCCCAGTTGTATAGTTCGCCGGTGCTAGGCTAGCGCGAGTCAACGGTATCTTTTAGCCTGCCATTAAAAACAGTTTTACCCACTACACAGGACACCAAAAGCAAATCAGTCGCCAGACTATCGATGTCAGTGTCTGTTGAGAGAATAATGTTAGAAATCAAACTATCCTTTCATCGCATTGCAATAGTTATATTTTTTTACCTATATTTATTAGCACGGTCTACAGCAGCGGCGGAGTGATATGAAGTTACCTAGGCAACGAGAGAGCCGGTCCACATGACAATCACGCAAGTGTATTTACCTAATAGCAAGACATAGGACTATGGCAACGTTTGAAAGCAATACCATTGTTTCAGACTTTGAAGACGAGGAATATGTGTTATTCAACGAACCATATATGTATGCCGGAATACACAGATGAAGAATTATATAAATATAATGTATTGCTACACACAACATAAAGACAAATAAACTACTTTAGTGGATTGTAAAGACAATACGACTACTATGTTTGACAGACTGTTGGACCAATTAAAAAAATAACTATACTCTTATTACACTATTGTCACTCTACACAATGCATTGAACTGTAACGTTATCTCCACTGACGTTGTCAGTGTCGATCTATCAGTTATGAAATGGACTAGCTTCATTAGCTAGCTAGAGTTGCCTAACAAAATAAATGACCTGTACATCTGTAGCTGTTGGTGCATCTGGAAAGATGGCTGGAACTGCATTCCTTGTCATAAACCTGTGACCGTTTCGATTAAATGGTTCTTTAAAGTCGTCTGGTCTAAAATGATCACTGCAAATTCTTAATTGTTTTAGAGTCTCTGCCGGTGTCTCCTTGTCCAAGCCCGCAGAAATAATCCAAAGTTGAATCCTTTCTGGATCTTTAAAAGGAAATTTGTGGAACTTCTCGATGAACATTTATTAGATTTGTTCTTGCAATTGCGAAATGCACACCGAATCACCGTTGCCTTCGTTTACCTAAACTACTACTAGCTAGCTAGACGTCCCGACTGTCATGCGCTCCTTCTGTTCTGTGTTTACTTTTCGGCGCAGTACTACTAACCGGAGCGAAGTAAAATTCCGCCGCTGCTGAGAAACTAGTTCTTGTAAATATAATGCAATCATTGAGATGAAAATGATAGTTTGATTTCTAACATTATTCTCTCAACAGAAACTTACACATCGATAGTCTGGCGTTATAATTGATTTGCTTTTGGTGTCCTGTGGAGTGGGTAAAACTGTTTTTAATGGCAGGCTAAAAGATACCGTTGACTCGCGCTAGCCTAGCACCGGCGAACTATGCGACTGGGACGACTGGATGAGATTTTTTTTAAAACTGTCTCCACTAGGGGTGTCACGATTCTCCAAATCCTCGATTCGATTACATTTTCGATTCTAAGGTCACGGTTCGATTCGATTCTCGATTTTTTTTTTCATATATATTTTTTTTAAAGCACAATTTGCCATGCCATTTTTAGACTTTCATGAAATATAATATATGACCTTTGTTCGCAATGAACCACACTACATTGTCAAATTTAAAACATTTATTAACAAAATTATAATGTCACAATAACTTATATCTTCAGTCAATTAGAAACTTAAGCAAAATAACCTGCCATGTAGTTTCTCTTTTGTAACTGCAGTCTTATTCAGATGACATTCAAGTTCACAACAAAACAAACACGGTTTAACAGATACATCTATGTTTTCCTTGCTTTACCTCGGTCTTAAAGTAAAAACATGACTGAAAAATATTATTTAATGTAGTATTTAATTAAATGCATTTATGATGAAATTACAACATTTTGACCACAAACTGTGCGCTGTCACTTTAACAGCGCGTGCAGCAGAAATAGACTCGGTGCGGAAATGAACGACACTCGACTCATTCGTGGAGGTGGAAAATCAAGTTATTTGTGCCATGCAAGATTTATTGTATAAAGAATCATACTGTTCTGAGTCTGCTGTTTTTGTCAATTTAAAGTTTTAATTAAAAAAGTGTAAGAATATGGTACATGCACAGTAGCAGAGCTTGCAAACGGTGGCTTTTTTGAAGCGCAAACTTTGAACGCGAATGTGAAAGTTGTCAACATAACTCACTAAAAATCACAAATACTCCAACTGTCCCACCCCGGCGACTTCAGTGAAAGAGGAGGGGTTCAAGTCCTGTCGATGGGTCTCCTGTGTCTGCAGTTGCCATGCTATCTTTTGACTGGTTGTATACATAGGCTGTATACTATAGCTAGGTAGAGGACTCGGACTCGCAGCACTTCAACACGCGTGTTTTTCCCGCTTTGCAAACCGACTGGACGTGACACGGGGGCGTGGCAGTATCGACGATTTCATTTTTGAATTCGATATTCGAGATTGTGACTCAGTGACACCCTTAGTCTCCACTGATAAATAACACTAAGGCTCACTTGGAAATGAGGCCCGATGTCCAAAATTCCGAACCACCCCTTTAATGTTGAGATTAACATTAGCTAAGATTTTTAAATGCTGTAGAAGTATTTTTCATTGTTAGTTCACATTAATTAATGTAGTTATAAACTAATGAAACCTTATTGTAAAGTGTTACCGGTTTTGTACGTATTGTTACGAACTGCTCCGAGACACGAAGGTTGAGATCCAAATGCAGCTTTAATTAAGGAGCAATCCAGGCACGTAATCCAATAAACAGGCAATAGGTCTAAACACAGGTAGGCAGTCCTACCTGTGGCAGGGGTCAGAGGCAAAAGAGTAATCCACGGCACAGGCAAGAAATCCGAAAACCAAGAGACATGAAACCATTGAAAACGCTCGGAAATGCATTGCAACAACATACAAAACTTTGCAGTGAGTGAATGAGTTAACATGGTATAAATAAGCTGAGACTAACAGTGTAATGAGACACAGGTGAATGCAATCAGTGATGATGCGTACGGGCAGTGAGTTATGGGAAATGTAGTTTGTGAGGGAGTGATAATAGTCTGGTGTGGAATGCCCTCTGGTGGCACATTACACATATATTTTCTATTTTAGTCACACTTTAGATTAGAGTCCAATTCTCACTATTAACTAACTATTAACTATGACTTTTGCCTTAATAAACTCCTAATTACTGCTTATTAATAGTTATCAGGGTTGTTGTTAAGTTTAGGTATTGGGTATTACTATGTGCTTGAGACAACACCTTTTTTGCAGATTTGTGCTGTTGTGAGGGATTCTGTTCAGGGGTTGAATCATTTTGAGACTGCAGAAGTCATTAAAAGTTGAATTTTTTTAGTTGAATTTGGGGAAACCACTTGAAACATTCGTTGTGTTGAGCTATTTCAATTACTTTTTTTTTATTTGTTCATTGCAAACAGCTGAAAGTCTGTACATTTTGTCAATAAATCTGATTTGCAATGGGGGTTAAATAATTTCGATTGCAACTGTACAGGTGAAACTTGAAAAATTAGAATATCGTGCTAAAGTTATAATTTTGATGATTATGGCTTAAAGCTTATGAAAACCCCAAATTCAAAATATTACATGAAATCAATATTAAATAAAGGATTTTAAAAACAGAAATGTCGGCCCTCTGAAATGTATAATCATGCTTATATTAGTTTCACCTTTTAATTTGAATTACTGAAAAACATTTGCACGATATTCAAATTTTTCAAGTTTCACCTGTATATACCTAGATACATGGCAAGTATTGCGATTTGATTCTGTGATAGACTATATTGGGATTCATGTCCCCCATATTATTCAAAGGCATTACAAAAAATTAGGAAAATTAGACTGCTCAACTCACTTAAAATGTTACACTTAATTCTGTAAACATTATCTTCTACACATTAACTGAAGTGCAAAAACTTTGTCCTTGAACATACAGGACAGGACGTAATTGTTCTCTGAATAGGAGACCTCTCACATGAATGGTGAGCTCCCAGCACATAACTTACAATTATTTAAATACAATAGAGTAACATAAACCTGAGAATAATCATCAAACGAAATTTACCCACACTTTCAATTTGAAAGAAGACGCAGCGTTGTGTACAACCGGTTGTGATGGTGAAGCCATTGTCATCTGATTTTGCTGTTGAATGCACGACAACAAAGCACGTAATGTAATACGCAAATGTACATGATCAGAGTAAACTCTGAGAAATCCAATGGAGAAAACCCGAAAGTAAAACAGATCATTTAAAATATTAAAATTAAATATTGCAATACTTTGCGCTACTGTACCGATATAATTGCGTGCGCAAAATATCGCGATACTGAACAGAATAGTCCCCCCCAACACTAATGGTTTCTACAACCGGAAACCGAGGATACTGCGAATATTATTACTTATTTGATGGCCGACAATGACAAGGGACGAGCCATTATTTAAAACTGGAATTTACAAATCCTTGGGAACTTTTGGGATAATTTAAGTACACAACGGTTATGAAATATATATCACACTGTGAAAGTGAAATATATCTTCCACATGCTGGAAACAAGCAGCACAGTCTGCGGTTTGCTAGAGCACATAGTTATACACTTTCAGAGACAGAATTCAGAACAAAAAAATCAAAAGCGCCTTTTGTTGATCAGGCAACACACAATAATATTTATATTTTTCAGCAGTGTTTTATGTCATTTTAAAGGTTTTCTTGCAAAATGACACCAAAATTTTGCCTTTACACCACTGCACGTGCAGGGTATGGGCAAAATCCGCCAAAATCAGGTGGAAATCCCCAATCAGTGATTAATAACCCTGGTGTGTTTCACAGGATGTGAAGGAGCTGAATCTCACCGATAACTCTGCGTGGGAGGGTGAGAGGAGGAACATTAAAGGGGACTGTTATGAAGACATGAACCTTGCCATGTTCATCTGTCCTGTGGTGGGACTAGAAATGAATGGAAAACACAAGTAAGGCCACAAGTTTAATCATTTAAACCTACTAGTCTCTATTTTCATGTACATGCACTTTGTAATTGTTACTAGTTACTATTCTTATCTTACTAGTCACAACTGCTTTTTTACTAGTCTTATGTTATGACTAGTCAGAACGGCCACTGTAGAGTTCAATTAAAATTTTTACTAGTAACATTTGGAATAAATACATTTATCTTATAAATGAGTACTAGTATCTATTGAATAAGTACTAGTATCTAATGAATAAGTACTAGTATCTATTGAATAAGTACTAGTATCTAATGAATAAGTACTAGTATCTATTGAATAAGTACTAGTATCTAATGAATAAGTACTAGTATCTATTGAATAAGTACTAGTATCTATTGAATAAGTACTAGTATCTAATGAATAAGTACTAGTATCTAATGAATAAGTACTAGTATCTATTGAATAAGTACTAGTATATATTGAATAAGTACTAGTATCTAATGAATAAGTACTAGTATCTATTGAATAAGTACTAGTATCTAATGAATAAGTACTAGTATCTAATGAATAAGTACTAGTATCCAGTGCCGCTGCTAGCCATTTTGGTGCCCTAAGCATAATTCCTTTATGATGCCCCCCCCCCCCCCCCCCAAAATAAAAAAAGTAACACTTTAGTTTAGGGTCTAATGCTCACTAACTAGTTTCATTATTTTATGTTTCATCATGGTTTTATCATCACTGTGGTCCCGAATTTGAGGCAGGTTAGTTAGGAGGGTTCGGGGTTTCCCCGAGAAAATTTTGGATTTCTCTGAACTACAGATGTGCATTTTAAGATGTTGTGAAGGCAAAAAAAAAAAAAAAAAAAAAATTCGATAACAACAGCTTTAAAACCATGTCAGTGGGCAGCTGATTATTTTTCTCTCCTCATCAGCATCACACTCTTTTCACTTTGTTTTTATCTTGCCCTGTCTCTTCCCCTCCTAAAGTTGGGTTTTTTAATTTACTAAAGGCTACAATTTGTATTTTATTCTCAATATGTACACATTCATTATTAATCCTGTGCCTAACATGATGAAAACGGCTTTGTTCATGTTTCTTGTCCCCTCACAATGACAGTAACTGTTAGCCTAAACTATTACACTAGGCTACATGTTACATAGGCCTATTTTCAGTTCAAAATGGCGAAATTAGACAAAACTATATTAGTTTGCCTAATTATTTTTTGTCATTCGTTTAACATTTATGACCTAAAAAAACTGTCAAATATGAAACGTTACGTTTAGCTACTTGCATCTTATCTCGCACTTGACCGTACACTGAAGCGTCGAGTTGCACTGTTAAAATTCGCGCTCAGCTTCTGTGAACATAAAACCCGCCTACTTTGATTTGATTGGTCATCTCAAATATTCTGACATTGACGAGCAGTGACGGACCAATGAGGCTCAGATGAACACACACACACCCTGTCCTCTCTGTTTCTGACGTGCTCTAGCTCTGCTCGGCGCTGCGGATTGAAGATGAAGAACGCGCTGAATCCTCTTATACTGTCTATGGCTGAATCTGATTATAACAAGAAGTTTGATGATTGATTTTTCCTTAGGCTATTTTTGGTGCCCCCTCAGCACTTGGTGCCCTACGCACAGCGCGTGATGCGCGTGGTGGGAGCGGCGGCACTGCTAGTATCTATTGAATAAGTACTAGTATCTAATGAATAAGTACTAGTATCTAATGAATAAGTACTAGTATCTAATGAATAAGTACTAGTATCTAATGAATAAGTACTAGTATCTAATGAATAAGTACTAGTATCTATTGAATAAGTACTAGTATCTAATGAATAAGTACTAGTATCTAATGAATAAGTACTAGTATCTATTGAATAAGTACTAGTATCTAATGAATAAGTACTAGTATCTAATGAATAAGTACTAGTATCTATTGAATAAGTACTAGTATCTAATGAATAAGTACTAGTATCTAATGAATAAGTACTAGTATCTAATAAATAAGTACTAGTATCTTTAAATAGGTACTAGTACCTTAAGAACTAGTACCTACTAGTACCTTTAATTTAATTAAATTAAATTATGCCAAATTAAGGCCAGTAAAAAGTAGTAAACGTCATCTGACGAGGTAGTAAATTTTCGAAGCCCCATCTAACTGGGTCTATATGGTTTTCAATTAGTATTGACAATATACGAGATTCCATTTTTTTCCCTAAAAAATAAGGCTGTCTATGAAGTAAATATGTCTTATTAGTGGAATATTAAACGCAATATAGTAACACAACTTTATGGAACGCCAAAAGGGTCACAATGCGCCACTTTCTTACCACGTTTTGCTTAAAAAGCGGTGTAAAAAGCGCTGTTTGAACGGCCAGGACGCCGCTTTTTACGCCGCAAAAAAGCGAAACGCCGTAAAAAGCGCCGTGGGACTGTGTAAACTACAGCGTATTTTTCGTAGGTCCGGAGGCGGCGAAAAAAACAACGCTCTATATGCTCATGTAACGCCGCTTTTTACGGGATACGGTGTCCCCAATGACGCGTATCATAACGCGTCACAAGACGTGTAGTGTTAAATGATAATGATCTCCACCCTGTCTTTTCCAAAGCCAATCAATTTGAACTCTTATCACCCAATCAGTAAAGAACAAGACCAGACCACATTAATCCAACCCAGCACAAGGATGAGCTTCCATGCCTCAATATTTAATATTCAATTATTTTAATTATCACAATTACAGTTTTAATTTTATTAAATTGAACAAGCACAACATTCAGCATTCAATTAAATATTATTTAATATTTATTATTATTATTAATAATATTATTTCAACATAATGTCTCGTTATTTCGAGATAATTATGTGTGCGTGCAACAAGCAAGATGTGCATTTGTAAATCCGGTGAATTTACAAATAAATTAATCAATGAGGCCCTTTTAAAATATATATATATTTTATATAGGCAGTTTTTTTAATATAATATATTATAAGATTTATTTTTGTCAATAGGCTATATCTTCATTACCTAGAGATATAATTAAACAAAAAGTAGCCAAAACACATCTAACAGAACATAGCCTAAGTTGTTTATTTTTTACAACATTGTGTTCTTACTTTGTTTAATTAACGAAATGTCAATCTTCGTCTTTATATCAGAAGATACAATACAATACAAAAATCTTTAAGATACAGCCTACAATCTTGCATGTATAACGAATTGTCACCTTATAAACAGTCCTTTGTGTGGTGGAATAAGCAATGTTGTATAGAAATATATAAGTATCTTAATTTAAACTTTATTTTATTAGTTCATTAACTAATCATGCTAACTCAACTAATTTAATGTAGAATAGCTGGATAATTACTAATTAAATAATGTCAAATATTAAATGTAGGCTATTGATTAGAGTTGCCATAGACTAAAGATTTTTCTAGACTAGTAGTCATTCATTTAAGCAATTATGACTTATCGCACGTTTATATTCAATCCTGGGTGCATATAGCCATTCCGCGCTCAAGCGCATGCATAAAAAATAATGATAATAAATGTGTCTGAAAAAAATAACGAAGAATTTTAATTGTTTATTAATAAACTCTTTTCTAATCGGTGTAGGCTGCCTGCAAACATATCTCCATACATCTCCGCTGTAATGTAGCCTATAGATGCGCCTTTACTTACAGGATTACATTATCAGATGGTACCGTACGTATTTGCTTTCGATTGGTTTTTTTCGTTGGTGGACATTTTTTGTATAGAATGCTATATTTCACATGAATGTGAGGCTTTTTTCAGTTAATTTTTGAGACGCGCTCCAATTCAGAGACTATGAAAGCGCGCCCTGTTCGTTTTATTTTATTTTACAAAAGCACAACGTTTTCTTATTGTTGTGAGTTTACACAAATAACTGTAGTTGCGACTGATCTATTATTCTTTTCTGTATGACCAGAAATTATGGAGTATTTTAAGTTGTTTCCACTGTTCATAGGAAAGTGCGAGTGATGGCACCGGCGCCTCCATGTCATGCAGTGCGCGCTCCACACTCCACACACACTTGGATATGCGCGTAATAATAGCGAACATTTATCCAGGTTAACTTAAAATACTCCATCATTTCTGGTCGTCAGAAAGTCTTAACCCCAGTTGTCCATATGGTACAAGGGATGTAGGGGAGCGCGGGGCACAACGTAACACGGGGCTAGATGTAACACACTTGGTGTATTTACTAGTTGCCATATCAACACCATATAGAGAAAAAATTGCGCCAAAATTCAGAAATCTTTGTAAGATTAGTGCTGCCGCGATTAGTCGACTTAGTCGAAGTAATCGACCATGCAAATTAGTCGACGGCATTTTTTTTTAGTCGACGTGTCGTTTTACTATTGACCGCCTATTTATTTTTGGACTTCCGTCTCCCAAACGGCTCACTGTAATTCACCTCCACACACCAGTCTGTGCGTCGTGCGTGCCCTGCTGGTTAATCTGCTATCCTCTTCCTTCACGTTCCCGGCCGCCCCGCCTTCACTGCTTTGATATGAAAAATTGCAGAGGCAGGTGACGGTGCTTTCACAGTGGGCTCGTTTGCTGCGGTCCGAGCCCGAGCGCGATTGTTCCCGGCGCCCCCCGCAGCGTTGGTCTGTTTCACACTCAACTATCAAACCCTGGTGCATTTGCGTGCATCTTATGCCATCGCAAACATGCATGGCGCATGATAGAAAACAGAACGCGCCAACGCGGTTCAAATTGTGTTTATTTATTCTGTGCAATATATGCGCAGCTGAGTGAACAACAACACAGGTTTACTGTGCGTGTCGCATAAGGTGGCCTTCTGCTGCTTGCAAATGGACTCTTTTGAGGAGACCGATTACTGATTCCCAGGGTTGGGGAGTAACGGAATACATGTAACGGCGTTATGTAATCAGGATACAAAAATCCAGTAACTGTAATCCGTTACAGTTACATCAAAACACGTAGTAATCAGATTATAGTTACTTTTTGAAAAAAGGGGGAATACTTTCAGGATTACAATGGTTTCATTTAAAACTAAATAAATCTGTATTTTGGCATAATAACACTATATTAAGCGTTGCTTGATTAATGACTTACGACACGACTCGTGTGCCACCCGCTGGTGCATGAGCAAGATAACAGCTCTCTACGACAATCTCCTCAGACACGGATCGAGTCACTGCTGCTAGAAACGATGCTGCCCACGGGTATAAATGCTTTCATTTCTTGGAAATTTTGTTATTA
This sequence comes from Semotilus atromaculatus, assembly GCA_031834385.1. Lineage (NCBI taxonomy): Eukaryota > Metazoa > Chordata > Actinopteri > Cypriniformes > Leuciscidae > Semotilus > Semotilus atromaculatus. Next base: position 1,295,313 of record JAULUF010000007.1, on the reverse strand, counting down.
AAGAAGAAAATGCCAACAACATGGTTGTACAGTGCAAACTGTGCCTTCCAGCAACGAAAATTGTGATTCAATCTGTGTCTGAGGAGATTGTTGTAGAGAGCTGTTATTTTGCGCATGCACCAGCGGGTGGCACACGAGACGTGTCGTGAGTCATTAAAGCAACGCTTAATATAGTGTTGTTAGTAGTATGTATATGTATATCTATTTTCCTGTTGAAGAAACATTTCTATTTTATTTTTTCCTTGTACATGTCAAGTTAAAAATAAAACAAAATAATCTGTAATACCATACTGTGGCCAATAGATGTCTGTATAACTTAGTCCTTTACATAAATATTTATTGAGGGCTGTGAAATTCTTAATAAATAAAGTTGTTGTTTTTTAAAATAATATCTGTCCTTGAAGTAATCCAAAAGTAATCAGTTACATTACTTTAATATTGTGGTACTTGGATTACGTTACTGAATACTTTTTTTATGAAGTAATTTGTAACTGTAACGGAATACATTTTTAAAGTAACCCTCCCAAGCCTTTAAAGCATACTTTAAAATTCAGAGGGATTTTATCAGTAATGCATTTCAGAAATGTACATATAAAATATACAGTAAGCTAATAATGTATTAATTTAAGGCAGAACAAAGAGCTAATTTAAGTAATACATAGGCCTACATGTTTGTTAATAGAGGATTGGGACTCTGACTTATATGGTATAGTCTAATGGAAATGCTGATAGCCTACTTAATGCTTCGATTGTTAATACATAATGTTTTTGAACAGGTGACATTTTATGTTTTGGCCCATATTTTATGAGTTGAGTTCAAAATAAAATGGACAACGAAATAAACACTTGATTTTTTTTTTAATTAGTCGTTTAGATTAGTCGACTAATCGAAAAATTAGTCGAAAGATTAGTCGTTAGAAAATTAGTCGTTAGTGGCAGCACTATGTAAGATATCACTGAGCATTTATTTAACCATAGCAAAATACATTTCTTACTTAAAGGAGAACTCCGGGCAATTTTTAAGTTAATCTTGATCGTTATATCTTTATGAGTACTGTTTATAGGAAAAAAAACGAACCGGATTGGTGCTTGCGATGCGGAGCTGCGACAGCGAATGCCCAGAGCTCCCACTCAGCTATAACTGCAGCTCTGGGGGCATAACATAAAGAGCGTTTTTGTGCCTCTTAACAGACACAAAATGCAATTAAAATGTCTGTCCAACATGAACAGGGGCCTTACCTGTGAACAAGATGCGTTTAGCAACTTAGCCATGGTTTAAATAGTGTTTTAGACAGCAAGCTGTAGTCTCGCGCTGAAGTCTCGCTCCTCCCACCTGGACTCGCGCTGAAGTCCCGTGATCTCAGTTGTAGCCGGGAAAGGTCAATAGTGTCCAGGTGGGAGGAGCGAGACTTCAGCGCGAGACTACAGCTTGCTGTCTAAAACACTATTTAGGTGAATTTAAACCATGGCTAAGTTGCTAAACGCATCTTGTTCACAGGTAAGGCCCCTGTTCATGTTGGACAGACATTTTAATTGCATTTTGTGTCTGTTAAGAGGCACAAAATCGCTCTTTATGTAGATGCCCCCAGAGCTGCCACTATAGCTGAGTGGGAGCTCTGGGCATTCGCTGTCGCAGCTCCGCGTCGCAAGCACCAATCCGGTTCGTTTTTTTTTCTATAGACAGTACTCACAAAGATCTAACGATCAAGATTAACTTAAAAATTGCCCGGAGTTCTCCTTTAAGTTAATTTTTCATCTCTATTTTTTGTGTTTATTTAAAATTAGACAAATCTGATATTATTTTAATCTCCAATCTGTTGTTTAACAGTTGATATAGTTATTTAATGCTTCACTAACTAGCAGAAGACACTAGCAGGGTTTAAACCCCAGTTGTGCAGTTGGGGCATGTTGTAACACTGCGTTACAATGTGCCCCTATTAGAAATATGCTATTATATTCTATACTTTTATGAATTCTATTGAGAAAACATGAGAAACATGTAAATAAAGACTGAGAGTCAATTTTCAGAAATTATTAATTATTATTATTTTTTGAACTATGCTGTAAAGCTGCGTTTTCTGGTGTGTTTGTTGTCAAACTCAAAAATTAGTTTATTTTTAATTATTAAAAAATGTCATTATTTTATATGAAAAAGTTAATAATTGTATTTTATTAAGAAAATATTTTGGTTTGACTTGTATATTTTTTTGATTAGATCAGATAGCATTTTAAGCTGTCATATGGTGATGTTACAATGTGCCCCTCACATGTTACAATGTACCCCACCTATGGGGCAAGTTGTCACATTTCACTTCCATTCTTCCGGGGTAAATCAAGAAAAAAGTATACACTGTAATAATTAAACAAAATCACATAATTGTACTAGACATGTGGGAAATTAATGTGGGGAAAAAAAAATACTCTAAACCTTAAGTAAATTTACACAAACTGAAAAAGTAAAAAAGTGTTACGTTGTGCCCCGCTCTCGTGTGTGTGTGTGTGTGTGTGTACATTTTCGTTAAAGTATGATCCTTTAATGCACCTTAAAACAATCAGTTTTAAGTGAAAACAAACAGTCAGTAGGCTATATGTTGGATCGGTTCTATTAGGTTAACAATAGATGAAAACACTAGTTTTTGCCTACCTACAACTTAAGTTTACCGATTGCCATTCTAATAGAAAACAGACTGTACAAAAATATTTAAAAACCTTTCGCAAATAACAGGATGTGAGTGGTTGCAAACCCGCGAACCACAGAGACATGCCTTACAAGGTGGTATCGTTAGCAGTGAGCTAAACCATATCTCTCAGTTTCAGTATACATTCAGTGAGCGGAGGCATGGAAGCTCATCCTTGTGCTGGGTTGGTTTAATGTGGTCTGTTCTTGTTCTTTACTGATTGGGTGATAACAGTTCAAATTGATTGGCTTTGGAAAAGACAGGGTGGAGATAATTATCATTTTACACTACGCGTCTTGTGACGCGTTATGATACACGTCCTGTGTCCCGTAAAAAGCGGCGTTACATGAGCATATAGAGCGTCGTTTTTTTTCGCCGCCTCCGCACCTACGAACAATACGGCGTAGTTTACACAGTCCCACGGCGCTTTTTACGGCGTTTCACTTTTTTGCGGCGTAAAAAGCGGCGTCCTGGCCGTTCAAACGGCGCTTTTTACGCCGCTTTTTTAACAAAACGTGATAGGAAAGTGGCGCATTGTGACCCTTTTGGCGTTCCATACAACTTAGCTGTGGTGCGCGATCACTGGAAACGTGCAATGGATTGAGCGCGCAGCGGCACAGATGCGCGAGCTGGTCGAGCACATCCCTTCAAACAGACATCAGTGGAAAGTTTATAGTTCAATCGGATGTCAATGGCAAAGAAAATTAAAACGAGTCATCTAGCTTATTATTATCGTTAACTGACGAGAGAGAGAGCGCGGGCGCACTTCTGTTGAATGCTCCTGATCTTTCACTCAGCACGTGTTATTTGGATTAAAACTAAATCGTATATGTAAGTAAAGTAAAACATGACCTGTTACCTGATTTATGTATAACGAGTGGTTCCCTACATTATTACTGGACGTGTGCAAGAAGTTCCATGAACGCAAACATCCAAAGCGCGTGCCCCGCAAACCAGCGCCTCAGCGCGCGAATATTAAATTAAATTGTCTTTCACGTCACAAAATTATGTAAAAACGCCCGTCTTGACGAGTATCCTAGTAAACAAAAGTCAGTTATATCTCAAGTGAACGTAGCCATGTTCGTGCCTTCTGTCTTAAAGGGGCAGCACTTTAATAAACCTGCTACTCTGTTTTAATGTTAATCAAACAAAGGACAAATAAATTACTCACTGCTCTTGACTAAATAGTCTACCCTTTTCAACTTTACAAAAATATCCATCTATTTTATTTAGCTATACAGTAATGAATATGCAAATTTTTTACATTTGATTACTTTATTCAAATGAATTTACCACTCTACCCGAAAAACTCTAAAAACAGTTTATTTCATTTGTAGCTTTTCTTTGATCTATTGTATTTATTTGTCCTATTTGTAATTCGATTATTTGTTCTTATTTTGTTACTGACTGCTTTTAATAATGTTTTAAATTCACATTAATTGGGCTGGTAGTTTTTGTTGTAGTATCAAAATTGGATTAAATCATTGGTATTTCACTGGTGTCTAAACATGTGTACCACTGGCCCGATCCTCAGCACTGACCCTGCTGGAGCAGCTCTAAACATGTGCTGTGCTATTCAATGAAGATAAAATATGATAGAGCAATAGAATGAACAGTGACAGAAACAGAAGCATGCTTTTTAGCAGGATTAATTAAGCATGAAAATATTTGAATATATATTTGATGAACAAATTAAGCCAACTAATATGATTTATATTCTTTTGGTTTATCTACTTATACATTTTAAAATTACAAATGCAGTGAAAATTCAGGGATCGGTTACGGTATCGATATCGACGAGTAGGCTACCAAAAAATGAAAGTATTGGTATCGGTCTCGTTCTGCAAAAAGTGGTATCGGTGCATCCCTAATCGAAAATATTTAACAGGTTCGGGTGAGGGGGAGCAGCTCCTATTTCGTTGTTTTGCGATGCTAGCAGCACTACACAGATCGCGGCAAATCATGCCAACTTAAGGTCAGCTGTCGTCGCACCACCTCAGCAGCAAACCAGTGCCATAGTTGAAGCACATTTAAAGATGTGATGAAATAAATTGCTGTTTTGGGATAGTAATTTCACTGCTTAAGTCTGCGTGTGTGAGAATGTGTGTTTGTGGGTAAGTGTGTGTGATGTGACACACTTTATTAATCTTTATTAATGTTTATGGTTGTTAAGTGTCATTTGTGTTTAAGAAGTGCCAAGGTTATTATTCACCTTATTAGGGCTAAGGGCTGACGTTATGATTAGGATAACTCAAGGGCTAGGGTTAAGATAAGGACAACTGACACTAATATTGTCATTGTCAATTATGTTTTTTTTTTTGTAATGATCACAATTAAACATTAGTGTACCTAATATGTAGGATGTGTGTGACAGTGTCACACCATACCTTATAGTAAGTAGTAAGTGGTGCTTTGCATACCCCTCCCACACCCCCCAAAAAAGGGCTGCTGCTTGATGTCGTGTTGGTAGTAAAAAATATTGTGGAGGTAGTAAAAAAGGTAGTAAAAGGTAGTAAATTCATCTCTATGATTCCTGCATATACCCTGAAGAATATTAAGCACTAGCAGCTATTATGAGTAAGTACTAGTACGTAATGGAATAGATACTAGTATCTAAAAAATAAGTACTTTGCCATCCAGTGGCTGCTGTTGACTTCAACCACAATGCAACTGAATCTTCTTTTAACAGCAGCGGTCATATTTCAGGGCTTGACATTAAGCCTTGTCCTGTGCTTGTCTTTCGACAAGTAAATCGGTAATTCGCTTGTCCGAAAAAAGAGGACAAGCATTAATGTCGAGCCGTGATGTATACTATGCATGCATGTAGGCTAATGGCCGATACTGAAAATACAGTGGTGTGAAAAAGTGTTTGCCCCTTGGTAAATATGAACAAAGATGGCTGTAAAAAATAAATCTGCATTGTTAATCCTTTTGATATTTTATTAAAAAAATTAGCAAAAATCTAACCTTTCATTGAAGTAAAAGAATTGAAAGTTGGGGGGAAAATCACATTATGAAATAAATGTTTTTCTCCAAAACATGTTGGGAACAATTATTTGCCCCCTTTTATTAAATACTTTTTGCAACCTCCTTTTTCCAAGATAACAGCTCTGAGTCTTCTCCTATAATGCCTGATGAGTTTGGAGAACACCTGACAAGAGATCAGAGACCATTCCTCCATACAGAAACCACAACATTAAAGATACAGCAGAGTATTTCATTCTACACATGAAATACTCTGCTGTATCTTTAATGTTGTGGGCCTAATTTTCTGCCAGAGGTCCTGGACATCTTGTTCAGATATATGGCATCATGGATTCGTTCAAATACCAATAGATAAAAAATCAAAACCTGACAGCATCTGCTAGAAATCTTATAATGGGCCGTGGTTGGATCTTCCAACAGGACAGTGATCCAAAAACAAGCATCAAAATCAAAACAAAAATGTGTCACTGAGCACAAAACCAAGCATCTGCAATGGCCAGCCCAGTCCCTGACCTGAACCCTATAGAAAATGAGTGGCTGAACTGAAGAGAAGAAGCATCAACATGGATCTGGGAATCTGAAGGATCTGGAGAGATTCTGTATGGAGGAATGGTCTCTGATCTGTTGTCAGGTGTTCTCCAAACTCATCAGGCATTATAGGAGAAGACTCAGAGCTGTTATCTTGGAAAAAGGAGGTTGCAAAAAGTATTTAATAAAAGGGGGCAAATAATTGTTTCCAACGTGTTTTGGAGAAAAACATTTATTTCATAATGTGATTTTCCCCCCAACTTTCAATTCTTTTACTTCAATGAAAGGTTAGATTTTTGCTAATTTTTAAAATAAAATATCAAAAGGATTAACAATGCAGATTTATTTTTTACAGCCATCTTTGTTCATATTTACCAAGGGGCAAACACTTTTTCACACCACTGTACTTGCTTTTAATAGGCGATACCAATTATTGGCTGATACATCGGTGCATTCCTATTACATATTATTAAATGTTATTGCATAAATAGAAAATACACAAAAATTTTACAATATGTTAAATTGGTTAATATTAGTTAATGCATTAGGAATCATGAAATAACACTTTTTACAGCATTTATTAAACTTAAATAATATTAGATTATAAATATACCATTGTTAATTCATGTTAATTCATAGTGCATTAACCAGTGTTAATTTACACAACTGTTAAAATGTATTGGTATGTTATGTAGAAGGTTATTAAATAAATGCAGTACAAGTATTGATTATTGTTAGATCATGATACCTAACGTATTAACTAATGTTAACAAATTTAACCTTATTGTAAAGTGTAACTGAAAATATCAAAGCAAATGTCATCTAAAACTAATGCGGCTAGAGCTTTTCTCAGAATAAATGCTTTACATTAATTAGTTAATTAGTTAACTACATTAATTAACATGACCTGTGAACAACAGCATTTGTTAATAGTTGATGTTCATTTCAGCAGTTGATAACTCGTACAAATCGACACTTAATAACTATCTAGCATCTACAAATCAACACTTAAAGGAACACGCCGACTTTTTGGGACTTTAGCTTATTCACCGTGTCCCCCAGAGTTAGATAAGTCCACACACACCCTTTTCATCTCCGTGCGTGCTGTAACTCTGTCTGACACACCCAGCGCTAGCCTAGCTTAGCACAAAGACTGGAAGTGAATTGCTCTAGCTAGCATACTGCTCCCAATAAGTGACAAAATAACGCCAACATTTCCCTATTTATGTTGTGATGTCACAGTGTGGATACAAATAACAAGGTCATATGAGACACTGGCATCTTTTAACCGTATACATACTGGGAACTATATTTTCAGAAGGCGGAGCACTGCTACTTCTGCGAAGTGATTTGCCTGAGAAGCCCCGTGGTGAGGAGCAGAGAGTTCGCTAAGAGAGTTGCGCTAATCACTCTCCCCAAGTAGCAGTGCTTCGCCTTCTGAGAATATAGTTCCCAGTATGTATACATGCAAAAAATTATAAATGCTGTAACAAATATAGATTTTCTCAATGTGAGATAATGTTAGCTAATGCATTAACTGATGTTAAAATCTAATTTTATTGACTAGTGAAATATTGGTATAATGAGAATATCGGTATAATGACCCTGTTTATAGCTAAAATAACTAATGTGATTTATACTGTTACTGTGTTATTACCGGTACTTACACCATGATTTTGGTCATACGTTCGTACGTTCGACACCAATTTGTGCTGTTTCTTAAAAAGAAAGATTACTTGGTTTGATATTTTTCTTGGTACTGATATATCGAATAACATTCATACATTTTAAAGTGGGACATTTTAAAATGTGACTATAGTGAAACACAGTAAAATTGTTATACTTGTTCCTTGTGGTTACTGACATGACATACAAAAAAACAACAACTATAGATGCTTCTTTAAACATGATTTGTGGCAAGTTCAACCTGCTATCTCTAATATCAAACCGGATCTTGACGGTTTCCTGTTTCCACTAGATGGCTCTTGTGGTTTCATCGCAGTGTGTTTCTTTTTTAAGGTTTTTCTACCTCCAGACCTGTGGGTGTGTTTTCTCAGAGCGAGCGGTCAAAGAAGTCAAGACAGAGATTTGCCACAAGGTGAGTGAAAAGCAATGCTATAATTTTCTTATGTCTTTCGTGGTCTGTTTTCACTTTCGTCTGAGAAATGCTCACAATGACAAATGCAGAAAAGTTCATGCATTCATGGGCTCAAGGCTAGATTATTGTAATGCTCTTATGGGTGGTTGCCCTGCACGCTTAATAAACAAACTCCAGCCGGTCTAAAACACTGCAGCTTGAGTTCTTACTAGAACCAGAAAGTATGACCATATTAGCCTGGTTCGGTCAATCTGTAAAATCTCGCTGAGTACTTAAAAGGAATAAATGGTTTAACTCCCCAGTACTTGAGCGAGCTCTTAACACATTATAGTCCTTCACTTCTATTGCGATCTCAAAATTCTGGCCAGTTGATAATACCTAGAATATCAAAATCAACTGTAGGTGGTAGATCCTTTTACTATTTAGCATCCAAACTAGTGATCGACCGATATAGATTTTTTTTAACCGTTACCGATTATTTGCATGTTTATGTGCCCGATAACCGATATGCAGAACCGATATTTATTTACTTTTATACTTCTGTTTTTAACACAATTATTACAACACAAATGAACTGAACAAATCATTTTATTTATAACAATCACTCCCTCCTTGCATACAAAAAAAAAAAACTTTCTATTTATACACAAATAAATAGAGGGGTCTGGGTCCAAAAAATAAAGTGCACTACTAAGTGTCTTTGTTTAAAAATAAAAGCTTTGATGATGTAAAAAATAAAGCAAAACAATTATTCTAACATATTGGGGGAAAAATTCAATTAGTCTTTCATGTTAAATGAAATATTCAAATTACAATAAAAACATATTATTACATTATATAATTTATATCTAAATTATACATATAATTTATAAGCATCAGCAGCAACAATGTTAACAATAGGCAAAATAAATATTAAAAGTCTAATGTTTTCATATGGAGAAAATAATTGACAGGGGAGTCATATCACCTTTGCAGAAATGTAATTCATTTTAAACAGTTTTAGAAGGTTTATGTGCCGTTTAAAGAGTGAGGAATAATTCACTGGGTAATATTAATTCACTGAATACTATTAGCTGGAATATAACATTGTCAGAAAAGTAACAAACAAAACAGCAAATACATCATTGCATTTTCCAACTAGTATGTTATTAATTAATAATATTTTTGTCGGTCTAGATCATGAAATGCTTTCTGACAAAGTGCTGTTTATCTATGCACAGAACTATAACTCAACCGCGATCGCGCGTGCAGATAATAAATAATTAATTTCCGCGATTGCGCGTGCAGATAATAAATAATTAATTTACTTTATTGGGGCAGGACATGACGGATTGCTACGTGACTCCATGAGTTAGTCTCAATTTTTTAGAACCAAGCTGCATAAATAAACTACCGGTATATCAGGCATTTATGTCTCAAATCTTATTTCTGCATGCCTGTTATGTTAAATAAAGTTGAATAATTAAAGCAAAGCAAGACTAGAACATATAATTTACTTGTGCAGAGTTGTTGTTGACTGATCTCCTCAGACGCGGGCTGCAATGGCGGGATTCTCAAAACGGCCACAAGATGGCGCCGTTTATCGGCGAATCCAATATTACAAAACCGATACCCGATTATGGGAAAATGCTTAACTATCGGGAAAAATATCGGTAAACCGATACATCGGTCGATCTCTAATACAAACTCTAGAATAGTCTTCCTAGCCTTGCTAAAATTATGGTCATACTTTAGATTAGGGTCCAGTTCTCACTATTACCGGTAACTATGACTTTTGCCTCAATAAACTCATAATTACTGCTTATTAATAGTTAGTAAGGTAGTTGTTAAGTTTAGGTATTTAGTCGGACTAAGGGATGTAAAATTTGGTGATGCAGAATAAGGCATTAATATGTGCTTTATAAGTACTAATAAACAGCCAATATTCTAGTAATATGCATGCTAATAAGCAACTAGTTATTAATGAGAGTTGGACCCTAAACTAAAATGTTAACACAATTAATTATACAATTCACAAATCTGACTTTTTCGTTTTATTTAATCTATGGTTTGTTAGATCTAGAATTCTGAAGTGAAACAAAGTAACGTTGGGATATTACATTTTATTTGAATGAATTCAAGACAAGAGAGAAAGATATATGTTAATAGTGAAGATGTGAGTTTAATTACAAAAACAGCAAGTTATCACCACGTTGCTGAGAGAGATAATGTAGCTTTTAGTAGCAAAGCTGTTTTATTTCCAAATATCATGGGGTAGAGGTTGAAAACCTGTTTCTATGCTCCTGAGTGTTTCTGTGTGTGTGCGAAAATTCGTACCTATATATTTGGAATATGGCTCAGAACGGATGTTAAAAAATCCGATCGCAATAATTCTGATCTGTCAGTTGCGAGTAAAGAATCAGATTTTTTTTGTGCCAGTGTAAGTGCAGCCTTAGACAATAAATGACCAGTGACATATAATTAATTTCTTTACTTATGGAAATTGTGCTTAATTTTTGATAAATGTCCATCAAATATCAGAGCTGATGGTTTTACAGTAGATCTGAAATGTCTTACCATTCAGTTCTTCAAAACGATTTTTCTTGGTCAAAGTCAAACATGTTTTTTTTTGTGTGTGTCTGTAGAGTTTTCCATAGAGGCATTAGCTATTTGTTTACTCTTAAATGCAGCCTTTGTGAACATAAGAGGTTATTATTATTATTATTATCAATGTTGAATAACAGCTGCTCCACTTAATAATTTTGACTAAACTGTTTTAAGCTTGTTTAAGTGATTTATAGGGACTTTTATTGTATTACATATAGCTTTATGGTGTAAATATATTAGTTTTATAACTCTGCCACACTTTCATCCACTCATCCAGTGCCAGCTGTGGACATAATGACTTATTATCATATGTGAAGATAAACTCTGTAGTTAAGCTGTCAGCAGTTCTGGTTATGTGCTTCTGTGTGCAGGTGATTTGTCATCTCGTAATGTGTGCACTTTCTATTGTGTGTTTGTATGTTTGCCTTTGGTATTGGGCGAAGTTGGACCGTGGCTAATGAGTGCGACTTGTCTTTCGCTCTCAGTAGTGAATCATTAACCTCACAGTCCCCTGCCTCAGTCTAATTGTTTTCAGGCTCGGCTATCTGACGTTTCTCTGTGGCATTTATCTCAATTAATCCAAGCATTAAGGCGGAAATAGGGGAACTGCATCCTGAAGTCCATCTCTTCTCCAAGCCTGCAGGCTGGAGCGTGCGTGTTCTGCTGTGCTTGGACAAACACTCAGAAACATTTGAATATAGAATACAAACCCCTGATGGTTATCCATTTCCAAGCAAATTTTTAACTATTCTTGGTGCTGTTAATCATAACCTGTGGTTATGTATTGTGTTACACGTCAGGGAAATCTGACCAGATATCAGCAGAAATCACATGCTGAATGCCCACCTGGTGAAAAAATATATTGTTGTAAAGTATCAGCTAGGGCTGCTTTTGATAAATATGAACAAAGAAGCCTGTGAAAATAGATTCACATTCGATTGTTAATCCTTTTGATCTTTTATTAAAGAAATTCACAAAAATCTAACCTTTCAATGAAGTAAAACAATTGAAAATGGGGGTAAAAGCTCTTTATGAAACATAAATACATGTTGGCCTCAATTAATGGCACCCTTTTATTCAATACTTTTTGCAACCTCCTTTTGCTAAGATAAAAAAATGAGAGACCATTCCTCCATATATAATCTCTCCAGATCCTTCAGATTCCCAAGTCCTTGTTGATAAACTTTCCTCTTTAGTTTTCTAGGGTTCGGGTCAGGGGATTTGGATAGCCATGGCAGAACCTTCAATTTATTTATTTATTTATTTTATTTTATTTTTTTAGTTAAGGTTGACCAAGTGACCAATTGTTTAATAAATTGTAAGGTTTGTTTTGGAACATCGTCCTGATGGAAGATCCAACTAAAGCCCTATTCGCACGGGATTAGTACTATCTGGGGACCTCGTGTGATTTAGAAATTACCCCCCCACATCTGAATTTCGTGTGGCGCATTCGCACGGGATAACCGAAGGCTGTGATTATACTCAAATTTACTGACTTATCTCCCGATGACGTCGAGGCTATTGCTTGGAAATGTCTCGCCGTTATTATAGGTCTATCTGTATGATATATCATAAACAGAAGAATGTTCCTTACCGCATGCTGCTATACCATTCATCTCCATATAACAACATTATTTTTGTTTTTGCTCTTCTGATGATTTTCAACTTTCTCTTTCTGCAAATTGTATAGTTGTTATAGCGATATGACCCAGCACCCAAAATACTTATCAAAACACTCCAGCGCAGCCTCCATTCGTCGCGAAAGATGGATAAAAAGGCGCGCATGAAACAAAAACCTTGAAAAAATTATATACGATCCGCCAAATCACAGAGATGCCGATTCGCACAGGACTAATATTATCACAGGACCTCGGTGTTCGGCGAAATATGGTAGGTCATTTGCGGGGGAATTATTACTTTACAAATTACAGACATGGCCGATTCGCACGGGATTAAGATCACAGACAACCTCCGCAATTATTACAAATGACTAGAGGTCCCCATATAGTACTAATCCCGTGCGAATAGGGCTTAAGGCCCATTATAAGATTTCTAGCAGAGGCGGTCAAATTTAATTTTTTTTAATCTGTTGTATTTGATAGAATCCATGATGCCATGTATCTGAACAAGATGTCCAGGACCTCTGGCAGAAAAATAGTCCCACAATTTCACAGATTTCTACCATGTAGATCCAGCATTATATTTAACCGTGGGAATGCTGTACTTTTTTAAAACTCTTTGCTGAGCATTAAGACAATACAAACACTTCTTTTCCAGGCAGATTTGTAACATTTCTTGTTGATTGGAACTTCTTAATTATTTCCCTGAAGAATTTTCAATGCTTTAGCTATTTTCTTACAGCCACTGTCTATTTTGTGAAGCTCAACAATATTTTGCTGCACATCAGAACTATTTTCTATGGGTTTACTTATTGTCAGTCCTTCCAGAAAAAAGCGGAGTTTTTTTGTGATTGTTGCGGGCAAAAATCCTTGATTATGCTGCACGTTTTCTTAAAAAATGCGACGGAATATGCGGGATATTTATGCAATTTTATGCGATAAAATTGCGGGAACATGCAAAAACTGCGGTTTGATGAAAAAGAGAAAAAAAAAGTGATTCCCCCATCACCCTGTTCTCACTAGGCTACTACCTTCATGTAAAGAGTCATTTCTTATTACTTCCTATGATAAGCAAGCATACTACATCACAGAAAGTGCTGGGAATATTTAAGGTCTCATCTTGTTTTATTTCAGACCTTAATAAACAAGGCAAACTTACAAAACATTGAGTCAAACAAGTTCTGTAGCTTTACAAAAGGAATATGCTACAACTTCTGTAAAAATTTATAAATAAAAGTAAGTTTGCAGCTTTTCGACGATGATCACGTTGCGTAATTACGTCACTTCATAACGTTCCCATGGCAACGGGGGGATGGCTGCTCTTGTGCGAAGTAAACGCAACATTTTCCAACTTTCTGCTAAGATATATGTGACTTTTTTTGCGACGAAAATGCGGGGATTATGAAATCATGCAAGCCCCCCATATTTTGCACAGAAATCTGCAATTTATGCGGCGAGATTGCGGAGTATTTGAAAAAATGCCTGATTATGCATTGAATTCAGCAATTGCATAATCGCGTTTTTCTGGAGGGACTGTATTGTGATGGATGATTAAGAGAATTTGGCCTTTGTGTTTCCTTGTATACTCCTGTGAAACTAATTTCATGTTCCTAGTCACCCTGATGTGCTAAAAACAAAAGTGTAGATATGGTGGGGAAATAATGTGCCAATAATTGCTGCCAACTTGTATTAGAGAAAAACAAACAATAAAGATTTATTTTCACATATTTTGCTGCCTTTGATCATATTTACCAAGGGTGACTCTGTTTGACTAAATGTCTGACAGTGGTTGTGATGTAAATTTCAATGGCTGTATTTTGTTCCTCTGTCAGCATCGCCTAGTTTAAGTCATTCGCTTTGGCTCCATGTTGTAACAGAATTTTCTGTCCAAGTAACTAAAGAGGCACGTTTATTAAGACCACAGTGGAACTGAAAGTGCTTGATGTTTTCATCAGTTGAATAACAGTGCTAAAATATGTGAACAGAGTTGAAATCACAATTTCACAATATTCACTTAAGAGATTTGTCAATTTCAACGGAATTATGCCTTTATTTCGCTACAGTTTATCCAATTGAGAAACGGTGCATTATACAGCTGTTAATATATAAAATAAATATAACTATTACTATTACTAAAGGTACACCAGTTACATTACTCAACACTCACATAACAATCAGTGTTTACAACATTTAAACATCATGAGCTCCACTGCCACGTGAATATTGTCATAACACATTTACACTTTAAAGCAGAAAATGTTTCCGTTAATCCTTCCTTCGTTTCTACCACACAAATGTGATGATGGTCATTAGACCTAAAAAAACAGAAGTTAGCATGCAGAAGTTGAAAAGCTTGTAAACGGTGTGAAATTCTCTTTTTTTTGTGACTTTCCTCTGTCATTTCTGTACTTCTGTTTGGTTAGACACAGTCCTCAGGTGTTAAAGTGAGAGTGCCGTTGCTCATTTCCACCTCTGTGGAGAGACGCCATGATGGCTGAATGGGAACAGAAGCTTGCTGGAGAACTTTATGCCTGTGCCACAGTTCCAGACAATCCAGGGCCTCTGGGAAGCTTGCGATCTCAAATTTATTAGCAAACATACACTCTCTTTCGATAATCCATGGTAAATCGCCAATCCCGAAAACGCAGATATCTCTGATGTATTGTCCTGTAGAAACAAACAACGTTTTTGATATCCATTCACGTGAAATTGCAACCCTACACTGTAAAAAATAAACCCGTAATTTTTACTGTAAAAAAAACGGCAGCTGTGGTTGCCAGTACTTTACCGTCAAAAATACGGTAGCAACGTTATTGGTTTTACAGACTTAACTTAAAATGTACAGCAATAAACCGTATTTCATTATCTGATAATGTTAATTTACTGATCTTTTGCAGTATTAATATCGGTTTTGTACCATTGTAATACACTGACAACCACCAATCACAGCAGTGATGAGTCACATGATCAATCAAAGATCAATCAAAGCTCATCACAAGAAGCTCTTCCACAAGAAAGTTAATACTAATATATATAGAAGCTGCACAATGTCATTCGCACAAACATTAAACACCATCATGGTAACACACGTGAAATTTAAAAATGCAATAAACATTAATTTAACAACATTAAATGTAACATAAACCCTAATGTACATAACTGATAAGAAAAAAACTAAGAAAACTATGAAGAAACAGTTATTTCAACAAAAATGCATCAAATGTGAAGTGTCACGCAGGGAATTGTGGGAATGTCAATTTACACTTTTTTACTGTAAATTTTACAATGAGTTCTTTTTCACTTTCAAAAACTGTAAATTTAATGGTATTTTACAGTAAAATTACATTAAATGTACCATTAGATCTATCACAGTTATTTACCGTATATAGTACGGAAACTTTGTTAACCAATTAACGGTTTTTCACTGTAGGATTTTTACGGTCTTTTACCGTTAAAATCACAATAATTTTTTACAGTGTATGTCTACCTCAGGAAAATAAAGTCTGTTGTTGGGTAACACTTTATTTTACAGTGTCCTTGTTACATGTACTTACTGTAGTAATAACAGTAAATTATGCATAATTACATGCAATTAACCCTCAACCGAATCCTAATCCTGTAATTGCTCAATATTACTTGGTACTTAAATATATAACTACACTGTAACAATGACACCTTAAATAAAGTGTAAGTGTAACAATAACCAAAAGTTGTAATGTTATGCCTGTGCAAAGGACTGATGCAAAGCCGATGATAATAGTTGCTGGTAATTTATTAACAACATGCACGGCACATTAAAAATAACGTGGATTGGCAAACGATATGTTCGGATGTTCTCTATTAAATCCTGACTTGTAGTTTTTTAATGCTAAGGAGGGTTTTTGCTGGCACAAGCTGATAGTAAAATCTGGAATCAGAATCGGATCGGATCGTGAGGTGCCTAAAGATTCCCACCACTTGATATAAATCCAATGTTTTAGTCAAGAAGTGTTTTCACCTTTACATCCCTGGTGTACTGTTCCTTCTTGGTCCCTCCATTTGATTGCACGGATGTTACCTTCCCATCCACCGTCTACGTGGCAGCCAGGTGCTTCTACAAAAAACAAACAAGGAAGATAAGTTTTATGATCTGGAGATTATATGCTTCTGAACAGTTTTTTGTCATCAGTATTAGCTACTTCTCGTATCTTGCTTGACTTTTAAAATCACTTGCTGGAACTAACATGGAGTCAACAGCGCTTCTAAAAACTATTCTTATGATTATTAGTAGTGACTACACTGACACTATCACATGAGAACAACACTTGAACTAAATTGAGCTGCATGATGACACTATTGTCTTTTTTTAGAGCTACTTTATGGCTGAATTAAATTTGTTATTGTTGATACATTTCACAGCATTGACTGTTATTGAACTGAATTGAATCAACACTGAGCTGAATAATAGACACTATTATCTTTTTAGAGATGCTTTATAGCAGAATTTGTCTCATATTTGATGAAGTTTGCCTCATTGGTTATTATTTTCCTGTTTATTGCTGTGAGACTGCTTTGAAACAATTGACTTGACTTGATTTATTGCATTTTGGCTTACCCTTCACATGGTTTAGCGTCACCCAGTAATGCTCATCTGGGCTGAAGGTGTCTCTAGACCACTCCAGCAAGTCTTTGGCCACTGGGTCGCTGAGGACAAACTCCACAAATGGTCTCGTCAAAGAATAATAAGCGGTCCCGAAGTAAATTGTCAGATTGTGTGGAGGTGGTCCCTTCTTTGGACCGTTGGACCTTTTTGCCACATGGGTGCCCTTTACCTCAACATATGAAAACTCTGTCCTGTGCTTCATAGTGGGTGGCTGCTTGATTCCCGGCGTCATGTTCCTGTCTTTCCATTCAGATCCTTGCATGTACCGGACTAACTCCAGGTTGCTCTGGATGGGGAAGTCCTGGCCGCACAAATTTATAACTCTTCTCCATTTTATGGGAGACTTCACCAGGTCTTTCATGCAGTTGATGTCAGCCTGTAGACGGGAGAAGCCAGCATAGGTCACCTTTTCGCTGACGGACGCCAGGAAGACATTCGGGAAGCACCCAGATAGGCTTCTGACGCTTGTCTTGTATTCTTCCGGCGCTTTATCGTCGATGTGAATGCAGTAGACATTCTGCGGCGCGTAGATGGCCCTCAGTAGCCGCACAAACGTTTCCAACTCTTTGTGTATGGTGATGATGAAAGCCAAAGGAAAGTCTTCCTCTTCTTTGCTCAGCGGTGCCATAATAAAGTGTAGCTCTGACTGCAATAGAGTGCAGTTTGAGTCTGGTTTAGCCTCATAGCTGATTTTAATACAGTCTTTTCGCTGCGATTTAAACTCAGGAGTTGCAAGTGAAAGTATGTCACAGGTCTTGGAGATTGACAGAGATTGGCTGTCATTTGTAGGAAGAGGTGCATTGGATATATTGGCTTTCAGGTAGATGGCAAAACATATTAGGATACAGATTCCAAGGCAGAAGAGAAATCTGCACTTGGTGTTCTCAAGCTGGACCATAATATTCCAACATCTGAAAAGCAGCTATAGACCTCCTAAAACAAAACAGAAGAGCAAAATAATCAGAGAAGCAATTATCTCAACTATAGGGAAAGTATTCAAATATATTTTTTGTTGTATTCAAATATTAATTGCAATCTAAACAGTTCTCAGTAAAATCTACAGTGTTGAAATCCTGGTGTTAAGGAATTTTAGAGTAATGTGTTAATTTTCTGGTGTTGAATTTCAAGGAATTAACACTGCTAGTGTAAACCGCACCCTCTGGGAGGTGAAAATATGTAGAGTTAAATCAATAACACTGAGAAGAGTGTTATTTGTCACATCCGGGACAAAACGAGCTGAAACTTTTTTCACAGGCACCATTTTCATTGACTCGCGATGCAAGGCATACGAGGAGGGAAACCGCCTATTAAGTGTTTTATCGCATTTGTATATGCATTTTATAATATCATATTGCATATAACAATATGTGTGTGCTTTGCACGGCTAAACCGGTCTCAGTGAGGCATTTTCGATGACGCGCGATGCGGAGCAGACCAGGATGGGTTTGCTTTTTAACAGGGAAACGACGAAAGTAAGTATTTTATCTAATTTACAATATGTATTTTATAATATATTGATTTATAGCGATATTTAAATGCTCTGCGCGCTTAAACGAGACGAAACTTTTTCAAAGGCATCTTCTTGACTCAATACGGCGCTGACAACGAGGAGGGAACGTGGACGTTAACAGGGAAAACACTGAAAGTTCGTATTTTTAGCCAAATTTACAACACGTATTTAATGCAATTTTATTGTTTTGTAGCGATATTTATGTGATGCGCGCGCCTAAACCTTTCTCACAGACTAGGCCCTGCATCTTCTTTGACTCGTGTGTCGTGACGCAGTGCAGACACGGAGTTTGCTTTTGAGTGTTTTTTTATAATGTTATTTTGTTTTATGACAATATTTGTGATCTGCAAATATCAAAAAGTATGTATTTATCCTCAAACTATAATTTTCTCTCGTTTGCCAGCACGTTGGTCAATTTACGTTAATTTATTACGTTATTCATTCAAAATGGATTATTACTTTATAAAGCTTCAAATGTTACCATTGTGTACATACTATTATATGTAACTTACATTAATATTAATAAATGCTGTAAAAGTATTGCTATTCAGTGTTTCCCCTATAATGTATTCAGCAGTGGAACATCGGGAAATGGAAACGCTGTCATTTCGCAATCGTTTTTTTTACGACATTTTTAAAAAAATGCAAAAAATGTTCGCAAATCTGTAATGGAAACGCGCCTAATGACATAAAGGTGGATAATGAACATTAAACTCCCAAGCAGCTTTAGAGTAGATACTAGGGGTGTGACGAGATCTCGTGCCACGAGGTCTCGCGAGACTAAAACATGACGAGATTTCCCGTCGAGTGAAAAGCTGTCTCGCGATTTCTATTACCATTGAATATTCCACCGCTACACTCACATTCGCCTAAACTATCGTTTTGCTGTTTTTATAAAAATAAATAAAAACCATTATAAACTAATGTAAAAGTCTGCTCTGCTCATCCAGCACGAGTTGCAGTTGCAATCAGTGCAGCACGAATCACAGTTCACTGATCGCGTGAGGATGGCGGAGGATTCGTTGCGCAACATAGACTAAACGTCTGATCTTATCTTGTAGAATGCACGCTCAGCACCGCTGCTATACACAGAGTACGCGCGATCACGAAAGTGAAAGTAAAACACATATTAGCTCGCTGATGTGCATTGCGCACAAATTAGGCCGCGAACATACAATAGTCCGTCTCCCAATACCCATCTCTGGACTGTTTATTTGCGGCTATCGTCTCAGTTTGCACTTCGAATATTGAGAGAATACTGTATGTCTTAAAGACAACATACAAGGGAGGCTCTGTTTCTGAACTTATAATCGGAACGCAAGAACAACTGTGGAGACAAACAAAGCCTCGTTCTCTACCGGCCTTTCCCGAACTCACCGCATTAACCCTATAACCGCCGGTGCAAAATCAAACAGCAATTTCAAAACAATTATAAAGAGTCTGTGTGCTAACTTTGATTATGGTTGCACTTGCACTTATTGTTTGCTTTTAATAAGACTTCTAGAGTTCAGTTAGGAGGTCACACACAGCCTCAATCAGAAGTACTGAAAGCTCTTAAATGTACAGTAAGGTCTGAAGAGACTAATGTGAAATCATACAGGAGAAAAGCCAGTCAATAAAAACCTTTTACAGTGCTTGTATATTGTTTTCTTTCAATGCATTTGATAATTCATACTCCTAATGCATGTCATTTCAGGTCTACTTTATAAGATTATTAGTTAAACATTGCAAAATGCACCTGCATACTATTTTTCCAGTCATGCATTTTGTCATTGAGGATTTCTGAAAATCTTGTCTCGTCTCGTTCTCGTGAACCCAATCTCGTGTCTCGTCTCGTCTCGTGAGATAAGCGTCTCGTCACACCTCTAGTAGATACGTGTTTTGGCTCCCCTCTAAGCTGTTTTGTGAATTCATGGACAGAAGTAATCATGTCATGAAGTAAGTACATGAAGAAACATCTGCAGTATTTTTGAACAAGGTGTCTCCATTACTCAGGAGCATTTATATCTCTCATAATGACGCATAGTGATAAAATACCCTATCATGGCCTTTGACAGTGACGACGATTGCCTTCATATCTCAGTAAGAGGAGAAACGTCTTCTCCCGTGGGATATAACTCTCTTGTGGCACTCTTTTCTAAGCACAGAAACCCTCGGGGTTCCTTTTAATAGCACCCCAGAGAGCTGCGTTCACCACGAGGTCTAGTAAAGGTCCCAGTTGCTGGACACAAAGGAGCTGTGGATATCAGTTTTGTCTTAGTAATGCAAGTTGTTTAATGAACCCTCTGGGGCTTGTATAGCACACTGACATGGTCCATTGGCACATTAGAGAATGAACAGCACACACTGTTCTATCAGCATCATGTAGTGTTTAGAAGTTTAAGATATGGCTATGACTGTCAAAATGAGTTCTAGTTTAAAGCCATATTATGGTGTAGTGAGATTTTAAGAACATCTTTTCGATGATAGCAGCACTTCATGATCTTCACTATAAACCACGATAAAATGTACTGACGGTTATTATCGTTTAAAATTCAAGTATCATTAAAACCGTGTTTGATTATCGCGATTTTAATAACTCACTATAAATCCTGTCCACAGTCTGATGCAGGCGTGCATCGCTCAAAGTTTTTTTTTTTTTTTTTTTTGAGAAGGAATGGCGGACGGCATGCAGTGAGCGTGCTCGGGAGGTTTTTCAGCCTTTTAAGAGGACCAAATCTGAGGTGTGGTCATATTTTGGCTTTTACAAAAGTCTAGAGGGAAACGTAATCGAGGATGGTCACCCTCTCTGCAGAACATGCACAAAAAAGTCACTGAAATACACTTAAAATCTGCAGAGTCGTCTTGTGTGACCATCACCCACTGTTGTATAGCGAACCCACAACAAGTTAACTTTGGTCTAAATACCAAAACTACTTCTGGGAAGTAATTGGCCACAAAATGTTATTTTGAGTTTATCTCCCTCACTTGAAACGTGAAGCTTCCGCGAAGAAAAGTTTGCAGCAAGTGCGTTGCTATTGACTTCATTATAAGGAAGGAAATGCCACAGAATAGAATCTTGCTTTAAAAAGTGAATAGAGCTGCTTATTTTATTTGTTGTTTGTTGATTTTCAAATATAAAACTTTTTGAAATGTTTTCAGTGTGAGCATAAGTTCTTTTTTAACACTTTCATCTCGTTTTAACAAAACCGTGATAATATTGATAATCACGATTATTTTGGTCACTATAATCGTTATACGAAATGTTCATACCGTCCCATCCCAAGCATATATCCTAATTAGGGATGCACCGATACCAGTATCGGTATCGGGCCCGATACTGAGCTCATGTACTCGTACTCGTACTCGTAAAAATGCCCCGATACCAACAACCGATACCAGGCAGCATGTGTACAGTGTCAGAAATTATAATGGGGATAAAAAAAGAAGTCTGTATATGAAGTAAATGTATCTTATCAGTGGAATAGGCCTATTAAACTGAATCTATTAACGCGTCGCCTATATAACTGTGGTGCGTGAGCTGATAAGAGAAAAACGCGCAGTGGATTGAGCGCGCTACGACACCGACGCGCGAGCTGGTCGAGCGCATCCCTTTTTCACAGACGTTAGTGGAAAGTTTGTAGTTCAGTCGGATGTCAATGGCAAATAAAGTAAAACGAGGCATGTAGCTTATTACTAACGTTAACTGACCAGAGAGAGAGAGAGAGAGAGAGAGATAGAGAGAGAGAGACGAGAGAGCATGCACGCACTTCTGTTGAATGCTGTTGATTGCGGATCGTTCACTCAGCACGTGTTATTTGGATTAAAACTAAATCGTATATGCAAGTAAAACATGAACTGTTACCTTATTTATGTTTAACGAGTGGTTGCCTACATTATTACAGGACATTTGCAGGTCAAGAATTTTCATGAACTTCAAACATCCACAGCGCGCGCCCCGAAAACCACCAGACAGCGCGTGAACACTGAATGGAAGTCTTTCACGTCTTGCGCTTGTACGGACGAATTCACACCAAACTATGTAAAAACACCTGTCTTGGCGAGTATCCTAGTAAAAGTCTGTTATATATCTCAAGTGAACGTAGACAGTATAATTCAAATGGCGTCCGTGCGTTCGGTGTTAAAGGAGCAGCAGTTTAATAAATCTGCTGCTGTGTTTTAATGTTAATCAAACAAAGGACAAATAAATGACTCTCTGCTCTTGGCTAAATAAAATAGGCTACCTCTTTCAACTTTACAAAAAGATCCATCTATATTTAATTTATACAGTAATGAATATGCAGTGCATGAAATATATATTTGATGAACAAATTAAGTTTAAATTTAATAAACAACTAATATGATTGATATTATTTTGGTTTCTCTACCAATACCTTTAAAAATTACAAATGCATGAATTGAAAATTAAAAATACAGGTATCGGTATCGGCGAGTACCAAAAATGAAAGTATCGGTATCGTACTCGGCCTGGAAAAAGTGGTATCGGTGCATCATGGTTTAAAATTAAGAACACACCACTAGTTGACACATTTGCACAGATGAACCGATTCATTTTTTCTGTAATAGTAGCTCAGTAAATTGAAACATCTAAAGCAAATGTTTATGGTTTCAAAAAAATAAGCCATTTTATAACTCGGAATGATTAAAGCAATCATGCAGTGAGCGTGCTCGTGAGATTTTTTTTTAGCCTTTTAAGAGGACCAAATCTGAGGTGTGGTCATATTTTGGCTTTTACAAAAGTCTAGAGGGAAACGTAATCGAGGATGTTCACCCTCTCTGCAGAACATGCACAAAAAAGTCACTGAAATACACTTAAAATCTGCAGAGTCGTCTTGTGTGACCATCACCCACTGTTGTATAGCGAACCCACGGCAAGTTAACTTTGGTCTAAATACCAAAACTACTTCTGGGAAGTAATTGGCCACAAAATTTTTTTTTTTCTGTAATAGCTCAGTAAATTGAAACATCTAAAGCAAATGTTTATGGTTACAAAAATAAGCCATTTTATAACTCGGAATGATTAAAGCAATGTTTGGATGAAACATTAACTTGAACTATACCTGATCTACAGCAAAATGTACTTTGTACTGTATGTATGTTTTAGGCACTTTGAATTAGTGTTGTCACAATATTGGAATTTCCTAATTAAATACGATACCTTGAAAATATTGATATTCGTTACCATTTTCAATACTACGGGAAAAACGGCCATATATACCGACGTGCAGATAATTATCTCAGAATTTTTTGATAATTTGGGTAATTTTGTTCTAATAGCTTACACACCACACAGGGAAGCTTTCCAATTTACCAAAAAAGACAAGTAAGCAGTTAGTAATACAATTTGGTCAAATAAACTAATTGCAAATTATAGCACAAATAAATACAATAGAATAAAGAGACAAAATAAGTAAACATGACTTTAAGTTTTTTCAGGTGGGTCTGACCGTATATTTAGGTAAGAAATACTAAAGAAATGAAAGGAATCAAATGGTTTAGTAGGTAGTTACACAACATGCAATTTATTTTTCAACTATTTACGTTCCAAAACTGACCATTTAAGCACAATACGCCACTCACAATCTGTTTAAGGGGCGGCTTTATAGGAGTGCCACTTATATAGATCTAGGGGTGAGTCGCGATCTTCGAATAGTCGAACTGCGTTCGAAATTCGATCATAAAATTGCTTTTTCGAATATCGTTATGTTTTCGCGCAATTCCAATGTGACATAATTGACAGCGCTCCTACTGTCACAGATCGCGCAGCAGGGTATTTTCCTGTCGAGGACACAGTTGTCACTAACATGAATGAAACCACCTTTCACCAGCGTTTTATACATAGGCTATAAAATCATTATTTTATACATAGAGTATCTGTTGGGCGCAGAGTTAACGGTCACGGCAATGCTCTTCTTCTGTTGTTTGTTTACACTATGTAACATAGTGGTGTAAAGAAGAGCATTGTCGTGACCGTTAACTCTGCGGCCAACAGATGGCCGGTAGTAACAAAGTAGGATACATTTACTTCGTTACGTTGGGCGACGTTCCTCTCGTTACTTTATTTTAATGCAATACATGTTGTTAAATGCGTAGTTTATTCCAAGCGCGCTGTATCTTTTTTTTATGGGCATGAGCGATGCTCAATTTACAAATAAATCACTCTTTTGAGTCGGTTCTGTTCAAAGACTTCATCAAACAAGTTGGGCAGTTCGGTCTAAATCGGTTCGCGAATCAGTTTGAATGATCTGTTCAGTTTCCTGCACGCACTGAATCGTCTGAAGCGCTTTCAATTTACACTCGACTCGGAGTCGTAACAGGAAGATTTAAGAACATCAAGAGCGTTGAATGAAGTGGCCGTGGACCTACAGTACAGTCTAGTGAAAGCAAATCTGCAAATGCATCATATTTTTGCCAGCGATGAAGATCTAGAACATCTTCGTATGCTGTCTGTGAATGAATGATTCCACTGGATGATATTCGAGTTCATTTCATTCAGGTAATACATTTTACAACCAAACAGATTATTACGCGACGATAGCACTACTACAAGCATGATGACATTATCCGTTTTTTGGATATAGGCCTATACATGAATTTATAGGCTACATTAAATAAGTAATAAGTTACCGTTGTCCACAGTTTATGAAATGAACACCCGCCATCCCACGGTAGTGTAACTGTTATTGCGCAGTAGCAATGGCATCACACGAATAGTTTACATTGATTGAAACTAATTTGTTTAAAAAGTAGGCAATTGCAGTAACAAGGCAGGTTTGCATAAAATCATTATGACATAGTACATACTATTTGATCTAATCTCTTATTGTTTTGTCGTGCTTATTGTTTTTTTTCTTCTATGTTAACTGTTAAAAAAACTACGAAAACATGTTACTTGTTCAATTAATAAACATTTAGTTAGATGACAAATCGCTAAAGATGAAATTGGCCTCCCTTTCTGTCATTGTGTGTGCGTTTTTTTTGTTTTTGTTTTTTTAACGATAATCGACTTTTGCTCCTCGATTATCGAATGGCATTTTTGGCAGAAATTCACATCCCTATATAGATCAGTGGTGCGCGCGCTTTTGGTGTGAGCACACATCTTGCGTGAATGACTCATATTTTGTGCAATATAAGCACTATTCCACCGTAGCGAGTGAGAGGAGGCTGTGTGTGTCAATTTGCCATCGGGGAGAAGAGAGAGTGAGAACGCACATCTGTTATACTACAGAATACTACAGAAAAGGAGTATTGGAACCATTTCAGATATACATATCAAAATATTTAGATTTTTGACAGCACTACTTTGAATAGAAAAACATCTGTGCTGTACTAGATGTATAATTTTTATTGGAAATGCAATATCTGTGCTTTGTATTGAAACATGATTCGTGAGATTTTCTAACTGTCGGAGTAGTTGTTAGATATCAAACAGACTTGTTAATACAATGCAATATTTATTTTTAAAGCACTCTTAAAAACAACCAAAGCTGACCAAAGTGCTGTACAGAACAGGAGCAATAATAATAATAATAATAAAGAGACAAAAAAAAAAAGAGTAAAGAGACAAAAAGACACCAAAAAAAGCACCTGCTAAATTTACAAAGGTAAACGTACAATCAAAGATCAGCAGAAGTGTATCGATTCCATGCGGTAACAACGTGCTGATTGAAAGACATGCTTCAAGTGGCTTTCGGTTTGCCGTTTTACTACTGGTGTATAACCAGCCTTTAAATGCAGATTAAAATTTTTATATATCAAATTAAATGCCTGATTAAGTTTTTTCCTAATTTTTTCTTAGATTTATTTGTATTTACAAGGAAAACAAAACCTCTTCACATTCTCTCTTCTACACATTTTGATTTTCTGAAACATAAGCAAGTGTTTTTAGACACAGCCCAATAAATCCATGACTCAGTGACCCTACCTTTTTTGCTCAAGCCGTATCCACTCCTGTTAATGGGAAATGTGATTAAGCATTCACAGATGTACTCGGGGACGACTACTGCATTACCTCTATCTAACGTGCTCCACATTGACTGTCAGTGCATCTGCCTTTCTGAGAGAGGAAGCGGCTTTGGGTGTGAGCCGTTGTTGTTATGATGTCGCCGCGTCCTCCCACGACTGTGTTTTGGCTGCTCAGAAACACTCCCCATGAGAGGAGGAGAGCGTAAGAAGGTGAAAAATGGTTGGTCCAGCTCAAGCAGTATTTTGCACCTCTTTTGCTCTTTAACACTCCCACGTTTCTTGTCTCAGAAGAATTATTGTTACGTTAATGGCAGTATAACATTAACAATGTCTAACCTGTTCTGTATTTTGTTAAGCAAAACTGGTTTATCCACATCCAATTTTATCTGGTTTCAGGTTTGCCAAGTTGCCTAGTGAACAGCTTTGGGGAATTAGTTGCTAATTGGTTTGATTCTCAAAGGAATAGTTGCTTTCATGCATAAAATAAAATTTTTGTCAATATTCGTTGATCTTTGAATCTGAACATGGACTGTCAAGCGTAAAAAATAATAATAATAAAAAAAGCCCTGTAAAAATATCCCATACAACTACTTCAGCTGTCCATATGAATAAATAAAATACCAAAATTTTAATTATCACAAAACAAAAATAACATATGTGCGTTGACTAAATTGAATACTCAGGACACTCTTGGAAAAGTGTTTTTTAATCTCAATGTGCTTTCTTTCCTGGTAAAAATAAAGGTTATAATAATAATAATAATAATACTACGATATGATCAGGAAAAAAGTAAAGTCAACATGAAACTGAAATGGACACCATTAAAAGCATTAGCCAGTTTAGTTTTAAAGCATCACCCAGATTTAGTCCATTTTTACCTTCATACTTTTCATGTCTGTTTGCTCTCTCTGCCTCCTGTACTCTTTGTCAGGCACTTGGTTTCCAGATAAATATGATTCCAGAAGCATTACCTCCTCGTTTTTTTTTCCCCACCTGAGCACAGAGAGAGGATGTGACTTGTTGTGAGGCCAAGAGCCGACTGCCTGTGTTTGCTGATCAGCGAGAGAGATTAGCGCTTTTGTGCTTACCAGAACTGCTTGTGTGCAAGATAATGGCTGCTGCTGAATTCCTCACATCATTCATGAGTGTGTGTGTGTGTGTGTGTGTTTGGCTTTCAGTTAACTTAGTCATTGGTGCAACATTTTTTCTGGTTTTCAGACATAGCGGGTATACTTGCTTTGTACAACATTTTCATATCTGCCTTGACCCGTTTAGTGACTAGAGTTGGGAATGTAATATGAATTCCAATTCTGGAATCTTGCTTAAAGTCAGGAATTGATCAAATCAATTGATTTTCTTAAATCAGTCCTTGATTTCCTTGAAGTCCTCTTATTGATTCCTTTTTTTGTGCATTTTAAAACCATTCTGTGCTGCATGCACATCCAAAACGTGCGCACAGAAAGCCGTCTCTCATACTGAATAGCGCGGGATACTGAACTGAGTTCTCTTACTGTGTGCCGGAGGATTGGCTCACTTTCACTGTAATAAAATTAATTGCCTTGTCAAAAGAGACGTAAAGGCACTGTCCTAAGTTCATTGCCCTCAGGTCTTTTGCCAAAAACAGCTATTAAAGGGGGGGGGGGGGTGAAACACTCAGTTTCAGTCAAGCTCATGTTAATCTTGAGTACCTATAGAATAGTATTGCATCCTTCATATCTCCAAGAAGTCTTTAGTTTTATTATATTTATAAAAGAAAGATAGGCTGTACCGAGTCTTTCCGGAAAAAAAACGAGCGGGTGGAGGCGTGCCGTGTGGGCGGAGCTAAATAATCACGAGCGCGCAAAGCTTTTGCGTTGAGAGCGTCTGGAAGCGGTGACATCCCAAAACATTAGACAATCTGCAAATCCGGCGTCGAATTGGGCCTTGTTTATAAAACAATCATCGTCGAAGTGCAGGGGACAAACTTGCTCAAATCCGTTGATGCTCTGGAAAAACAAACTCCATCCACTGGTCCTGTAACGCTGGGTTATTTGGGAATCTGTGCAGGGTTGTCTTGCCCTGGCAACCAAAAGCACACTTTGGTGACATTCTTTATTGCAGCACAGCCGATGACTTCCATAAAGCGGGGCACAGCGCTTTGATGGGCATATAATACTGCTTTCGTTCTCTCGCTATAAGGAAATGCCGGCGCATCTGACGTCACACACGCCCATACTCGGAAAAAACTTTCCAAAACTTGTGACAAACCGGAAACAGTATTTTTGGCACAGAAATACTCCATCAAACGTACAACTTAATTTTTGAAACTTAGTCCATGTTTTGCATGTGAAACCAACTCTTTAACAGTGTAAAAAACTCACTATGCATGAAATAGCATTCCGAGTATGTACATGAAATAAGCCCCTTGCTGTTTGGATTTTAATCAAGCAATGTTTCAGTGGGTGAGGAAGGGAGTAGCCCGGGAATGGAGCTAAATCCTTCCTTTTATAAAGCTTCTAATTTGAAAAAAATGGGATCTTGGCAAAGGAAAACGACATTCAAAATCTTTAAATGAGCAAGTGTTATTAAAAATAATAAACCTTTCAAAAGCCTGATCCCATTCTCTTCCCAAACACGGAATGCGGAATCCACATAGGATGGAGGAAATAAGCAATAGGGCCCAAAATAGAGGCTGCCTGCAAGCCAAAATGCTTCCTAAACTGAGACATATTTTTTATAGTGTGTGCAACTACTGGATTCTGAGATCTAATATATGTGTTTACTATCAAAGGGAGTGAAGTGAAAACTAATAATCAAAGAGCAAATTTACTACATGTTTGTTCTCCTTGCACCCACAGTATAGTACTTAGTCAGCCCCCCCTCCCCCCAAGATATTGTGATCTTTGTTAAAAGGCCTTTCTGATATAAAAGGTTTTATTCTTCCACAGAAAGGAAGCAATTAAGTTGTCTAAATTAGTAAAGAAACTCTTTCTTATAAAAGGAATATTTGAAAATAAGTACAGGAAGCATGGCAAAACTGACATTTTAACTAGATTAACACAGTAAAGACAAAAGTAAACTGGACCACTTCATAAAATCATATTTGCAACGACCTAAGAGCGGGCAAAAGTTAGCTTTTAAAGGGGTCATATAATGATTCATGCACTTTTACAAGTTGATTGTACTGAAATGTGTCTTGGCAGTGCCTGTACACAATCATCATAAAATGATAAAAATCCATCCAGTGTTTTTTTTAAAATCTCCTTATATGTTTTCCCCCATCTCAAATCAAGCCGTTTCACCGTGTGACGTCACACGGCGCGGACGCCCCTTCCACGATTGTTGATTGACAGCTCGCTCCCGAGCGAGGGCGGGTCTGTGTTGAAACGTTGCTGTCAATCAACAATCATAGTCCACACGGACCGGCTTGGTCATTGTTGATACCAAGCGTGCCGCACAAGCCCTCAAAAGTGAAGCCAAAACGTCTCGATCGCCCCCCTGGTGACCGGTCCTAGTATACCGGTAGGTCATAAGCCTCCCCGTGTTATTCAACGGGACGTGAGACCAACTAAACAATTAAATTACACTTCACATTTCTTTTTTCTAAAGATAGTTTGTGTCATTTACTGTAGTTTTATATCACGTTGATGTAATTTCAAGTGTTTGTTTTTAAAATAAGTTAGTTTTTAGTTAGTTATTTGATGCTATAAAAACGGTGCTGTGACATCATGATTGACAGCTGTGATTGACAGGTTCTCTGTGCGAGGTAGTCACTGAAGCACCAACGGACTTTTTTTCATAATGTTGACTATGTGGTTAGTAGTTTTATTTACCTTATTTTAACGAGGAACTGCAATCAGCAGACATCATTGGAGAGGAACGGAGCAGACAAGGCAACTTAAGAAAAGTGCAGGGCGTGTGCTTGCGACTGATTCAACGAGAGTGAGGGCGGGGCCTTGATTTCGCGGCTTTACTTCCTGCTCACAACTGCGCATGACTGGTCCCGAAAACGCTACTGCGCAGACTCAAGTTCCAATATGTCAGCGCCATATCGGGACACTGGCGGCTTCAGTTCTCTCCAATGGAAAAGAGCGAAGGGGCGTCGTCCATCTTTTTTTACAGTCTATGGTTGATACGGTTGATACTATGAGCAGAATGGCATCTAAGCGATTGTGGTGATCTGTTCTTGGGTGCAATAAGGAACATAGCAGTAATTTTAATGACGCAGTGGCTGAGTTTGTTTTCGAAGGGAATATTCCCCACGATCAACGTCAATGCTTTCATGTTTGCGCGAATCATTTCACACACCAGACTGCTTTATAAATGAGGAGGGTCAGTATAAAGCTGGTTTTGCTAAGAAGCTGCTCATGAAAACGTTTACACTCAGGGTACATTGCGGCATGTTTTCTATGTACGAAGTTCTCAATATAATAACATAATCACACGTTTATAATGAACAACGCGTTATGGTTATCGTGTTATTGTGTTACAAACGGTGTACGCACAGAACAGAGGGGCGGGGTGAGCAAAGCTCATTATCATTTAAAGACACATGCACTTAAACAGCGTGCTGAAAACAGAGCTGTTTTTGACCAGGTAAAATACACGTTTTCTTACATTACTAATGAGAATTTTTAATTAAAGTTTATTACAAACTTTTAGTTTAGACCCTAAAGAATCATATTAGCTTCAGTGTTGGGTAAGTTACTCTAAAAAAGTAATTAATTACTAGTTACTAATTACCTCTCCAACAGTGTAATTAGATTACTGTACTAATTACTCTCTCTAAAAAATATTTAATTACTTTTAACTACTAATTACTTTCTAAATCCCAACCTCAACCAGCTGAATAATACAGGGATAGACATGAAACTGTTTTAATTCTTTCAAATAAATACTAAAACATTGCATGAATTATCCTTAAACTGACCAAACAATTTAAATGGAGAAGGTTACATTATAAACATACTTTTTAACATCAGACAATACATTTTGATGTTAAACCCACTATTGCTTTATATAGAATTGTTCTATAATACCGTCTGATCGCATGACATTTCATACTTATTTTACAAGATGGCAAATTCGTATGAATTTGTATGAGTGAGGTCATACGATTTATCCACCTCGTAAAATGCATACGGATAGCCGTGAGATCGGATTGGTCTATACACAGTGTTTAGCTCAATTACATCAGAAGTAACTGTAATTAAATTACAGAAAAATTAAGAGTAATCCCTTACTTTTACTATTTCAAGGGAAAAGTCATTAAATTACAGTAACTAATTACTTAGTAAGTAGTTACACCCAACACTGATTAGCTTGTACAAAAATGGCATTATATGACCCCTTTAACAAATCAGTAAATGATCGTGTGACTTGTATACCCAAGTACTTAAAACCCTCATGTACCAGTCTAAACGGGATAGAGGAATAATCTATGCGGAGAGGTGAACTGGGAATAAATCACTTTTATGCATGTTGAGTTTATAGCTTGAGAATTTCAAGCTTCTCTAACATTTAAATGATATGGAGTACTGATGAATCTGGGTTAGAGACATATAGCAAAATATAATTTATATATAATGAAATTTAATGCTCAATCCCATTCTGAGTAATACTCCTAAAGCTACCAGACTGAAAAAGTGCTACGGCCAATCGTTTAATCGAAATTGCAAATAACAAAGGGGAGAAACATCTGTCTGGTGACTCTCTGCAAAGGGAAATACTCAGAATATGTATTATTTGTGCACACAAAAGCTACTGGGGAAGCATTTAACAACCTAATTTAAGAAATTAAGTCTTCTGAAAAGCCAAACTGTTGAAGAGTGTTTGGGGTATTTCCTCTCTACTCGGTCGGACGCCTTTTTAGCATGGAGAGAGATTATAACTTCATGTTCATCTGGCTGAATATTTGTGTGGATATAACATTATAAAGACGTTGCAAATTATTGAAAGCGTTACGACTATGAATAAATGCCATTTGATCACTTTAACATATTAGCCAAAGTCCTTGCAATGAGTATATAGCCTGTTCCTCCAACTATACTTTAAAGTCGACATTCAAAAATGAAAGTGAAAATGTTTATCTTTTCGAAGTAAAGAAAGTGAAGCTTGTGTGAGTGTTGGAGGGGAAGGATCCACTAGCCAAGGATTCATTATAAACTGCCACAAGAACTTGTCTTTTAAGAACCTTTTTTCTTCATATGAGTGATAAACTTTATTTCAGACCCAGGGGGGATCCATAACACAATAAAAACATGCAGAGTAAAACATAAAAATACAAAAATGCATAACCTTCCACAATGTTCAGTGTCTAACATACAGCCATGTCCACCAATGGTTCCATAGTAAGCATGGCAAAAGCATGAGGTATATAGAAAGTTATATTCAGTTTGAAGAATAAGCATGAGGTATCAGAGCATATGAGCGGAGTGGAGCGGTGAGAATATCCGCTCCTCGCTCACAGAACTGTTCACCCCTCCGCTCCCCCGCTCAAAGCCACATCAGGCCGCTCCGCTCATTATCGCTCAGCGCTCAACGCAGTTTGCTTCGCGCTCCACTCAAATCTCCCCCCGCTCGCTTCAAAACAGGTATGTATGTATTTCACTTTTAGCTTAGACCACAGCCTTACCTCCCAAAGAACTAAAGAGCAACAACATAATTTTCCAAATATAAATGTTTTATTTCAAATTACAAATTAGGCCTATAGCCTATGTAAGAAGGAATAAATAGCCTACAAAAAAGTCCTGTAAAATTAAACGAATAAATGGGCCTAATAATATACATAAAAATTATATAAACAAAAATATACATAGAAGTTTTAAAAGTAAATTAACTATTAGGCCAGAATTTTGATAACTGAACTTTCGCGCAACGGGCACAATTGGGCCTAATAATATAAATAAAAATTATATAAACAAATATATCAAAAGATATACATAAACGTTTTAAAGTATAACCTAAATTAACTATTAGGCCAACATTTTGATAACTGAAATGTTGCAGCGTGCATTAAAATTTAAATAGGCTTATATCAATTGTACAAAACAACTGCTGTAAAATTAAACGAATCAGTGGGCCTAATTATATAAATAAAAATATACAGGCTATAGACCTGATTACAAATTAAATTGGCTTATGTTGTCAAACTAAAAAAAAAAAAAAAAAAAAGAATTGCTTTACTTATGTCCTTTTGAGTTCACCTTCAAGAACACAAGTTTGGACGATGTCTGAGGCTTCAGGTGGTTTCTTGACAGCAGGCCAGCAGCGGAGAAAACCCTCTCTGCGCTCGCAGTCCCACTTGGGCGCTGAACACAATGCGAGCTACTTTAGCCAGGCGGGAAAAAGACTTCGTTCGTTTTATATTAATAGTTTTGACTGAAAATCGACTGTGCATGATGGATTCTGGGTCAGGCTTGACTGAGCATGCTTCAGACACGAGGTGTGATGGCTGAGCGAAATTGGAGCGGGAAATAGAAAGTTATATTCAGTTTGAAGAATAAGCATGAGATATATAGAAAGTTATATTCAGTTTGAAGAATAAGCATGAGGTATATAGAAAGTTATATACAGTTTGAAATTCTGAGCATATCTATAAATTTGCTCATCTCTATAAATGAGAGAAAATCCTATTTCTCTCATGACCGTATTCATGCCTTTTATGTTCCAAGTTGTAAAATTTAAGTCAGATTTATTAAGCTTGGACATGTAATCAGAAAATAAACTGTTCACATGTCTACAGAACTAAATGTACTGAACCAATCATAATAAACAACATAAGTGCATTGATGCAGATTAACATAAACTAAAAACTTACAGGACCAACAAATGTTGTTTTTTCAAATGCACATTGCATGTTATAAGCGACTCAAACTCGCAGTGCGTTCAGGTGGAACAGCATTTGCTGCTGATCACAGCGCCTTGCTTCACTGACAAGCTGCACATTAGAAATAATCACACTAAGCCAAATAAGTTTGTGCGATTTCGGGTTAATTGGGATTAATCGTGCAGCCCTACCACCATTTTACTGGAAGTCCAGTCACTGTTCTTGACTGAATGTAATAACTGTATTTGTAATGTATGTTTTATTTACAAAGTGCAGTGTTATTTTACATTTGAATACAGTTTCTGTACCTGAATACCTGAAAATTTTAAAACACTTTATTTCAATCGTATCTTTGTTCAGTTGTATTTATTTGTGCGATTGCTAATGTTTATTTGTTCCTTTTTAATTACTGAGTATTTACTTGATTTTAATAATGCTCAATTTATATTAGTTAGGCTAGTTATTTTTTATATATATTATTATATATATTTTTAAACATATTCAGCTTCAATGAAATGTTTTGCGAGACTTAGAATAAATGTGAATTATATCTAATTATTATTATTTATTTTTTTACCTTATTGGAATCGAAATTAGGAATCGATAAGAATCGAAATTGATATGCAGAATCGCGATCAGAATTGTATCAGAACGATACCCAGCCTTATTTGTGACATATATTATTATTACATTTTGGTGACATTCAGAATTCATACACTTCTATTATATAATATTTTGATGACTTGTGCTACTAGTGTGGAAAATAATTAAATCTGAGTAGATATGTCCAAAAGATTGACTAGTGTGTATTTTCACCAAAGTACAGAATCATCTTATCACCTTCAGGAGAGGTTTGTTTTACAGTAGTTATCAATGTTTGTGTGCCAGTAATGTTTGCAAATAAGACCTATAGGTTACATCTTCTTCCAGTGAAGCTGTATTATCTATTGCTTAGATCTTAAGCCAGGTTTGATTGCTCTATAATGTCTTCTGGTTTAAAATGCAATGCAAATCCCTTCTAATACCATTGATTTTTCTTCTCTCCGAGACAGTGCCATGAATATATTTCCATGTCTAAATAGCATAACTTTGAATGAATCATACGCCTCATTTAGTCTCGTACAACATTTTAGCAAAGTTTGAGCCCAGTGGTAAAGGTTGCTCATGCCTCAAGTCAATAATTATGTCATGATTTGTAACATTTTTCTACAGTTTGCTAATAACTAACTAGTCAAACCTTAAAATGCAAGCACTCTAGTTGTATCAGAGAACACAGTGGTTAAATGAAACTTATTGAGGTAAACCATGGTATTTTGTTTTTATGTGCCAAAAACAGTAATGATTAAATTTAAATAATTAAAATTTTCATCCATTTAAATTCTCATGTTCTTGTGTTTTTATTTTATTTTATATAGTGTGGAGATCCTTTTCAAGAAGACGACCTTGTGGTTCTGAATGGGTCTAAAGAGGAAGTGGAAAAGCTGCAGAAGGCCATGGAGGAGCGCCGTATAAAGGCTAAAACTGCAAAAGTAAACTGATGCCTTGCTGGTGTAGAATTACAGTGGTGTTTGGGATGTGCTTGATAGGAAATGAGATTTAAAAACCACCATTAATGCAAACCCATTTCCATAATCGAATTCACTGAGAGGAGAGGAAGTGAAAAGGCTTAACAGACTGAACGAGCACAAAACATTCACTTCATTTTTAAAAGCACTGTTTTTGTGTTAAAAACCATTCTTGTTTTTTCTTACTTTGCAGAAATCAAAGAAGAGCAAGGATACTAAAGTCTCCAAGAAGCAGGAGACAGCAGGTACAGTAACATATACGGTTTGCATTAAAAATCACATTAAAGTTCTGACTTTCTATTTCTTGTGCAAACGAATGCTTATCAGTGACGTCATTCATCCTTTTTCCAAGTAAAGGAAAAGTTCACTCAAATTAAAATTTGGTATCATTTACTCTCCCTTTTGTCATTTCGGTCTTCTATTCACTGACATATAATCAGTGTTCCACCAGAGAGTTCAGTCCTCTTTTGTCAAGTCATGTGACTTGCAAGAATCGATTCCACTAATTGTCTGTTAGTGGTAGACAAATTTGTTTTTTTGGTTGAAAATATTCTAATGCCATAGAACCCTTGAAACCCTTAAGAAAGCCACGGCTACTGGTAACATCTATGGTTAGATGGATTTGTTTAGATCCAGTGAAGTCGTGTCATGGGCGTAATTTGCGGGTGTGATGTATGGGACATGTCCTCACCACTTTTTCTCAGGATCGATATTGTCCCCCACCACTTTTTGAAACATTGAGGCACGGATACAAATAAATAAAACATCTCCAGTTAGGCTAACTAGCAGAGCATTCATTTAGTTCGCTATTAAATAAGAGATCTAGTGCTTAAATCAGTTGTTTTTGAGATCCAGCGCCCGTTGTCGCTGCTATCAGTGTCATGGATCCAGTTGTTCTCTTGTGGCTCGCGCACAGTCTTCACTCGGACGCGCTCTTCAATCTATCGCCGTTGCGGAGACTCTCTTCGTTCCGGTGAAATCACAAAAGAAAATGCACACAAACGTGTGCATGCTTGATATAGACTGTAACCGCTGATGAATTTTTTTATTCATAACGATACGGGTGCAGATTAAAATCCGTAACCTCTGACACGCTTGGCAAAATATCTACCACTAGACTACCGTAAAACTTCAAATAATAGCCCGGGCTTTTATTTTCCCAAATCGCCGAACTGCACCGGCTTTGTATTTGAGACAGGCGTCTATATGAGACAGGCCTTTATAATTTAGTGTTGAGATGTTGTTCATTGAGATGTTGTTCCTAGAGTCTCTAATCTCTAAAAATCTCCAAATGCTGCACGTGAAACTGCGGTCTTCCGACCTTTTACTATCGTGTCAATAGATTTTGATTAATATGCGCGAGGGAGAGAGATCAAGACAGCGCTCGTGTTGTTTGAAGACGTGAGAGGGCGCGCTCTCTCTGCTCGTTTGCGCCCTGTCAAGAGCAGCAGTTATTCTATTCTACATCATTCACCGATCAAAAAAGGCTTTGGCGGCCGCCAAAAAGTGGACGATGCGACGGGTTTTAGAGGATTAAATACAACCCGAAACTAAAAAACAGACCCGGCCTCTATTTGAGACCGGCCTTTATTTACCCAAACCTGTCGCCACACCAGGCGTGTAAAAGAGACAGGCGTCTATTTGGGACTCGGCTATTATTTGAAGTTTTACGGTATTTAAGAACTCAAACTAAATTTGCGGATCGATGCATTTCTTTACGGGTTGAGCTGAAAGGCTGCACAGTTTGACCAGCGGGCAAGCAATGTTTAAAAAATTTGGGCTCAGTAGGGTTTTTTCCTTTTGAAAGAATCTTAACATTATGATAAGAAAATGTTTCATGAGCATCAATTCAGCATATTAGAATGATTTCTGAAGGATCATGTGACACTGATGCTGAAAATATAGCTTTGATCACAGAGATAAATTGTATTTTACAATACATTCCTTAGAAAACGGTTATTTTAAGTTGTGATAATTCACAATGTTGTTGTTTTTTTCACTTTTTTTTATCAATGAAAAGTAGCCTTTTGTGAACAAGAGACTTCTTTTAAAAATCTTACTGACTCCAAACTTTTGAAGGGTAGTGTATAATAATGGCAAAGAAAACGTTAATGGCCAGATGAGCGTTCTCACTGTAAGGACATGATCTTAAAACAAATCCGCCCCTGTTCTATTGAATAAAGTTAGACTTTAATTAACTCTGCAAGGTTGAACTGGACCGAAGTAAAGCTTGTGGTGAATTTTTGCTTTTGTGTCAGTAACACTGAATTTTGAAGAAGGGATTTTAATGCAGCTGGAGTGAAATGGGCAATATCTGTAACATGCTGTTGATTTCCACAATAAATAATTTACATTTGTGTAACTGTGCGTACACACCGCCGGCGGCGAGAGCATCAAAGTGGCCGGAAGTCATTCATTTTCAATGAGAGCCGGCGGCGAGCTCCGGCGAGGGCGGCGCGTCTTGGACGGTGAGAGCGGCGAGAAGAAGTTGAAATCAGCTCAACTTTATGGTAATGAGCTGTGACGCGGTTCGGCGGCAACCAATCGGAATGTAGAAGTGCTCCCCTTGAGAGGATTCAAGAGAACGCAGTCAAGTAAACTTTGGTTCCGACCACATTAGTTCCTAAGCAAAATGGAGGAGAAGTTGATCATTTCTGTTTCAGGATTCCCAATGCTGTATGTGCAGGGACATAAAAAAACAAAAAAAACAATGCGTGGATGAAGGTGTCTGATATTGTTGGTGTTTCTCGTGAGTTGCTGATGTGCATTTATATATTGCTCATCCATAGTGTTGTCAGTTTAATAAGAAAAAGCAGCGCAACACTATTTATAGGCAACATTTTTGCAACATTTTCACGCTAGAACACTGGTTTTTCATCGGGAATGCAATTCATTTGCTTAACACCGATTTGACTAATTGCATTAAGGCTACAACCAGGATAGTTATTTTAATGTAGACTGCACACAAATCAATGTTAACGTTAATTAAAGACCAAGTCTAGTAACGTTAAACGTCCTATAAACTGCATGTTGAAATTAGACTCGCAGTTAACAATGAACACAAAAGTCACACCACACAAATGAAATTTGTTTGTTTCGTTAGCAAAGTAACTATAATTGTTAAGTTCATTCCATCAGTCATTTTCTTACTTTCACATTTAAAAGATTTCATTAGGTTAACTTATACCCTACGTGCTTTTGCGGCCACTTTAAATAAAGTTTAAAAAAAAAGTAAAAAAAAACATCGATCTACGTCAGAGCGTCCACGAATCTTTCCACTGCGTCGCTCTCGCCGGCGGCGGTGTGAACGCACAGTAAAGAAGCACAAATGCACGTACAATGGAAGTCAAGGAGCTGAGCTAAACACATGGTTTCCAAAGTATAGTCACAAAACCTAAACATTTTATGTATTGAAATAAGATTAGTGTGAGGAAATTTCTTGTTAAGCTTATCTGTGAACACGGTAGCTTTTGCACAATACCCACAAGCCAAGGATACCAGAAGGGTCTTTATAGATACAAATTCAACACTGCTTTAACAACATAAGAACTTAACTTTTCTAAAAAAAAAAAAAAAAATAATAATTTTTTTAAAAGCCCCGTAGACCTCTAATTTAAGTGCATTTTTACTAAACTGAGGGATTAGTCCTAATAAAGTCTGTGGTGATTGACAGTATGCCACAGATTTTGTGGAAAATACTTTTATTGAACCCATAGCATAACTGTACAAGTAAACATGTGAGGCTTGAATAAAGGTTAAACTTCGCATAGAAATAACTGACTGGAGTTATCAATGTACAACAAATGTCAATATTAACAGGATTTTATTTTATCCACCCTTAGTTTTGCTTCAGCATGTGATTGATTATCCATGAGCTAATTTCACATGTAAGTGTTGCTTTAGCCTGATTCATACTGAAGCAAAACTAAAAGTGTGGCTAAAAAATGCATGCAAGTTCATACTTGAAAAACTTTCAAAACTTTGATAAAACCCTTATACAGATTCAATCAAAATGGAAAATATGCTGTAATTATCCATGACCCTTTATAGATGCATAGAGAGGGGGAAAACTTGTCTTGGACTTGTCTGAAAACTTGTCTGAATATTTACATAATGTACCCACCCCCCCACACACACACCCTGGAAATGGATAAACGAGTTACTAGCCATACAGGCTGCATTTATTAATAAGTCATTAGTTCTTCACAGTTCAATAGATCTTAACAGAGCATTTGATCGAAGTTCAATGTCATGTTTCATACTATTTGAGTGCACATTAACTAATAAAGGTTACATGGGATGATACAGTGTGACAAAAAGCTCTTATTTTATTTAAGCTGAGATCCTACTGTTATGTCTTGGATGAAATGTATAGACCCCTTTTGCGCCGACGTCACAGTTACGTCACGGCGCTAGCTGGAGGCAAAACAAACGGACAACTGCAGGCGGCCAATAGAGATTGCTAATGTGACGTCATCATGACGTATTACCAATGGTGAACGCAAAGCATTTTGGGAATCCGCGGCACAAACATAAGGCGCCAGACTTAATTGCATGGAGGGAAAACGCTGTGTTCAAGATGCCGTCTACCTGCTGTGTTATAAACTGCAATAGTCGTTCTCACGATAGAAGTGGCATTTGTCCACAACAACAGTAAACTCACTCCCCTCATACATACAACACGCTGCCCCCCCAGCCCCCACATGTAAACCATTCATCCCCTCTATCTTAATCCAGCCCTTAGCCACCCCCATCAGTTTGGTCTGAAGTGTGCTGCTGGGGACAGAGACGCTTTCGGAAGTGCATTTTCAGAAGTGCTGGGTACAATGACGCAATATACGTAAATGTATGGTTAGTAAAAAATATAGGCCTACTAATGTCATAGAACGGATGTACCTAATACAAATAAACAAACATCTCCAGTTAACTAGCAGAGCATTCATTTAGTTCGCTATTAAATACGAGATCTAGCGCTTAAATCTGTTTTTGAGATCCAGCTCTGAGATCAATCTATCGCTCGTTGCCGCTGCTCATGCATAGTGTTGTGGCTCGCGCACAGTCCTCAGTCGGACGCGCGCTTCAATCTATCGCCGTTGCACAGACTCTCTGTTCGTTCCGGTAAAATCACAAAATAAACTGCACACAAATTTGTCCCTGCTTGATATAGACTGTAACCACTGATGAACATGTTCGGTTTTGTTGACAGAAAAAAAACTAAACATTGTGTGGATTAGAACCCGAAAACTCTGACACGCTTGGCAGAATATCTACCACTAGACCATTTAAGAACTCAAACAATGTGTGCGGATCGAAGTATTTCATTTGGGAAATAACAAAAATAAACTGGTGTCACAGAGGGGACATTCTACACTCATGATATTCTTTAAAAAAGGAAGCGCGATAGTCAGATAGAGAGAATTATACCAGCATCATGTCAAAAAGAAGTGGACAACAAGACAAAGCTTTTTTTTTTTTAAGTGGTGGGTACAAAATGACTCATGATGAAATCTGCTGGGTGCTGCAGCGACTTGAAGTTACTGAAAACTTGGTGTGTGTATGCACTAACACCATGTAGTTGTATATGGGTGCTGGAAGTTGGGCAACAGGATGACGTCTCCTGACCTGTCAATATGCTCGTAAGGATCCAGTCCTTTGATTCCCTTTATTTTCTCGTCATATCTCATCTTTGCATTAGGATTTAGTTTT
This sequence comes from Semotilus atromaculatus, assembly GCA_031834385.1. Lineage (NCBI taxonomy): Eukaryota > Metazoa > Chordata > Actinopteri > Cypriniformes > Leuciscidae > Semotilus > Semotilus atromaculatus. The sequence goes on along the minus strand of JAULUF010000007.1, from coordinate 1,253,624 downwards.
AAGCAGTATGGTCCAACAATGTTTTCTTTAGCTCGCTGCATTTTGTAGGATTATATTCTGTTTTTCACGCTAATTTTTCATGATTTTTATGCCAGAACGCTATAGCCTGCTATGCCAGCCCATGTAAACGGGCCAAACATACCCATAATTCTTTGCGTTCTGATGACGTTGCCGCCCAGTTGGTCACATGTCTTAGCGATCTCTATACAAACCAGCACAGATTCGGCTACATAATAAGGAGCTTAAATTATTATTATTATTATTAAATGTCATCTTGATGTGTTGTTGGGTGCAAGAATCAATGAAAAATGAGTATGCTGTATCTGGAATTTTTATTTCTAGAAAATATTTACATCATTAAAATTGCACCGTAATGTCACTCTTTACATTGTCGTCGTCTCGGCGCTGGCTCGGCAGAACTGCGGATCGTACCACACAAGTCTTGTACATGACCATTCAGCACATAGTTACAGGCATCTAAAGATTTATATGCCCTCAGTTTCTCTATCAGATAGGCAGGGCCGGCGCGTCCATATAGGCGAACTAGGCAATTGCCTAGAGCGGCACTTTTGTAAGGGCGGCAAAATGTGTGCCAACCGGGAATGAACAATTCACAAAATAGGTTATAATATGATTTACTGAGCTTCCGGCGAGACGCGCCCCTGCTCTCACGAGTCATGATGACTGTTTGCTGAGCTTCCGCCGCCCAGCAGCGCCGGCGAGGACGCGCCCCTGCTCTCACGAGTTATGATTGGGTGATGGGAAGTTCGGATCATTTTACTGACTCTCTTGAGTCATTCGAGTCATTTCGTTTATTTAAGTGGCTTAAATGTTATACTTTTAACAGCCAAATTCCCCGATCACATCCACCTACGCAATGTTGATCATATTCTGAATTAAGAAATCATAATGCAGTAAAAAATTATTAACAGGGAACATAAATAATTACTTTACCTTCCCAGTCTTACGTTCATTTGGGTGATCCGTTCATTGCGTCACGTGATCGTTCATTAATCACCGATCAGGCACAGAGAATAGAAATGGAGGATGCTGTTAAGAGCTTTGCTGCGATGAAGGCCCGCCGTGCGCGCTTCTGAAACATAAGTTAAGCTTTATTTGCTCTTTAGTCGTCATTTAAGATGCTGAACCTGCTGATGATATAATGTGCTTGCGGACATTTCATTTGTGTGTGTTTTACGCACAGAAAGTGGTGTAAAGAGATTTGCAAGCAACAGTAATTTGAGGAGGTGAAATGTGATTATTTGGAAAAAAACCTGTCATGAATGCTGAAAGAAAAATGCCAGCAGGCATTTGCCTCCTGCATAAACTTTAATAGCCTATTGTTGACATTTTGGGCACGCGCGCGTTGCGCACTATTTACGTTATATGTAGGCCTATGGCTTATTGGTCTTTGTGTGTTGTTGCTGGTTTTGCGTTATATGTATATGGCATATATTGGTCTTTATGTGTTGTTGCTGGTTTTGCGTTATATGGCATATATTGGTCTTTGTGTGTTGTTGCTGGTATAAGTTGCAAATAGAGGGGCGGCACAATTGTTTTTCGCCTAGAGCGGCAGAAGTGCGCGCGCCGGTCCTGCAGATAGGTGTAGAAGTCCGGCCACTCAACCGGAGGTAGCGTTAATCCTGTCAGATCGTCCATGCATTGAGTGAGCGTGTACGGGTCAGCCGTAAAACGTTTTTTACGTCTGGTTCCGTCCGTTAAAATGAACTTTTGCAAATAAAAATCGCGGTCCTGGACACTGAGTGACCTTGCACATTAAGATAAAATCGGATTTTCTCCAGTCATTGTTAAAAAACAAGCTAACAAAACTTGCAAACTAACGTTAGGGAAGCGGCCAGAGGGATCGTTCTGCCTCCACCTAAGCTCCGCCCACAGAAAAACGTCACCATGTTTACCAACTGATAAGGGGTCTATATATTGTATGTTTTCTGTGTTGAGATGCATAACTGTATGAGGGTGGACGATGCATAATATGTCTGTGAGCTTTTCTAACATCAAGATGTTTGATTAAAACATAAACATGTATGCATTTTATTTGAAATAGACATGCAGTGTGGCTAACTAAATTTTAAACATTTAATATGAGCTTTAACAAAATAATATAGAAAGTATCCACAAGCATCAACTCAACCTTATTATCATGCATATTCTCAGAAAACAATGTTTTATGCTGTTTAAACTTCCCCAATAATGGTTAAACGACTTATTTTTTAGTACTTTACTAAACTAGTGAAACGACTTTAATATTTATTTTTTTCTTCTTTTCTCTTATAATGGCAGAAAGCTGTGATTTACCCAAAGACACATCAGAGACTAAATCTGCATCACTGAATGGAGACGAGGGCGGCGGCAGTGAATCAGGTATCCCAGCATGCCAGGGTACAGAAGGGCTGTGGCTAGATTTACATTTTAGATTGAACTATATGTAAATGGTTTAGAAGCACAATTGTGTAAGTGCTGGTTTCTGAAATGAGGAATCTGTACTGATGTGTAGATGTGAGGTATTTCATCATCATTTAGGAGGAAGGAAAGCGAAACCCATTTAAATTCGAAAGAAATATATTGCAACTGCATTCATTCCTGAGATTGCACAACACAGTCAGGTCATGTGAAACATTCGTCATTGCATACTGGTTCACATATTATTTATAAATTGTAGGCAGTATATACAGTATGTATGTAAACCTTTATTGTCACAAGTACCAGCGAAATTGAGCATGTACAGTGTTAAAATATTTTATTTTTGTTATATCCATCATGACAATAGAGGAAGAGAACTCATGTTGTCTTGTACGACTCCAGCACAGGCTTTTTAATAAATCTGTTCGCATTTTCATTTAACTTCATTTATCTTTAGCTGGAGTAAACACCATTCAAAAGTTTGGGGCAGTACAATTTGTTTTTGTTTTTTTGGAAGTCAATTATGCTCACCAAGGCTACATTTATTTGATCAAAATACAGTAAAAACAGAAAATTTTAAAAGATATCTGTTTTCTATGTGTACATATAGTAAAGTGTAATTTATTCCTGTGATCAAAGCTGAATTTTCAGCATCATTACTCCAGTCTTCAGTGTCACATGATCCTTCAGAAATCACTCTAATAGGATGATTTGCTGCTCAAGAAACATTTCTGATTATTTTTAGATGACATTTTTTTAGGAATCTTTGATGAATAGATTGTTCAAAAGAACAGCATTTTTTTTATATAGAAACTTTGGTTACACTTTATTTCGATAGTCACTTTAGACGTTCTACTAATTATACTGTAAGTAACTTTTCAACTACATGTCAACTAACTCTCATTAGAGTATTAGTATATTATAGTGGACTGTTAGTAGACTGTTAGGTGTTCGGGTTAGTAGAATAAGTTGACTTGTAGTCGCCAAGTTACTTATAGTCAGTTGAATGTCTGTTGGGCGACCAACAAAATAAAGTGTTGGCAGATATTAAGATGACAGTCTACTAATACTCTAATGACAGTTAGTTGACGTAGTTGAAAAGTTACTTATAGTTAGTAGAATGTCTAAAGTGGACTATCGAAATAAAGTGTTACCGAAACTTTTATAACATTCTTAATGTCTTTTATTGTCACTTTTGATCAAGTGAATGCATCTTCGCTGAATAAAAGTAATTTCTTTCTAAAATAAATCTTGACCCCACATTTTTGTACGGCAATGTGTTTGAATATTTGCATCTATTTATAATTACATGCAACTATTTAAGTACACATTTGGTGTATTATATAGATGAATATGGAAGTATAGGTCCTCGATGACCCTTACATCTGCATTAAAAATAAAATATAATCAATAACAAGACAAAGCATCTTACTGGCTATCCTTTCCTCAAACTGTGGTGTCCTCATGTGAATCTGTGGTGAACACAGGATATTCACTAGCAAATGATTTAGCCCCACTATGTAAATTAAGTGGTGAAGTCATCTATGGACAAGTCAGGCTTCTGGATTGTCTTGTCCTCAAAATAAAATAAAAAAAATAAAATATTGTCAACATTGTTATAGGACACAGCCTGTGCACAGTAGACTTAGAGAACATACAAAAGACTATCTAGAAAGAATTTAAGAAAATAATATAATCATGCCACTTTTATATGTTTTTATGACAACATAAAACACATCAGTCATGCAGAATTATGGATAAGTGTCCATGATTATCCTCACGCTAGTGGTTTGCATGTAACATCACATCCTGTATGTTTTTCCCACTCAGCTCCGGAGCCGTCCACATCCGCTGAGAGCTCGAAGACGTTCAAGGCGCCCGTGGGTCTCGTCGTCGGCAGCAAACGATCAATCCAAGCCATGAGGGATAAATCTGAGACCTACAAGTCCCTCTTCACCTCCCACAGCTCTGCCAAACGTACCAAAGACCAGATCTCCAACTGGGTCACACACACCCCGTACCACTTCTGAGTGAAGCACGCTCTCTAGTGGTCAGCGCCGGTTTACACCACACTCTCTGCGGGATTAATGCATTCTTTTAGCTTATTTCTTTTTCACCATCAGTAACATTGCATTTTGTATTTACCTTGATTCGATCATCTTAATTTTGTTGCGTGATTAAGTTTTTGTTAGGTATATCTGTGTTGGCTCGAGTGTTTGCCATTATCATTATTTTACTGGATTGTGCTTTGGAGCAATATCTTATTTTAAACCGCTTAATTTCAGTAACGTATTGCAGTAAAGCAAGTTTATAGGCAGATATCTTTGTATGTTTTCCATCCTCATTCCACATGAACGTGTGTTCCTGAAAGAGCTGTTGTTATTACTGAGTGTTTCATGTTACGGTATAACTGAAATAACCCACTAGTTACAGTAGTTATGCATTGTAGTTTTAAAGATGCGTTGTTTGTGGATACAATAAAGGTCCAATTTGGAAAAAATCATGCACCATTTCTTTTTATTTGTTAGTTATGGCAGAGTCCTGCTTTTGACCACAGGGTGGCAGTAGATGTCCACTAATAAGCGCTTTCCCAGTCAATCCCTGTTAGATGAGTTGTAGTTGTTGACTCTTGACTGTCTGCAGTTCCTTCATGTCCATCTGACAGCAGAATAAATCAAATCCAGAATCCTCATTTTCAGGTATGTCTTCATTTCTGTGTGTGTGTGGCCTGGTAAACTACATTATTGGGACAAAATGTCCCCACAAAAATGGTAAAATCCTTGTCCTCGTGAGGAAAACGGCTTATAAATCAGATTTAGTCATGTTTTTTGGAAATGCAAAACTGCTAAATGTTTTCTGTGATGGGAGGTTTTAATGGTATAGGGTTAGTTTAGTGGGATAGAATATACAGTTTGTACAATATAATGATCATTGTTTATGGAAAGTCCCCATAAAATATGAAAACACAACGTGTGTGTGTGTGTGCGTCAGCAATTACAGCAATGTGCGTGAGAAAGCTTGAGAAATACATACCTAGAATGTCAATCAAACTTTTAAATGCCTTGTATTAATAACAGTCAGAATTGTGTGCAACATGTTTAAGGAAGCTGCTATTAAGCATATTTAAATGTAAAGCTTATGTAAAGAAAGCCTTGCAGGCCTAATGAAATAATATAATATAGGCTGAAGAAGGTTCCTAGACAACCTGGAAATATCGGGTAGCTATAATTTTGAATTATAACTTCGAATATGTCACGCTGTGAACACTTATATGATCAATAAATTATGACAACGTGTTTTTACATTGCTTTAACTCATCAAAATAACTCAAGTTAAGCAATTTTCCCCTTTTTAAAAAATAAATTATACAAGATTCAACTCATTTTTTAAAGTCAGTTTAATGTAATTTAAGTTGAAATGACTTATTAAATTACGTTCAATTAACTTGTTTAAGGAAGCAAGTTTTTTAAATATATATATATATATATAACAGTCACTGAATCGGATTTGAATGGGAAAGTCTGCAATATGATCTACCGGTAATTAGCTCTAAAATGCCTATCTTAATTAGTACAATCATTCTCATAAATCCTTATCCAGTTTAACAAACGATTAGACCAAATGTGTGGGAATTCTTTTGATGGTCTGTCTTGCTTTTTAATTAAAGCGGCGTTGTGCAATAGTGTGTTGCTCCTCCACAGAGCCGGCGTGATGACTAATCATCCTCATCGATCGGAATGTTCAGGTGTTCCGAGAGTCCGCGCATGCGCTCTGCCTGTCCTGCGCATCCAGGTGTACTGAACGACAGGCGCGCGCGTGATGAGAGCATTCACTGCTTCACTGCGGGACTGAACAGCGAAGAAAGCAGATGTCGATGCTGGAGAGGCTGGACTGGCGGGTAAGCTTCCAATTCAATTATTTATTCCTATTGCATATTTATTTATGCAAGTGGGGGGAAAAAATGCAATTTTTAATAATTGACCTTTCGACAGATTTAGCGTTGATTTTGTTTATTTGTGAGTTTTAATTCGTGTAAACTGGTGCCAGAACCTTCTGCTTGCGTTTGCAGAACGCATAGCCTAAAGATATTACTAACAACTATTATTCATAACAATCATAACAATAACAACAATAGCAAAGTTGCTGAGCTTTTATTTTAGGGTGTAAATCTGCAGTTAATACATGGATTCTCTCATTGAAGACAATATGAATCAATGCATTGGTCTAATTATCTAAACATTTATAGGCTAATTCGGTCTTATTATTTGATCAGGCGCCTTATGCAAATGAAGGGAAAAACACAAGCACTTAATCATAATTTCACATTTACAGTAGGAGGTAATTAAACACCCAACAGTTTAGCCAATTAGAAATGAGCTACTGTGTGAAAGTCTCGAAGGATTGATGAAGGATTTACAAATTAAATCTACTGATTTGAGATTTTAAAAATAAAACAACAACATTTTGCATATTGGTTATAATTTGATTTGTGATCGTGTTAACGAATGTTAAACAACAAACAACACACCATCTGATTTAGCAGATTCTCTTCATTAATCTGATAACATCTTATCTTTCATCTAAATTATTTTAAAAGGCTAAATATCATGTCTGAGCTGCAATGTTTTTGTGTCGCACACATTTGTTTGGTCACAAGTGTTACACACACACACACACACACACACACACACACACACACACACACACACACACACACACACAGCTCCCTTAATTAAAATGCTTCAATTGAAATGCGTTTGAGGTTAATAAGGGCTTTTTATAAAAATCATTCTGCATATTTAATAAAATAACGAATGTTTCTCTCAATGTTACACGGTTACAACTCAACTTTCAGTACAGATTATTGTGAGAATATGAGTTTGCGCTACAGAAGTTTGTTACAGCCATTCCCGGTGTCCGAGTTATTTTATATATTAACACTGTATCGGCTATGCTATAAACAAATGATTAAAGACAGAATGTATATTATATTTCTTTTCATTGTAGCCTATTTGATAGCGCTTTTCATTGTTCCGTGCAGCGCAGGGCCTGTATCAGGAATTGTTCTTTTGAAAAGTGCTTTTTATTTTACTTTTTATTTTAAACAATAGCCTACTAATTAATTCCTTCAATTATTAAGTTTTTTTGTTTGTTTGTTTTTTACAAAGCAATTTATATTTTTGGAGACAAATTAATTTGTAAATGTCACATCTGTTCATTTCGGAACGGTGAGTTTTGAGCTGAAATAAAACACTGAATGACAGTTAGGCCTACTTACAATTATTGCAATGTCATATTGATGATTTAGCCTATCATTTAATTATTAGATAATTCGTTAATGGTTCCGCTTTGCTCCAGCGGCACAAATGTAGAGTTTTACGCTCCAGGCTCTTTCATATCTTGACTCTCCAGGCCTCTGTGTAAAAATAATATTAATAATAATAATAATGATTGTCTTATGACAACTGGCATTCCTGCATCTTAGTATTGCCTTGAGTGGACGTTTTAATTGCGATTTCAGCAGGTTATATAAGAAGATGTTTCTCCCTCGGGGTTACAGTGTTTCTGATGTGTAAGTGTCTGACAGTAACACACTCGCGCTGCAGAAGCTCCTCTCATCAAACCCGCTCGCGCTTCGGTTATTACAGAGATGCTCAAAAAACACAATTACAATTCATTCACTCTTTTCTTTCTTTCTTTCTTTCTTTCTTTCTTTCTTTCTTTCTTTCTTTCTTTCTTTCTTTCTTTCTTTCTTTCTTTCTTTCTTTCTTTCTTTCTTTCTTTCTTTCTTTCTTTCTTTCTTTCTTTCTTTCTTTCTTTCTTTCATGTTATTTTATTTATTATGTATTATTACTATTACTATTATTATATTTAATTTATTTTCTGAATATAACTTTTTATGTCGCATTTTATTTTCTAATGCTACATAAAATATTATATTCAGAAAATAAATATTCTTTATTTTCTTTTTTCTTTTTAATACATTTTCTTTTTATACACACCTAGTGTATAATCAGCCATATAAATTAAATGTAAAAGATTACAATGAATATTTCTATCCATCCATCCATCTATCCATCTATCTATCTGTCTTTTTAATTCGTCAAGGGGCAAACTATATTTATTATTATTGTTAATGATAGTAGCCTAATTATTATAATGGAGTAAATAGCGTAATTGAACATGCTTTGTTTGTAGAATTAGTTTCAGTGAATAGAAAAACATCGCAACTTCTCGTCCAGGATAGATTTGCCCTCTGCACAGACGGATAGCTCTGTGATTGGTCCTTCGCTCTGACAGTGACCAATCAGCAGCGGGGTCTTCGCTCTGACGTAGCCAGTGCATTAGGTCACCGCCCACCGCTGGTTCATCCAAATAATAGTAGTGCGAATCTGAAGAGAGTCAGTGAGTCGAGCCTGAGTCTGAGTCCGTCAGAGGGAGTCGAGTGCTTCTGTTCAGCGTGTCTGTTTGGACCGGAACCCTCCAATTCGTTGCGCACAATTAGTTGTTGTCTCGAGCTGCATGAGTTTCTCTTCATTCATCCTCCTTCTTCAACACTGAGTTGATGCTTCACTTCTGCGCAGCGCGCGCCGGACTCTCTGGATTATATTCTAGAACACGAGCGATAATCTCCACATCTCCACACATCTGAGACTCACGCGCGCCAAACACAACATGCTGTGGAAATTAGCAGATAACGTGAAGTATGAGGATGACTGCGAGGTAAGAGGAAGAAGCGTTCGAATCTGGGTAAAGACTATTAAACATAATATGCGTTGTCTGTTTATGATGTAAAAAATGGATAACGTTATCCGACATTTTCTATTTCCAAATAACATGCAAAGTGAGCTCTGGAAAAAGTTAACTGCACTGGTGATGGCTGGTTAACGTTAGTTATGCACGAAGTTGTATTATTGTGGTAGGAAAATAAATGCTATTGTTTTTTAAAGCTTTTTACAACAACACATTTTTTTTAAAATTAGATTTGTAAAATCTGACCTCGCGCAGATTTACAACCATGCAAAGACCAAAATACATTCCTGAAAAAGATTTGACTGCATGTGCTAATTTAGTCAATTCTACATGCATTGTAGATTCATAAACAATTGCATAATAATATTTATTTTTTACAATTTAGTTCAGATACACAGTTAATACTAGGCTAATTATAATAACCATAGCTAATAATAATAAGGCTGTTGGCCTAAAAAATATGCGCAAAAACAGCAATAATAAATTGATTAAATTCAATAAATAAATTTGAAACGCAATCATTGCACGTGGTTTTTATTTTCAATTTCATCCTGATTGTATTGCATCTTTTTAATGTGATAACATAAAAAAGTGAATTTTCCCTCCTTTCCTTTTTTTTTATTCACAATATTATCCAGTAGCACGATTGTTTTCGAATATCGGTTTTCAATATGAATATGAGTGAAAACTCTCAAGTGTAATTCATGGGTCTCTATTAAGCTGTCTAGAAATGGCCCGCCGATCATTGTCATTCATGTGTCTCTGGTGACAGTAACTATCGAGCAACTTTACCAGACAATAGGAGGCATGAAAGCAGTCAAGAGCTGAAAGACCAGCACGTCTGTTGATGTTTAATTCATGTGAATTAGAAAGAGAACAAATGACACTGTAAAAATGTTTAGTTAGGTAAGCTACAGAACATCTAAATGAGCTGGCTGGAGTCAAAAATTCGTTATGAATGCATTGGGTTAAATGAACAAAGTTGCATTTTAAGGGTCTGCATGTTTCAAACATTTATTCTGATGTTTTTGAGTTTGCTTATCATTTAGCATTTTACGTAAATGAAAGACTAAAAGTTCATTTTTGAATTTGCATAAAAATATGTATGCCTGTATCCATAATTTCCAAGACCAATAATGTTAAGGAAACCAAATAAAGCATATTTTTTTCTATTTAGACTTAAAAAAAAAGAAAAAGTTTTTATTTTTTATTACATCAGATATGAATTGCTTTCCTTGTGAAATTTCTGCATTTGTCAGATTGCTTTTCTCCAAAGACATGCATGTCATCAGTGAATGAAAAATGAAATGTTCTCAATGGTTTAATGTAGTGCACTCTTTATTTTAGCAGGAAAGACATGATGTTAGCAGCAATGGGAACTCCCGGTTACCTCACATCCCAGCGGTGAGCCAGCACCTCTACAGCCCGCCACCGTCCCTCTCACACACAGCCAGCTCAGACTTCCAGCCCCCGTACTTCCCCCCCCCTTACCAGCCGCTGCCGTACTCCCAGTCCAGCGACCCGTACTCTCACCTCGACCCGTTCAACATCAACTCACTACACCAGACTGCAGCATCTAACCAGCAACAGTCATGGCCGGGACGGCAGGGGCAAGAGCCCATCGGGAGCCACGGGCGCGTCGGACTCGGAAGCCCCATTCTGGGCCTCGACGGGGGCTCGTCCGGGATGAGGCGGGACGGCTTCAGGAGACCAGACCTGCTGCCTCCACACATACATGGAATCGACTCCATAGGTGATAACATTGGATTGCACGATATAGGCCATGGAATGGATGATGTTCAGGTGAGTTGGTGTGATAAATGTTTATTTAATACTCTTTTTTTTTGTTTTGTTTTTTGGATGAAATAGATAGTGATGCATTTCCTGGTCATTTCTTGCAGCATGAGGGTGATCACAGTAGTGTAATTCCTGATCACACAGTCATCAAAAAAGGTTGGTTGCATTTTTATTTTCTAACATGAATTTATCTCTTGCGTCGTTGTAGATTTAAGATTCAAATTGATATGAATGTTTAAGGGAAAGTGTATAATCCTTTTTTAATCACGTTTGGCATTCAGTGTTCCTGTGGTGTGACAAATGAAAGTTAAAATATTCCATGTAGTCTCTCAATAAATATGAGCTCATTAAAGCTGCGTACAATAATTATAAAGAATTTGGATGTTATTTATAATAATCGGTCACACTTTAGATTAGGTCCCAATTTTCACTATTAGCTAACTATTAACTATTACTTTTGCCTCAATATAATCCTAATTACTGCTTATTAATAGTTAGCAAGGTAGTTGTTAAGTTTAGGTATTGGTGAATTAAGGGATGTAGAATATGGTCATGCAGAATAAGGCATTAATATGTGCTTTATAAGTATTAATAAACAGCCAATATCCTAGTAATATGCATGCTAATAAGCAACTAGTTAATAGTGAGAGTTAGACCCTAAACTAAAGTGTTACAAATATTTGTATTTGCAGTTTAAGATTTCCAAAAATGATTTTTAAAGGTAAACAAAAAAACAAAAACTCTGTAATTTTGTGAAATGTGATTTGGATAAAACTATAATTTATCTTGATTCTTTCAAGCTAAATCATTTTGCAATTGCAATATTAGCTTTTACTATTTACCTTGACCCAGAAGTGACATGATTAAACCGTGTTAAAGACTAAAATCTCACACCTTTGCTGTCAGTGGGAAGTTTATGTGGAAAAACAAAGCGGGACTCCAGGTGTAGGTGTAGGTGAGGTGGTACTGGTTCGTACATATATCACTAATCCTTTTGGTCATGTGTTCTATTGAACTAATCTGGCATTGATCCGCGGGGCACTCTGCCACTCTTTCAGCATGAATGGAAAGCCAAAGAAAGGATTTCTCTCAAAATGGCAGACTAGCCAAAGTTGTAGATGTTGGGCAATCCTTAAAATGGTGTTTGTTCAGAGAGAGGAGGCCTAGGCCTGCTTTTAGTCTTTTGAAACAGCACTGAACACTGTCAGAACGCAATTCTGCCCCACTTTACACACACACACACACACACACACACACACACACACACACACACACACACACACACACACACACACAGAAGAAGAAGACAAGAATCAACTGTTGTCGGGTGTGGCTGCTTTTAAACATGCATGGGTATTTTGTTCAGTCATATGCTGTGACATGAAATCCTAAATAAGCGAAACCCAAAAACAGTTTTGAACGTCTGTTTGTTTTATGGTATCACTAGCCGTTAAGATTAATGGTTTCAATCAATGATTTATTTCCTTCAAGGATGTCACAGCAAGCGGCGAGACAATTTAGGACTAAATAATGACACAAAATTAAACAAAAATGCCTACATTTGATACAACAGAGTATCTTTACAATGTTTGTTTAATGTCTTTTAGTTGTTCAAGGCTTTTGAGGTTGTCTAAGTTGACATCTAGTTTGACTAACTTCTCCAAATGCATGTGCACCACAATACCATAGCGTTTAATTGGTCCTGCATGACCTTTGACATAAAAAAAGGTGTTTTCTCCTTCCTTTTTAAAAGTTAATATTCCTATTAATTTTGCTACAATAGCTATGTATGATCAGCTTTTTATAATAAGCATATATCAGAACAGGTTTGTAACCTACCCTGATTAATTCCACAAGCATGTGAAGTTTTGCTCTGTACTTTTTGAGATTCCTGCAAAGCTGACAAATGGAAAAAATGAGAATAATGTGTAAACAACCATAGATGCACTAAAGATTGAATGCAATTTTTTTTTTTACATGATTTCTTGAGCATTTCTTGCAGGATAATGAGATGTTTTGGTGTGCAGTGTCTACTGTGTGTTAGTCAGGAGTTGATTGACAGATTCTGCCATGCATTTTTGTCAGTCAGTAATTTAGATTTTCTTTCGAGTCACCAGAGTGCCTTGCTGAATTAATGTCTATGTCAATATTTTAGACGTCATGATTATAGCATGGATGACTGCTCTGCAGTACGCTGTCCTGTTCTGGTTCATATCAACATTTATGTCACATCATAATCATCTCAGCCTCCACTTTGCAAATACAGATACTATTTATTCTGATTCTCACTCTAAAGAAACTCTGAATACTGATCAAATATATTATGCTAATGAAGCTTAACCGTGTGTTTTCTCCTTATAGTCTATTCAAGGTGTTATCCACAATTATTTTATTTAGGAAAAACCTTTATATAAGGGTTCATTTGTTAACATAAGTTGACAGTGAAAAACACATTTATTAATCGCAGTTATTTCAATGTTTACTAATACATTATTAAAATCAAAAGTTATATATGTTTGTGTTATTTAATTAAGCTAACATTAACTAAGATTAATGAATACTGTATTTCTCTTTGTTAGGTAGTTAACTAATAGGACCTTATTTTAAAGTGGTACCGAAATTTTCGACACAATACAGAAGATTTGACCATCTTTATCTAATGTTTATTTCTTTCTCTCCTGTATTTCTGAAGCTGTTTGGTTGATGGCACCGATATATTTCTCATCTCCAGGTCCGGTGTCCCTGCCGAAGGGAAATGCGTTTGGGATTCCCTTTCAGAAAGAGTCCCTGCTGGGAATGGTGTCCAATCCCACCGAGGTCTTCTGCTCCGTGCCCGGCCGTCTCTCTCTCCTCAGCTCCACTTCCAAGTACAAAGTAACTGTGGCCGAAGTTCAGCGACGCTTGTCTCCGCCGGAGTGTCTAAACGCATCTCTGCTCGGAGGGGTTTTACGCAGGTGAGCAGTCAGTGCACAAAATTTTTAAATCTAGTTATATGACAATATACAATTGATACATTCATGTGTAAGACTGGAGCAAATAACAAAAAGATAGGCGGGTGAATATTATGAACTTCGTCCAGGTCATATTTCATCCAAAATCCAAAGTAAATGAAGAATGTTTTTATATACCACTGTGACATTATTTTCATTACATTTTTACCACAATGATCATTATCACAATGCAAAATAATGATGATGTGAAATAAAACCATAAAATATTTATATGTTATGGTAGCATAAGAATTTTCATTTATGCTGATTTCAATAAAAAGTATTACAATCATTTACTGTAATGCTGTGAAAAATGGCTACAGTAAAAAATAATCTAATAAGAATCGCAACTGAAAATAACTCAAAAGTGAAAATTGTCACGATGCAAAATGTTCTTAAAACAAGCTACATTTTCTGTCTGAAAAAATATTAATTTCTTATGTTTTGTCTCTTGATTTTGGGGAGAAATGTGACATTTTTCTGTGAGATTCCCCATGTGCATTCGGAAATCATGGTAAACAAAAAGTTAGATTATGTGTGTGTATGTAGGTTCACGTTTCATACTATCTAGCTCCATTTGTGTGCGTATAGATGAGATGTTGCTGATTTTAATTTCATTACAATAGACACAACCTACACTGTAAAAAAATAGTTTGAACTTAAAAAAAGTAATTGTTCGTGCTGCCTTAAAATTTTAAGTTTAGTCAACTCAAATATCCATATTCACATTTGTTGACTCAAATAAAAATGTGAATGCTGCATGAACACAAATTCTTTTCAGTGCAATAGCATTGCCCTTTATTACTGGGAATATTTTTCTGTTCCCATGTGTTTGACGCAAACACACTGATATCGGTTAAGTAGGTCATATAGCACAGGCGTGGGGGGGGAGGGGAGGTGTCGGGCACTTACTCATGCCGCCTGCTAACAATCCCTTACCCCACAAGTGAAGGGTGATGCCAGGCCACAACTCTAGTCATGCATATCACAGAGGCCAGAACAGCAAGTGGGCCTTTTGTCTGCACTTGTATGCGTTTTTGTTGCACTGCATTTTAAACACTTGAGCTGTGACATCATTTTGTTTCGTGAGCCTGTTTATGCATGTGAATCTGGGTCCAAAACCTCTTTCCATATTGGCCTCTAAGTTCTATAACATAAACAAAACAAATAAAATCCATGTGTTTCACCTGCGATAATTGAGCCTTTCGCTCTTGGTTACGAGCTTTATAGAACATGCCGTTAAAATAAAAAGTGCATTTTTTGCTAAATGCTTACATATTTTGGAAAGTGAAACCAAGTCAAGTCAAATGTATTTATATGGCGCTTTTCAAATCATGTTTTCAGAGCAGCTTTACAGAAATTAATGTTTATATTATCTCAAGATCTTCATGCCGATTGGTTGCATTTTGCAGATTACAGCTGTGAGATAATAGAGATTACAGTATACGCGAGTAATCAAGTATGCAGATGAAGTTGGACATACTTTATAGAAACAGATGTGCAGTGTGATATAAAGGTAAAACTGGAAAAATTTGAATATCGTGCAAAAGTTATAATTTTGATGATTATGGCTTTCAGCTTATGAAAACCCCAAATTCAAAATCTCAGAAAATTAGAATATTACATGAAATCAATTAAAAAAAAGGATTTTAAATACAGAAATGTCGGCCCTCTGAAAAGTATAATCATGCATATGTATATAGTTATATATACTAAATATATTAGTTTCACCTTTTAATTTGAATTACTGAAATACATGACCTTTTGCAAGATTTCAAATTTTTCGAGTTTCACCTGTAATAAAAAGCTGAGCGATAATATAACCATGACTATAATAATAATAAATCCATCTGGGTTCCTTGGCAAACATGCACAAAAGCCTGTCTGATGATGTGACTGCTAACATAGGATTGGCAGGTTTGACAAAAGGTCACTAATGAAATCACAAATTTCAATGTGCTAATTTTTGTTAATTTTACTACAAAGGGCAAAATCAAAGAACGGCGGCCGATCCCTGAGGGAGAAACTGGATAAAATTGGTCTGAACTTGCCAGCGGGTCGCAGAAAGGCTGCTAACGTCACCTTACTAACCGCCCTGGTGGAAGGTAAGCACTTTACTGTATATCAGTCAGTTGTCCACCTCTGTTACTGTAAAACCAGCCACATGGCAGAGTTTGAACATTAACATTAAGCATTAGCATATTTTAGTCTACAAAATCTGTGGAGGATAAGTTCTAGACAAAAAAATGAATGTTAAAAGGCTGGAATAAGCTACATGATTTTTGCACAGATTTGCAGTCTGTAGGATTCAGAAAAGTCAGAGATTTTGTGTGTGATGAGCACAGACTACAATATTTGAGCTTCAGACTTTGCTTCAATCTAATTGTAGGATTTTTGATATTTTGAGACAATTTTAGAACAAGTATTGTTTTCATTTGTCACACTTCTTTGGTACTGCGCACAAAAAAAAATCTTTTTTTAGATATCAACCTCAAATTTGGAACACAGCTTGATTAGATTCATGAAAAATATATATTTCATATAAAAATTTTAAATTGTATTTTTGTGCATTTTTCAAAACAAAAAAATGTAACATTTTATAACTTTTTTATAAAACTTTATAAAAATACAAGATATGGAATAAAAAACATGATCAAACTAAAATATATATCATTTCATTGAAATAAATTTTTTTTCTGGTCATTTTCGACCGACACGCGTACAGTAACAGAAGGCTTGAAACAAGGTGCATATTTCTGAGTGAGTTTGTTGTGTTGAGAACAATGTGAAAGACAGACGATCATCAGTCATTTAGTGCATGATGCCCTGTTGTTCTCTGTAACTATTTACAAAGTCGGCAAATGCATGATGTCTAGTGTTTCAAAATCTGTTCAGATTCTAAAAGTTGTGTAATTTATTTCAGCCTTAAGTTGCAATAAATCCGTCTAAATTGGTTTAAATGACCTGCGACAAAATGAAAGGGTTAATCAATCCTCCCTGGGCTATATGCTTAAACAAATGCTCTGGATCGATGTCTCCAATTCACAATTCAAACTTCCATAGAGCTACTAATAATTCAAAACATAGATTGCATGCAAAGGTCATATACGTTAGCGCTACGCATGTATTGGCAGCAGAGTCTCAAGTGTGCATGTAAGCGATCTTTAATTTCTTGACATTTCATCTCCAGTTTTACCTTTTGCATGAGTATAGCGAACCGATGAGTCACAGAGGCATTAGCGCAAAGATCACGAGTTAACTAGCACCAGGAGCAATGCAGAATACTTTTAGCTCTCTCTTTTAATGTCACCATTCTCACCACTAATGGGAGCATGGGTCTGAAACAGGAACATGACTACAAGGCGTAGTTATTTACAGACCTTCAAAGCTGAATTAGGGCTTGTTATCACATGTTCGCTAGCCAAGAGGAGAGACTGACCTTAAAGACGACGACTGTGAATAATGTGCTAGTCTATCAATAAGAGCCTGTTGGGTCTAGGGGACCGTTCGACGCCTTCAGCTACAAAGCCTCATTAAAGACATACAGTGTGACCACCACTATCCACAAAAGAGACTCTATTCATCTCAATTCATCTTAGTTTAGAGAGCAAACGAGTCTTTCCGTGATGCCGTTTTGAGTCAGATCCAAACCGATGGATCCGACGGTGACTCATCGTTGTGGTTCAGTCACACGCTGTACGTGAGTCACCTGATTCACATCTGATCTTGTCTACAGGTGAGGCCGTACACCTGGCGAGAGATTTTGGGTATGTCTGTGAGACAGAGTTTCCCGCGAAGGCCATCGCGGAGTACCTTGGCCGACCGCACGTGGAACGCAATGAGATCAACTCTCGCAAAACCATGCTCTTGGCAGCCAAGTGAGTATACATCCGTTTGTTCCTCCCATTTCTCATAAATCCCAACTCTTGAAGCATTAAGGTTAGGGTGGCCAAGCCCATTTTGATGGAGCCATTAAGAATGAGTCCCTTGCTTCTGATTGTGTCTCCGCCTGTGAGAAAGCTTCTGAAATGTCTGCTTTATGGTTTAACACTTTAACTGGTCATCTAATCTTTCAGGCAAATCTGTAAGGAGTTCACCGACTTGCTGACTCAGGACCGATCTCCTCTGGGAAACTCTAGGCCAGCTCCCATTCTGGAGCCAGGGATTCAAAGTTGCCTGACTCACTTCAGCCTCATCACCCACGGCTTCGGCTCTCCGGCCATCTGTGCGGCCATGACCTCGCTGCAAAACTACCTCAACGAGGCGCTCAAACAGGTGGACAAAATGTACATGGGTTCGAGCGGGGACTCCTCGCAGGCCTCGTCCGATGGCACCAACAAAGTAGATAAGATGGACAAGCACAGAAAGTGAGACTTGTTGAGTTGAGGTTGAACTGGATTGGACCATTTGAACGCAACACCCGTTTTTGTAGCGGAATTACCAGTTTTTTTACCAGATCTGACTCGTCGTCGTCGTTGTCGTTGTCGTTGTAGTTGTCGATTCTGTTTCCGTTCTGCTTTGTTTTCCAACATCAATCTCAAAGCCCTCTTGGTCCACGTCTTGGTCTTCCAGCACTTTCTCCTCCACAAAGACAGAAAACACATTTCAATGCTTAGCCTCAGTCGAGAGAGTTGCGTATCGGGCGATCGCCTCGATTCAGGCCGTCATCAGGAAGTTGTCTCTCAGAGGGGAACTGCAAAGAGGAAGTTGTTGAGTTTCCCAAAGACACCATTTCAAGAGTTATTGTGGATTTTAACAATGTTTTCTTTCGCTATCGATCTGGGAGGAGGAAGTTTTGTTTCTCTGTGTCCTCCTCCTTGGTGCTGACCTCCTAATGGACTTACCAATGATGTGATTATGTTTGAGACATTTTTTAACTTGTTCTACGCTTGACTTCATTGGACGCAGTGTTATTGTTCTTCTGTTTGTGGGAGTGTTGTTAGCATGAGTGACAGTTTTGTGTGCATGGGTATATATGATTACTAAACAACCCTATATCCACCGGATTTTTATTACACAAGAAATTTGGCCTAAATTTTCACTTTTTGAACAACTGAGAACAATTGAAAAGTCCTTGTTGGAGTTTTGATTAAGTTAAAATGATCAATTATCATACGGTTGTGTGCGTGTGTGTGTGTGTGTGCGTGTGTGCATGCATGTTCAGTTTTGCATCTTTTTGATGCCTTTATGTCTGACTAGAAGTTCCATTTTCCATTTGTCTTTCCCCAAATGTAAATATTTTCTAATTTATGTTGTAATTTAATGGGATTTGTAAATATTGGTACAATTATGGTGTTTGGTTCCACTTTTTAAAAAGATGTGTTAAGCTTTTATAAAGGGGGTTTGTTATTTTATCATATAGTGGTTAGGCTCTGGGATCGATATTCTTTATAGATATGTGTAATATTGGTTTGAAGCTGTAGGAATAAAAACTCAACACTCTTGAATTGCATTGACCAAGACTCCCCGTTTATGACGTTGAGTTGTACACTTCACTACACGCGTGCCAGCGAGGCATGCTGAACATAGACTATTCATGTGTATAAAGATTCCTTTTAAAATAAATGTCAGCAATGCTCACAGGCTCATTAAATATCAGTCGGTGTAAAAAAAAAGCAGGTCAACAAGCAGAGAAGACTGGACGCTCATGCTGTTTGAAACACCTGTCTTACGTGGATGACTCTTCGAATGTTTGCTCGAAACAGACAGTTCCCTTCTTTTCATAACCACGCTTATCTCGCAAATTGGCGTGACAGGACAACAGTAATGTGTGTGAAGTTTCCGCAGTGCTCTTTTCATATTTAAATCCTCTGTTATGAAACTCAATGCGGTTTCATGAAGTTATGGGACTGTTGAGAAGAGATAACAAAGCCACAAGAGAGTATTGACCCAACGCTTTTCTTTTTTTAACTATCATACTACTTTATTATTAATGCACCATGTGGTCGGTTGCAAAATCAATCAACGTTTTATTAATCTCTTTATCCTTTTGTTTGTAAAGATATCATGTGTATCTCACTTTGTTTAGATTCAGATGGCTGATGCACCAGTGCAACTATCGCATCTCCTGATCAAAACCATCCCCTATCTTAACTCGTTCTCACAGCAAGTCGGTTTCTTGTATGCGGTGTGATCGCAGGTGTATGTGTGTGTGTGTGTGTGTGTTAGTCTCCGTTGAGTGACTGACTCATGCAACTGAACTGACAGAAGAGCAAGTGTGAGCTTCTCCCCTCAGAACCTGTTGGACTAGATGTGTGGCTTTGCCACGCACCAACAGTTGACTGTAACCGCCTGCACTTACTCGGATTCTTTCCCTGCACAAGGCTGTAAGTTGAGACACACCAGCTTTGATGCTCGACTGTAGTGTTTGTGGCATAACTTCCTCCTTGTACCTGAAAGGTGTTGATCGGTGTGAAACGTGGACACAGACAGACATGCACCCACGTCGACACCGACTTCGAAAGGTCTCGTGATGATGACGAGTACACATGGAAGTTTTACAAAAAGTTTGCGACATAACTTCATCTCTAAAAGAAGCCACATCCCGAGGATACATTGTGCTTGTTTATATTGGCTGCGACCCAACTCTGAAAATGGCAACTGATATAATTTAAAACATATGGAGACAAACATGACTGTTGAAAAAAAAGACTCTCTTCATATTAAATCTTATCACATTATATGAAGAAAAGCTGAGTGCTGTTGTCCTTGTTAATGTTGCTAAGGGTTTCAGAGTGATTTTAGGGTGTTGCTAAATTCTGTGTGCTTAAAGTCTCTATGATATTCTATTTATTACTTGAGGTTGGGCGTTTCACGTTTAAATCACTTACCCAAAATTTTGTTATCGTTGACTCACCCTCATATTGTTTCAAATCGGTATGCAGTTTTGTCTTCTGTGGAAAACTAAATATGAAATGTTTCATATTTTATACATTCAAAAATGTTTTTGTTTTTTTTGTCCATACCATGAAAGTCAATGGGGTCCAATCTTGTTTTCACTTTTAGTGCATGAGCAAAAAGTTGAAACATTCTTCAGAATATAATTTACAAAGTCATGCAGGCTGTTTTCATATTACATTTAAATAAACATGTAAGCGTTTAAAATTTATCTAATATGTCTCTTAAAGGGATAGTTAACCCAAAAATGAAAATTCTGTCATAATTTACTCGCCATTTACTTTTGGGGTCCAAAAACTGTTTGGTTACCCAAATCTTTAAAATATCTTCTTTTGTGTTCAGTAGAAGAAAGAAATGTATACAGGTTTTGACCAACTTGAGGGCGTGTAAATGAAGATTTGAAGTTTCATGTTTGGTTGAACTATCCCTTTAACCTTTTTTATATTATCATAATTTACATTTATTTATTAAACCAATACCTGAATAAAACAGCTCATATGCATGACATTTAATTAGTCAAAATAGCCACAGGCATTAGGCCTTTCTCCGAAGCTGTGTTGCTATGCTAAGCTAACATTAACGCCATCTCTTGTGTTCTGGTTTTGCATAAATTACTGTTAATATATGCAAATATCCTTATTAAGATGTGCAAAGCTTATTTTTTAGGGCCATATCTAGGTTTCTTGCAACCCATGATTGGATGACCTATGCTAACGCAGGTCAAAGGCAATAGCGGAAAATGCTACGCTTCCGGATGACTGTGTCAGCTGCACAGATTTTTACAGTATATGCGCATTAAGAAAACAAATCTATTCTCAGACGAAATCTCAAGCACATAAATAATGGCACTGCTGTTTACCGTCATACTTTTATTTCAGGCTCTCAGAGAATGTCTTCTAGATGAAACCACTATATAACCTGTAGTAACACATTTCCTTGCATTTCTGAACTGTCTGTCACAGTCTGGTTTGTGTTAGGAGTCATTAGCAGTGACACTGATGGAAATAGTGACTAAACCACTCTAACCGCTCTTTAAATGGGGTTTGTAAAGTCCCTCAACTCCTTCAGAAAGATGTTTAAGAATAATATAATATTTAGAAGGAAATGTCGGATGTTGTCGTACACATGGGAGAGGGGGATGTTGCAAGAGTCAAGCCGAGTGGTTGCTTGCTGGTATGAGGAAGTCAAATAATGGGAACATAAAAGCTGGCGGATGTGTGTGCGTTTAACGGGGGGGCAGGAACCGCTCAGAATTCCTGCAGAAAATGCCGGGAATGAATTTAAATTACAGACGACGAGGAACTCTTCCTGCATGTTCAGCGGGTGGAGCAGAAGGAAATATAGGCACCTGGTGTGTGTGTGTGTGTGTGTGTGTGTGTGTGTGTGTGTGTGGGTCA
This sequence comes from Semotilus atromaculatus, assembly GCA_031834385.1. Lineage (NCBI taxonomy): Eukaryota > Metazoa > Chordata > Actinopteri > Cypriniformes > Leuciscidae > Semotilus > Semotilus atromaculatus. The sequence continues at coordinate 1,231,369 of JAULUF010000007.1, read as the reverse complement.
TCCTTAAGGAACAATCCCCAGATATTTCTTTTTATTTCAAATTTTTGGACGGGACTCTCTGTTTGGGGACCAATGGAAGACTAATGGGAATTAAGGACAGCCTTGCAAAGTACTAATAACTATAAGCTAACTGTAACTAATAAGCAATACATTTTTTCACCTTTATCACAATGATTTAGAATCAATAATTATGAACTGATCAGTAAACTGGTCATTCTTTTTGGTAGTTTCACTGTTTTTATCTAACAAAAAAATTGTCTGAAAAAATAAACAAACATAAAATACATACAGAAAACAAATATTTAGTCATTTATTAAATTAATTTTTAGATTTTGTTTTGAAAATTAATGTGTTTAAAAAAAATAACAGTGTGGACATACAAATTGGCTGATAATCCATGTTTCAAAAAAGAAATTAGTCCTGTTAATTGAATTGACCCTTCGCAGAGAGCTTGATTGACAGGTGATGTGACCAATCATACTTCGCCATCCGCCATTTTGTCCGACAAAGCAGTCAGGAGAGATAGTAGATTAACATGGGAGGATTTGAACTTGAAAAACGGAGTGTACTGACGCCTTTCCGCGGCTAAAACAACATTCCTTCTTATGTTCATTCATGTTTATTTGATGCTATAAATGAACTAGAAGGAAGAAATGATCGGATCACGAGCAGCTTTAAGTTTAACTGATGCTCTACAGCGTTCTGTCACGACACATTAAAGAGCCACAAAACGGTATTTATTGTTTCAATTTCTTTTAAAAAATGATCAAATTTGAAAGGTGAGACTTTGTTTAATATGTTTAATATCAAAAGTAACCTGGTCTGTCCTGTCTGTCAGCGTGTTGTCAGTCTCCTCTCTGCTCCGCGATGTATTTTTCACTGCGTGAGAACATGAGAGCGGTGTAGCTTGTCGGGCATAGCGACAGTAACTAAGGGGGGCGGGTCTTTGCGAAGGGTCAATTAATTTGGCCTGTTAATTAAATCAATTTTAGTGTGTGTTTTTAATCAGAAAGCCAGAGAAAGCCCCCCCCCAAAAAATTATATACTTATTTATTATTTAATACTTAATTATTCTTTTTTTAAAGTTTTCTTTTTTACACAATAGCACTGTTTCCAGAACGGTGTAGGATGGGACAGATTTGGTACGCTATCCTCTCGTTTTCATCCCTTCTTGGACCCCTTCTGTGGGAATGTGATGGTCTGCCTGCGTCTCCAGTGTCGGCCACCCAAACACCCCCTCCCTCGTCACAACACGTACCGCCAATTAGCCTGCGCTATCGCTAGCGAAGCCGCGGCCTCCTCACCCCTCCACAGCAGACAACAGATGTCCGTCTTTCTGCGGGAACCGTCCAAAACAGCAAGATGCTTCTTGCTTTCTCAGAAACAACCATTACCTACTTTCCTGCGCAAGAAATTACTCCACGGCTCACAAGACATATCCAGCTTAATTAAGAGCATGTGTGCCGCCTAACGAAACGCAGCTAGTCCTGTTTATTCTCCTATAATGCACTAAACAGCGCTAATCAGAACAACCTGGCTGAATTCCCTGTCCAACATTGAAGCCATTATCAGATGCAAGGGCTCTCGGTTTTCTAAGAGTACTTTGTTCGATCTTTTCTAGCAAGAAACTGAACAAAAACCTGTCTTGTTGGTAGGAATTGTCTCTAATTGTATTACATTTGATGCATAAAAAACAAGGCCATGAGGGTCCATGAACAATAAGTCTGTTATTCAGCACGTTTTATGTCCAGTGCAAATCTTTGGATGTATTAAATCCAAATTGAACTGTTGACAAACGTCCAGATCGGCTCTTCTATTGATTGGGCTGTTGATGTTAATCCTGCATGTTCACGTCCAGCATATGGCTGATTCTCATGGTCCAGGGACGCTTCTTTAAGCTGGGATGCTTACAGCGCGATGTGAACGACTGTTAGTCAACCACCTGTCATTGATGCTGCATGTTGATCCTTTAATTTAATCATCACTTTGACTCCCACTTGTAAAATGTAAGTGTCATCATGATCCAGTGACATTTTATACACTTTTTGTTGTTTAGGACACATTAAATTGGTCAAAAGTGACCGGCCGTAAAGACATAACATTACAAAATATTTCTATTTCAAATTAACACTGTTCTTTTCAAATTAATATTCATAAAAAAATCCTTGAAGAAAAATGTTTCAGATCATCATATTAGAGTGATTTTTGAAGGATCATGTGACACTGAAGACTGGAGTAATGATGCTGAAAATTCAGCTTTGATCACAGGAATAAATTACATCTTACAATATATACACATAGAAAAGTTATTTTGAGTTGTAATAATATTTCACAATATTACTGTATTTTTTATAAAATAAATGCAGGCTTGGTGAGCAGAAGAAACTTTGAACGTTAGTGTTTATTTTTGGATTTTTTTAACGCTTTTTTAAAGTCATTTAAAGGGAATGTTCACCCAAAAAAAAATTCTCTCAGCATTTATTCACCCTTATCATCTAAATCAATGGTTCTCCCTTGTCATACGAGCATTCATGAGGGGGGCGTTGTGAAGTTTGCTCGAGAAGTAATGCAGTATAGCGCAGAGAAATGAACAACACACGTATGTCACGTGTCACAACATCACCCGTGTGATCGCTCGAATGACCGTAGACCGGACGCATTGATATAAAAAAGTAAAAAATATGAGTATTTTTCATACACACCTATGATTTGGGTGAATACCGGACCTTTACGAAATTGGGAGCTTTGTCCCGTGTCCCACAGTGTCGCTTTCCTGAAATAACAATACCACAATAAGAAATAACACTATAAAGTGCAATTTCCGCAGTCGTAGCTATAGAGCGGGAAAATAACCAACGTACGCATTCGTAGAGAGGGATTTTTCTGCTGATGACGACTGTGTGGAGGAACCATGTGGACCTCATCAAAACCCACCAGGACAACAACACCACAAACAGGTCAGGATGCACTGAATCCGGTAAAAACACATTTGTTGTTTGGGATTGTGTACTAAAGGAATATAAACTAGTCGCCACTAAAATTTATTTGAGTAAAAAATGAGATTTTTACCTATACTAGGCTGTTATTCAGTTCATTATATTTAGTGGCAGGGCTTGACATTAACTTTTTTGCTCACCAGCCACTGTGGCTAGTGGTTTTCCAAAGTTATAGCCACTCAGCATTTATACTGGCCACCATTATGACATTGATACCATGGGGGAAAACATCCATTTAAACATTTTTAATATCTCATTATTTGGCAGCAGGTTTATTATGCTGCTGTCACTTTAAGACTGGACACACTGATCCATTATACTGTTACACATACATTTTCTTTCTCAACTGTTTACGTTCGCTTAAAACATAACTGACTGTGTTTACGTGAACACTCACCAAGACCTGCATTTTGACATTGTTTTGAGTGTATTTGACTGTTTAAGTGCATTAAGCAGCAAAAAATAACTCAAGTTAGTACCAAGGCGGCTTTATGTGCCGCACTTTGGGTGTCAACACAAAATCTGCGAGAATTAGTCAAATTACAACATGAGCCGAAATTCAAACCCCGAAATACAATCCCTCGCCGAAATTCAAGCCCTGTAACACCAACAATATTCATCCGGAGCAAATTGAAAGTGAGTGAGGAGAGGCGGGTTTGTGTCACTCGCTGTCAACACTGCTGAAACACACCCACGTTTGGCGAGTTGTCAGGTGTTAATGTCAAGCCCTGTTTAGCAAACTGAGTAGATCCAGTAGAGTAAAACATTGTATCACTCGAAACTGGGCAAATTGAGTGGCAGTCACAGAGCCGGTCACAATTAACAAAGCTTATCGACGATTTAAAACATTATCATTCAACGTAATGGCAAGGCTTTCTAACTAATGTAAATAAATATTTACATCGTAGTAAATTTATCTTTCTCACACATGTCCTGCTAAATCACATCTGTCCAGCAACAGAGCAGTAACCAGGGGGTTATTATCACCCTGTTCTTATTGGTCCAGTGGGGTCGTGTGTATTATCGGCACGATCGCTGTGTGTGGTTTTTCAAGCGTCAACTGAGCGACACTCGTTCACTTCCATCATATGGATTCACAGAGATGGATTATTCTCCTAAAATCTTCCTTTGTGTTCATCTGAAGAAAGAATGGCATACTCCTATCCCTGATCCAAAAGGAAATGACTCAACTCAACTGATGATTTGGTTTCACGTCTGTTCATGACTGATTGTAATCAAATTGCTTTTGTTACTGCACTGTCATTCAGAAACGCTGTTAAAATGTTCCAATAACGGTTTATTATCCGGATGTTTTAAGACCCCCCTCCAACCTTTTGTTTGGTCTTTCCGTGGGGAGAATGAGCTTTAAATAGGCCGTCCGGACGCTCCCAAACACTCCCACACACACCCTTCTCATCCCAGCATGGGACGAAGTATTTCTCCATTTTGATTTGACCCATCATGACTCAGATAACATGATCCTCTCTATCTATCTAACCATCTCTAAAGCACTTTTCATTTTCCACATGAGTATGAAGAGGGAAAATTACTAAAACAAATGGGTTGTTAAAGATCATAATTACACCACTATCAACATTATTTTCCTGCATCATCAATCAAGTTTGCACATCATGCAGTGTTAGATGATGCATGTTCACTGTATGAATATCTGTGTATGAATCTTCACTGTATGAATATCTGTGTATGAATGTTCACTGTATGAATATCTGTGTATGAATGTTCACTGTATGAATATCTAATATGCTGTCAGTTCACGTCTTTGTGCCTTTTATTCATGGCAGACTGATTCAGATCAGATTTTATTTGTCAGGTTGCTCTTCCATTGCTTAGATGATGTTCTCAGACTCATTTAAAGTATCAATTGCTGATTGTGAATGATCAGCAAAAGTTTTTTTTAAAAAGTGAACTAATCCGTTAAATTGAGATCTTATACTGATAAATGCCTGTACGTGTCTTAATGCGTGTCTAGCTCAGGTACATTTTGCCAGGATGAATTTCTCCAGAACTTGTCAGTTAACACATGGCAAAGCTCCCAGTCAAGGAGACACAGGTGTAATTCGGGTAGGTTGTGCTGGACAAACACATTGTGGTTTATTTACAGTAACAGCAACAGATGTGCAAATGCAACCGCTAACAGTGTCTTCATTTTGAACGTTATGAATAATGAAACGCTAATGAATAATCCTGCCTAATATACTGCAACATGGATGTTCCCATTCAAGGGAGTTGCTTGTCTTTCTTCTGCTGAGATTATACCTGGAAAACCTCTGTCATGCAATACGGTGACATCTGCAAAGTTTGGCTTTTATTTAGGCTTTGTTTGAAGATTATTATCTGAAACACACAAAACTTCATTACTGGCACACACTGACATGAAGGATCTTCTGTTGGCATCAACGTCTTCTAAAATATGATTGTATTGCAGCATTATCTCAGTGAATATGTTCATCCAAGATGGAGGAAGGACTTTTTATTGGCATACTTATTTTTAATTCCATGCAGCAAATAGTAACAAATAAACAAGCAGATTAAATTGACTAGGTTGAGGAAATCTTTTCCAGTTTTGTGCAATATGCATCACATGATCAGTGATGGACTAGATGGTCGTATTTTATTATTTATGTTTAAATACTAAAAAGCTCATGGGTTTCAGTCACGTGACTTTTTTGCTGTGGCCGCCATCTTTAGGACCTTTGCGTTAAATCGCATGATCTCTCCCTGGTGATCGGAGAGATGTTGCACACTTAAATAGCACAGATGAAAACAACGGTATTTAAATAAAATAGATACTTTAGGTATAGATCCGTATTTACTGTTAAACGACCTACTGACTCCACTAAAGTCTAGTAAAAACTTGCCAAATTTTACGTTTGCTGACATTTACATCTACCTCGTCCACACTCCCTCTCCATGTCCCCACCACTTTTGAAACATCTCTCGCGGGAGTCGCGGCACGGATGTACCAGTACACATAAATAAAAGTCAAATAAGAGGTGATCTAGCACGCTGAAATGTGTTGTTTTTTAAATCAAGTGATCAAAGTGCTTGTTGACTCTGGATCAGTGGTGCAGAGATACAGTGTTCTCTCGTGACTCGCGCACACCGCACAGTCTTCACACACGGACGCGCGCTTTAATCCATTTCGGAGACTATTGGCTCCGGTGAGATCACAAAATAAAATGCACACAAATGTGTTCCTGACTGATATACAACCACTGATAAACATAATCGATTATTTTAATAAGGGTTTTTTAATAAAAAATGGTACGAGGGCGGATTAGAACCCAGAACCTCTGACACGCTTGGCAAAAGTTCCGCCACTGGACCATCAAAGTACATGTAAAATAGTCGGATGTTGAATGTCATTAAACGACAAATTAAATTCAATGTACTATTTAAATTGATTGGTGGACATCGTATTGTTATTGTACAGGTATATCTGATTTATGGTTTAGTGTTGCATTAAATGCCCCCATGAAGAAAATGTTCTTGATAACAGGAAGGGTAAGTGGCACTCTGTTAATCAAGCAATATTAACGTTACACCAGTAATCGCTGAACATAAAAGCATCGCTGAACTGAATTGCTAATAATGTCGGTAAAGCACATATCTCTTGTATTATCAGTGACGTTTGGATACCTTTATTTTCAATTCTCATTTATTTGTATAGCGCTTTTCACAATATTTCAAAGCAGCTTTTCAGAAAATGCGTGTCTACATTACAATTTAGAGTGTCGGAGTTATGCATTTCAGAAATGTATATAAATCATGCAGTTAGCTAATAATCTATTAATTTAAACAATGCATTAAGGCAGAAACAGTGAGCAGTAGTTTAGCATACTGAAGCAGGTAACGATAACATAATTCAGCCAAACGTATAACTAAGGTTACAATGTAAATATAGATAGCGGTCTAGAATAGAGAATACGCGTTCCAATTGTAAACTACATGTTTTAATTTAGCAAGCTAACCTGTAATTTGCTAATTTTACTTTTATTTAAATTTCCAGGTCAACGTTTAATTTCTCAACATTTCTTTGTGATTTGCTGTTATCACAGTTCACAGCACAGCAGATAGACGGCATGTTGCAATTCGGTCCTACAAATGGCGGCCGCTCCACTGTGTGACGTCACATGAAATCTATGAATACACTTTTTTTTTTTTACTCCAGTCTTCAGTGTCACATGATCCTTCAGAAATCATTCTAATATACATTTGCTGCTCAAGAAACATTTATGATTATTATCATTGTTGCAAACAGTTGTGGTGCTTCATACACTGCCATTTAAACGTCTGGGGTAAGTTCTTTAAGAAAAATAGATTTACTACTTTATATTCAAGTAAAGACACTTATAATGTTATAAATGAATTCTATTTGAAATAAATGTTCTTTTAAACTAATAATTAATAAAAATCACAGTTTCCACAAAAATATTAAGCAACAAAAACTTCAACACTGATAATAATTAGAACCATATTAATAATTAAGCATCAATAATAATTGGGCACTAAACTATCATATTAGAGTGATTTCTGTAGGATCATGTGACACTGAAGACTGGAGTAATGATGCTGAAAATTCAGCTTTGATCACAGGAATAAATTACATTGTTACCATATGTACACATAGAAAACAGTTATTTTAATCTGTAATAATATTTCACAATATTACTGATTTAAGTGCATTTTTGATCAAATAATTGCAGCCTTGATGAGTAGAAGATATATATTTTAAATCTTAATTATTCCGAGACATTCGCGGAAATCCAGATGTGTGTCAAGTTGACCTGGAGATTAGTGAACTAACTCACTAAGCCAGGTACAAGGACCCAGATCCCGCGGTAAGCAGCATGTGGAAGGCTGTTTTGGAAACTATGAGAGAAAGAAAGAGAGAGATTAAAAAAGACAAAGAGTGAGGCACAGCGCCTAAAGGCGTAGACCAGTCTTTATGGTTCAGCGAAAGGTAAAACTCATTACTCGTTCTGCCATCTCCAACCAGCTGTCTTCATGGCTAAAAAAAGGTCTTGAGGCCTTCCGCCTTCATTCTGATAACACACACATTTGGGACAGTGATATTAAGCAGAATAGACTCAAATTAGCATGAGCATGATAGGAGCCGCTTACAGTTCGATGTCAACACTAATTCAGGTTCATTGATACATTTCCAGTTTCCAGATGAAAAGTTTATTGCTTTAACTGTTTCTCTTTCTTATATTTCACAACATGCTTTTAAAGAAACATTTATCAAGATGTTTCACCTAAAATACCAAAAAAATCTTTAAAAAAAAAAAAAGTTGCTTTTTTTTTGTTTTTTGAAGTGCAGCAAAAGTAAAGAGCTATAAAACTGGACCAATTTTTAACATTCGATCTTTGAAAAAAAAAAAAAAAAATGTTTGAGAAAGTATTGCAAACTTTTCTGAAACTCGAGAGAAGACGTGGATTTTTTTGGGAAGTTTCCATTTGTTCTCCAAATGGGGGAAACAATTGAGATGATACTTCTTGTGATAATGAGCTTGACACAAAATTACTCCAATTTTTCCATAATAATTCTCATTCATTCATGTCAGTGCAGAGCATCAAGTAAAATCCATTCATTTCACATCACACTTTCTAATGGAAAGCGTTGAAGTTTCCTCAGAGAACCGCACGGTTTAAATGCACTCATGTGAATACCAAAATTAGCAGTGACTTAAAAGTTGGGCGCTTTTACTTCAAGCTCTCACAATAAACAAAAACAACAAATAACCTAAAAAATGTCATCTGGTGCAGTAAACATGCCACACTTTGTCTAAAACCTGGAATGAATCTTACAGACATTAAGTGTTTCCAGTCTAGGGTGAATCATGGCTCAACCACACTCATTTCCTGTATGTGTTTATCTGGGGGGTGTGTTCGCTGTCCGGGCTTGTTTTTAGGGCAAAACTGGATAGAAAGAGGGAGGATGACTGGAGCTGTAGTAACAGAAGGGATAAAAAAAATAAAAAAAAAATAATAAAATCTCGAAACCAATCACAGCGCTTACAGAATGGAATAATTCAAACATAAATGAAAATTCCATCATCAATTACATCACCTACATGGAAATGTAATGTTGGTGGCACCTTATTTCAATGGTCCAATTTAGACATAATGACTATAAGTAACGTTACACCTACATGTCAACTAACTCTCATTAGTAGACTATTATAATATCTGTTAACACTTTATTTTGATGCCTCCCAACAACAGACATTCTTCTGACCCAGTAACTTTGCAACTACGTCGCAACTTATTCTAAAAGGTTACTCTTTATTTTGATGGTCCACTTAATATATCCTACAAACTTAACTTTGCAAACTTTTAGGTAAACTTTATTGTTTTGGATCAGGTTAGTAGAATAGGTTGATGTGTACTTGCAAAATGACTTACAGTCAGTAGAATGTCTGTTGGGGAGCATCAAATTAGCAGATATTATTAATACTCTAATGATGGCTAGTTGACATGTAGTTGCAAAGTTACTTCAAAATAAAATGTTGCCAAAAATCACCATAAAACGTATGGCAAAGTAACTAATTTAACATTCAGAGTAAATGATTAAATGACAGAACTCTATTTTTGGGGTGAACTGTATTAAAATGTTAGGTTTCAGAATCACTTATTCAGTGCAGACTAAAATCAGTAGATTTTCCAAAATGTCACATTTTCGTTCAGATGGAGAACTTGATTACATACTAAACACTCCCCGTCAGTGGCAATCTTGTGGAGTACCAAGCAAGGCTCGACCAAATCGGATATTTTTCAAACCACACTGTCCATACATAAAACAAGTACATGCAAAGTATATTTATAGGCAGTGGAAAATAATTTCGAATAGATTCAGCATGAACGATGCCATAACCGTGTTTGCTTGAGGTGAACTATACCATACATTTACTCTGTTTACTCTGGCTTTGTTTGTCTTTTGTTTAGGCGGTGTTTGACGTATCAGGCCACATTCCAGGGTAAAGATTTCTGGCAGAAGGAGCTTCATGCTGTTGAAATGTGTCCATGCCACCTTGTCAGATGGTTCCTGTCTTTAAATAACAATGAGAATGAAGAGAAAGAGCAAATCCTTTATCAGATCTATCAGAATCACAATCCATACACACCGCTCGTTTTTTTTCTGTGTGTGTGTGTGTGTGTGTGTGTGTGTATGAGGATGAGGATGATACTGTAGTTTTATTTTTAAAGGAATACTTACTTCACCCAGAAGGATGATTCTGTGATCATGTACTCACTCATGTCCTTTCTTTGTTACAAAAAGCACAAAATATATTTTAAGAATTCAAACTGCTATTTTCTATAAATCAAAATAATAATAATAATAATAAAGATGATGATAACAATAATCGGGTCCCCGGTGCATCTACCAACCCAGAAATCATGAAAAGTGAAACCCAGTTACTTTGTTTTGGTGAGCCTTTCTCTGCAAGCATGTCAAAAATAAGCTGATCAGATTTCACTCGATATGATGTAGGAAGGGAATCTTATTATAATATTACCAGCCCTTAAGGCACTTGCACACTGAGTCTGAAATTTTCATATGCGTTTTTTCATATTCGTGATTCGGTGGCTCTGAATTGTCAAAACATCGTTCAAAATGTTTGCTACGGATGCGAAAAATGCAGAAAATCGAACCCGATCCGATTTTTTTTAATGTCGGACAAAAGTTTCGGAGGCAGTGTGCAAGCGTGATTGTCATAACTTGAATTTGTATTTATTTTGTAATGTGCGAAAATTTCGGATGCAAATTTCGGATTCAGTGTGCAAGGGTCTTCAGTGTCCGAAATTTTTGCATGCATTTTTTCTTATTCGTCATACGGTGGCTCTGAATTGTCAAAACGCCATTCAAAATGTTTGCTACGGATGCGAAAAATGCAGAAAATCTAACCCGATCCATTTTTTTTAATAATAAAGTGTAAGAGTGATTGACATAACGTGTGGTTGGTTTTTTTTGTTTGTTTTTTTGCACGTTAAAAAATAAATACGACCTCACGTTATGTCAATTACGCTTGCACACTTCCTCTAAAACGTTAGTCCGTCATAAAAAAATTTAAAAAATTGATCGGGTTCGATTTTCTGCGTTTTTCGCATCCGTTGCAAACATTTTGAATGGCGTTTTGACAATTCATAGCCACCGAATGACGAATACGAAAAAACGCATATGAAAATTTCGGCCATTTTGGTTTTCACAAGCGGCAACAGTGTTCACCCGTTCTAACGCAATGGCAAAAGTTAGAGCAAAGCATGTAAACTGTTCTGTCGTTGCTGCACAAACCAAAAAATGTCACAGCTGTCTTATAAAGACCTTAGGGAACTGTGCCAACTTGTGTA